>JAFBJZ010000941.1:1200000-1722500 GCA_016785225.1 Psettodes erumei
CACTTTCAAGTGGAGCAGAAATAACACTGCCTTGCTTATTTGCATGGTTCTTCTGTGCAGCAAGCCGCCGGCATCCCTCAGAACCACAGTTAGTCTTTTGCAGTTTGCTATTTCTGTTGTTCCGTGTCTTTGATGTTGAAAGGTTTTTTGTGGCTCTTCTCCGCATGGAGAACAAAAGCCAGTGCTGTCAACGTAAAGCTTGAATGCATATTCAAGTTGCTGCTGCAGAGTAATCCGGTAATCGCTATCTGTTCAACACAAGAGTTTGCAGGATGAGTGTGTATGCGTGCGCACGCTTGTGTGAATAATTTCACATAAGGGTGTGTCTTTAAATGTGTGTGCATGTACGTATTTTTTTATGCATACTTGGACCTGAACATTTGCCTGCGTGTGTTCGCGTGTTGGTGTGAATATGTGTCAAGGCCTATACGGCATGCTAATTCAGATGAGAGGCCACACTAGTTATCGGCATTGAACACGCGCCACTGTCAGTGCCTGAGCCTTTGTTCGGGGTGTGCGCTGTTCAGTAATGAGTGGGACTCTGTCGCCTCCGTGTGAGCTGTGGAGGGAGAGGAGAAAGACGCAGGAGCAACACACACACACACACACACACACACACAAACCCCCATGACTTTCCATTCATGGACTCTGCTTCCTTAACCAACCTCAACAGTACATAAATTGTCAGGGACATCTGTAGAGCAGTGCTCTTTTCAAGAGCTAACAGCAATATATCTTCACTTCTGCACTTTCGCCTATTATTGTTTTCTCTGTGTTTTCCCTTTCTTTGTCACTTGATGGGGTAATAACAATATAATTATTATTTCATAACGAAGTGTATAATGTTTGGGTAACACCTAACTCCTAACACCCAACACTTCCTGTTTAGCATTTATAAGCAGAACACAATGATGTGATAAATTGTTTATATCACTATAATAACACTATGATATGGTTTTATGCATCTAATAGGATGCTTAAAGTGTTAATTAATATATAATATTTGTCAACAATTGTCCTTGAGACATATTTTAATTTATTACATGGATGTTGATCTCATACAACAGCCTCAACTTATGGGAAGCCACAGGAGGAGTTAGAGCTGCTGACACATACATTAATAACCATTTATATGTGGTTAAAACTCTATTGTAGAGTAGTGTCATTAACATTTATTAAATGTTTAAAAACTGCTGATAACTGTTAATTAGGAGGACTAACCTAAAGCTCTGCTTGCAGATTAAACACTTGCCTTAAATTTGCTTGTACGACATACAGTATTATTACAGATGATGTGAAACTGTATTCCCACCCCCTACCCCTCCCTCAGGGTTCATTTTTCATTCTCTGCTGGGCATTCTCAAAGTGGACAGGTTTATTATGTATTAAAGTTAAGGGACACCATTATATACGCATGTCGCTGTGATGAATAGGTTTGTGAAAATCACACTGGCGGCAACAATGATACCTTGGACTGTGGGGTCAGGGAAAACGAAGGAGAGGAGAGGAAAGGAGATGGGGGGGATGGTAAGACCTGTTGTCACCAAGGGGGAGAGGGTGGAAAAGGAGGGGGTCTGAGGGAAGAGTGAGCAGCACCCAACTTTGAGCCATGAACACCAGCCATTCAGCGCCGACCTTGTAATCAAAGAGAGTTGAAAAGCAATTAACTGGGACAATTATAGCAGCCAGAGGAGGCTGAATGGTTGGCTAAGTAAAGCAGTGTGTCATTGAATGGAGATTAATTGATGAGGGGAATATTTCAAGGTCTTTATTTGGCCTCTAGAAGTTTAAGTCACACATGTTTTGTCACTGTCAAAGCACAGAAGCCTATTCAGGGGTTTCCCTATCCTCATTATCCGGATGAGATATCAAAACAATGGAGGTCAAAAAAGTTTGCATCTCTCCCATATATGTATACAGTATAAACATAGCTGTAATGATCAGTGACAGGAGACATATCAAAGCTCTCCTATACACTTTCATTTGTAAAATTAGGTTTTAGCTTCATTTAGATTTTTTTAAAAATGTGCCACAGTTAAGTCAAAAAAAGCACACAGAACCCCCCCCAAAAAGAATTCATGAGAGGACATTTGCATTTTGATGCTGACAAATCAAAAGCTGAGATGCCAAAATCCTACCAGTAAAAAAAAAACCCTGTGACTGCTGGCATAAAGCCAATCTGATCTAAAAAGCTTTTCACCATGACCAGCTAATTCAGAATGCAGGAGAAAAAATGAAGTGATGATCACAGCATAGGGGTGTATGTGCACTCATTTATTTATTCTGTGGGGGGGGGCAAAGAGGAAAGTGTAGAATGGCAATGCGTAATGGTTAGTAGAGGATGAGCATTTACACATTGGTTCAAATATGACTGAATAATGAATGTGTTGTGACTAAATACCTCAGCTACATCAGTTATTTTTCTTCTATTTTCTTCTTTTGCAGGAGCATTGTGTACTTGGACAACAAGCTACCAGCTGGCTTGTTTGGCACAGGTTCTCTACAGTCACCATGGAGAAACTCAGAACTCCTCCTCACTCTGTTACAAGAATCCACACAGCATGCATCACACATGAATAATCAAATTTTATCACTACATTCAAACCCACTCCAACCCAGTGCTCCTTTCCCATTTTATTCTCAAGCGCAATTTGCTCCGTCCATCAATAATTCAACAAGCGACAAGATGGAGGAGAATGATTGAGCTTGTTTTCTCTTTATGGTTGGACGACAGTCAGTCCAATTAAAAGTGGAGGCATTGGGTTGTTTTCAATTTCCCTTACATTTTTGGATTAATTAACGTGTGTGTGCATGTGCGTGCATGCATGTGTTTTGAATGGAGCACAGGTCTCTTTCTGTGCCTAGTTATCAGTGAGGGCCAGCCATGCTGCCGTCTCACTCGGCCTCACACTCAGTCAACGGTGAACAAAATAGCAGAGAGAACTCTGTCACTCACAACACACATGCACATGCATGCACGCACAGTGTGCGCAAAAGCACACGTACACACAAACACATCTTAATAGGAACAGACATAAGATGGACATGACTTCAGAAAAATCAAACACAAACCATTTTGACTCAGTTTATACAACGTTACAGTGATATTACCTTGAAGGATCATTTATTGTTTCTTACTACTTCTTTCTGGTTCTGGTCATTACTTCGATGAAAACATATTACTGCAGTATATGTTGAGCCCTGAGAAAATGATCACATTGTACCACAGGCAGGGCAAGACGCGCAAGCAGTCTGATGATCCGAAAGTTGACAGATGGTCCAATCCAATAGTTTATCCAGACTTAAATGTTAGCAATAACACCTCATTCCAAAATCAGACTTTAAAGTTGTTGAAAAATGTGTCTGTGTGTGTAATAGCTTGTTAATGCATCCAGCAGGAAAAGCAACAATTTCATTCATTTGAAATCGTACAGTGTTTTACTGCTGTCCACCAACTTATGTCTCTTTAAGCCAGTCTTTAGTGGATATAGTGTTTGTCATGTTCACCACTTTCGCTAGTGTTTAGCATGTTAATAGGGGCTTATCAGCAGTAAACCTAAAGTACAGCTGAGTCTGATGGGAACCTCATAATCCAAAGTATTGGACAAATTAAAATTACGATATGCCGATGGTGCTAAATGAAAAATTAAGGGGTCAGTTAAGCGACTGCAATTAACCCAGAAGGGACCGTGTATATCTCAGTCAGTGCCATGACATTGTATGCAATTGTTGTCGAGACAATTGACACAAAATTCAATATGACAACTGGATGAAAAGTCAGGGGATCACTAATGTTTTTTTCAGGATTTTTTTTTCCTGTGGGCCCTGTCTGTACCAAATTCAACAGCAATCTGTCCAACAGTTGCTGAGATATTTCAGTCTGGACCAAAGTGGTGGACTGACTGAAATGTTAAATTATTATTACTAGTGTATTTAAGCTAAATTTCCCGCACCCACCTATGTTAGATCTTTTTTACCTTTGTGAGCGTTCCAGTATTATTCCTCGTCTTCCCTGAGTTTGTTGTGATCCCAACGAGGGTTTTTAACTGTTTCTTGTATTTACTGTTTTGGATGCTTTTTCCTGTGTGATTGATTGCCTGTGTACTGATCACTGAACCTCCACCTGATGTGGGTTCATTTCCTGTATTGAGTTTCATGGTGGGATCTGTTTTTCCTCTGCTCCTCCAGAAATACTTACAGTAAAAAGGTCGAACTCATATCTTTGTCGTGGCAAGAGGAGCTTCACTTTCCTCGCTCTTTTTCACTGCACATTAGTTACACAGAAGTCTCCACAGAAACCAACATGTGCTTTGACATTGAGTCGTCACCCCAGTGATCTCCATTACACTAATTAAGCCAATTAACCTACTAAAACAATTCAGCAAGGCCGTGGCACCACCTCACCAACACTGAATGAAACCTTGAAGGTAGCTGTATCAGGCAGAGAGTGAGTGTGTGTGTGTGTGTGTGTGTGTGTGACTGATCTCTTCCCAGATACACCAAAAGGACAAGCGCTGTTTCATATCATTAGCATAAACAAATTAGGGCATCGCTCCCTCGTTAGGCCAAATATGTCTCATTAGTGCCACAGCTGAACAAACCTCCTGATTAGGCCTCACTGTCTCCCTTTGAAGCCCACAAAAGGAGAGTCTATTTTTTTAATTAAGCTCATTTGCATTTACAAATGAGGAGCTAATTAATGAGACTCGTTTTCTGGGGCTTTTCAGGTTTCACCGAAAGCACGTGGAACAGTTTTTACCTGCACGCGGAGAAGCAAACAGTGAAAAGAGGACAGAGAAAATGGAAGCAGTGAGCTGATTGTGCTCTGTGAACCAAATTTATGTTCACTACTTCAATGGCTTAATGCACAGACCAGAGAAAATGTATATAATTGAGATGTTTTTCATCCTCTGAATTGCATGAATGTACAAACACCAGCTCCTTTCCTACTCATAATCTCAGATAATCTTTGTCGCTGTGACTGAAGCAACTGATGTCTTTTTTTTGTGGGTTTAGGCATGGTCCAGGTCTTTCACATCCTAAAGCAAGGTGTGCAGAGCAGGGAGAAGCTGTGGGCGTCATGTCATGCAAGGACAAGAAGGTGACAGGGCAAATAAGGTGTGCACAAGCTTTAATGTGTATGTGTGTGTTTGGCTGTGTGAAAGTGCATGTGTGCTGCAGGAAGAAAAGGGGGTGAACAAGAGGGAGAGAAAGAGGGACAGAGAGGTGTGATATCATCAATTAAATAACCCTCCCACACAGCATCTGGTGCTCTCTCTCTCTCTCTCTCTCTCTCTCTCTCTCTCTCTCTCTCTCTGTCTCACTCTCTCTCTCTCTCTCTCTCCTTCTTTCAGGCTGTCTGTCTTTTTCCTGATGCTCTGATTCTCCATTTCTTTCTTTTTTTACCTTCTCTTTCTCTCTTCTGGTAGCCTACTGTCAATCCCTTTGTTTCTCAGCCTGAACATGCTAGTCATTTAGCCTGTGGTCATGGAGTGCAGCTTCATCTGAGTTCTGAGTGATGCATCTTCTATGCACCCCTAATGTTTTTTTTTTTTGAATCACAGGTTAGTGTGAATGTAGACAGCTGATAGGAAAGGGAATCTGGAAGGGGAAAGAGAGAAGAGCATTTATTCAACCAAGTGTGTTAATAGGAAAACTCACTCACAGCACATTAACCAGGCAGATGTGCATTGTCATGCTGCTAATTAATTCTTAACTCATGTTAATTGCACTATACCTTGGGTTGGGCCTACTCCATGATTCGGAGAGACACTTTTTTCTTTTTTCTCATCTCTTTTCCTCTGTCCACTGTGTGTGTGTGTGTGTGTGTGTCATGAAAAAGACTTGAATGTAAGAGCAAATGATGAGGATGAAGAAAGCTTTTTCCCCCTTTATATTAATAGGCAGAATCCAATTATAAGTTTGTGTGATCTGTGCTATAGCTAATAAAAATGAATTTGCATTTTAACATTTCGATTTTGATGTTAGATTCTGAGATGAGAGAGGGGGGGGTGCAGGAGGGGAAGCTCTGAAATGAGGAAAAAAGGGGGGAGTTACAGATATGAGATTTGGTGTGAATGGATCAAATCAGGTGTTGGATCTTTCAAGGTAAGAAGTGATGAATGGGGTGGAGAGATCTTGTCACACGTCAGGGTGAGACATAGGTTAATGTGTTTTTTGTCAGTCGGGTTTGTGTGTGTGTAGTATGCTGACTTGGGGCATGCATCTCTCATTTCTCTCATGTGCCTGATTTTTGGAATCTAGGTCAGCGTGGTGGATTATCCGCATCCCTTCTGCACGGCTACAGTGAATCCTCCCAAAAGGAGATGCTTGTGCTTTCACATGCAAACAACACCCACGCACACAAGCACATACTCACACATGCGCACCAGTGCACCAGTCAAGCCCAAACAAATGTAATCCAATTTTAGATATGAGCATTAGTACCTCGAAGATTTGAAAATGGGAAATATTAAAGGAATTTCTATTAGGCCTGCTGAAAGAAAATGTGCCTTTGACAAATGAGGGCATTTTTTTCACACAGCAGTTCAGTGCTAGAGAATGATGAGTTTGACATTAGTGTGTGGGAATGAGTGGGATTTGATGGAGTCTGCGCTTTGTTGTAGAAACACTCCTGGTTAATGATATGCCTCTCTGAACATGCCCGTGTCTCAGCTCGGTACCCCCCCCCTCACACACACACACACACACACACACACACACACACACACGAGTGCGAGCTAGGGAGATAACGAGGGTGCAGACAAAACTTCACACACAGAGGGGGGGAATCGGCGCAGCGCACGATCTCTCAGCCTTCACTCGGAGAAACTTTCTCCTTGTCTCCGTCTTCAGATGCTTGTTCAAACTTGTTCAAATGCACCCGCTGATCAAGTAGGGGACAGCCGCACTTGTGTAACTCAAGCGTTTGGAGGGCTCTCTGGAAAGAAGTCCAATTTGAGTGTGGCATATATAAACAAAACTGAATTTGAGTGCAGCTCAAGCCGGGAACAGCAGCAAGGTGACGGAGACACTTCTGCTGCACTGTGAATGCGCCTGCGTGCGCATTTGCCTTGCACATTCGTGTGCTTGGGTGTGCTTGGGTGTGCTTGAGTTGTGCGCGTGCTTCCATGTGTTCGCGCATGTACGTGCGACTCAGTGGGACAGAGGCTCGTCCCCCTATAGAGCACCATGCTCTGATAGATGTTAATGTGGACTGACGCAGGGGTGTCCCCCAAGGGAGGAAACACGGCCAGCGGAGAGGATGAGGGAGGAAGGGTGTGTGTGTGTGTGTGTGTGTGTGTGTGTGTGTGTGTGTGTGTGTGTGTTGGGGAGGGGGATTCATTCCTCTAATCCTCTCCCTTCTTCACAGAGCCGGAGCGGGGAAGAGGCACTGAACCGCCCAATGAATAAATAAAAGCCTCAGCCCCCGCACCCTCCTCTCCCCTACAGCCTGAAGCCCTGCACAGGAGCACTTAAAAGCATTTTAACAAGAGAGTCACTTCATTAAATATGGACTTCCTGTCCGCAAAAACCCTAGAAGGAAAACTCTGTGTGACTTTTCACATTGTGAAATATGGTGTACCATGTGGGGGTGGAGTAGGGCGTGCAGTTGGAGGCAACCCCCCCCAACTATTGCATAGAGGGACAAATGGAGAGAAATATAGCAAAGCCAGGGAAAGGATAAGCAAAGCGAGATAACAGAAACATGTGAGGTGGAAATTGGAGAAGATCTGTCAGATATCTAAATTTGCGGAACACACGTGCCAATTTTGCATTCATAGTGTATCATAGTATATGTTTATTGTGTCTTTATATGTTGTTATTTATATTCAAAGTCCAGTCAGAAAACGGATGTTGAAAACTCTTCACAGAGACAAAGAATAAGATTGAAGAAGAAGAAAGAAGAAAAAGATGCAATGTAAAGTAAGAAAATTAATTCTGCTCTGAGACCAGCACAGAATTCAATGGCTTGAAATCTGTTTGGCACCAAACAGTTTCTCTGAAATCTGAAAGTCTGTAAAATGCTCAAATCTGATAGCTTCCTTTGTTTTGTTTTTTCTGAGCCTTTACAAAAATGGCTCTGATGGCCTAAGTTCTGCTTGCTGTGGCCTTATAAATAAACCATTTGTTATGAACAGTTGTGTTTGTGTTCAAACAGAACAGCGTTAAAGGAGAATATATTATATCTCGGAGCCCCTTTCACACCAACATGGCTCATAAGTCACAAAAAGTCTCAAGTCAAGTGTCAACTCTTTTAGTTAGAGTCCGTCTTATGTCTGAAGTCTCCATATTGGCTCAGTCATAACAATGTGCATATTTCTAATTTCATTGCCTATCAATAATATGTATAGGAGAATGTATAGGAGGCCCTTGTGGCCTCCAAATGGGGAAGAGGTTGAAAATGTATTTTGGTTTATTCAAATGATGATTTGAACCTGGAGAGAAATTTGGAAACATCATCAGTATTAGTTTGTCATTTAAATATGTTCATACGATGAGAAGATTGCACAACATTGTCATGTTTGTGCATTAGCTATGCAACTGTAACTGTTTTGCTAATAGTTACAGAATGTAATCATCAGAAATCCAGAACTGGCTGTTTTTACATTTTGATTAATGGTATAAAACCTGTTAAACAGTGAGCATCAGAGCTGGAGAAAGATCTCTTATATGCAGATCTGTCAGGAATGGTCAAATCCAAGGTAAGTTATTCTACATGTAGCAAATATGACATTAGCCTACAGCAGGGACACTGATGGTATTAGTTCACTGCTGACACTAACATGGTGTATGAGTATTTGGAGCTGTGCACCGTTCAGACACAAGGGTACACAAAAGTGTGCGGGTACACAGCACACCAGCACAATAAATTCTGTACTCCTTAACCTGTACATGGTATTCCTGGCTGCCAGCTTACTCGCTCCTGCTGTTTTGTTGGTAGTTCGACAACATTTAAGTGTCTCTTAATGTCAGTAGCTGTATTGCATATTTAGTGAAACACATTTATTGTCTCCACCTAATTTCTTATTTCTGCTAGTGTCATGGTACAATACACCCATAAGATGGCCCATTTTTGTTTATTCATTGTAAAAAAAATAAAAATAAAAAATAGACACATAGCAGCAACACGGTTGACAGTAAATATAGCACCTCACGATTTCATCAGCTTCATGTAGCCTAGGCAACATAACACTCAGACTTCCAAGCATTAAATTCAACACAGTCAGTAAAGCTTGTGGAGTCTGTATTACAGATGTTCTCGTACATGTGCTGAAAACCTCGATTTTCTGCAGTTCATTACATACCCAACAGAGTATTGTGAGGCTGAAGAGTCTCCCTTTGTTTCTCAGAAAACCTTCTTGTCAAAATCAAAATGTCTTTCAGTACATTTGGTGTAATGTGCTGAAGTCAGTATAGTCTGTGCTTACTCAGTCATAGTATTTAGGTTAGGTAGATGTAGACATTCATTTGACAGCGGCACCTTTAAGGCGGACGGGCGAAAGGGACTCCAAAGTGGGTCAGAGTAAAAATATCTTCAACAATTATTCATGGGACCCCGCCTATCTCTGCTATACCTCCACCCTGTGAAAAATCTGCATTGCACTGCAGCAAGGGGGAGACAAAATGGAGAGGGGGAGATGAGGGGTAAGGGGAGACATGGAGGAGAAAGGTTTAGGGTGAAAAGAGTGAAGACAGAGCAATAGGTGGGTACTTTGTTTTTACTTATTTTGGATTCACTTGTGATGAAATTTGAGTGCAATGTGCATTGTTTACTGAGCAGACGCATTGCACCTTTGGTGCTCACTGCTAAACTTTTCAAACGTTTGCTCCATCATCACCTGCAACCCTCCCACCAAACACCAGCACTGTACCCATCACTGCAAAAGACTGCCAACCCTGGCTGAATTAAACTGTTACCACACCGATTCACGGCTATCTCACTCTGTCTCTTCTGAGATGATACAAAGAGTTTGGAGTGGGGGGATAGGGTGATTGTAAGGCAGAGAGTTTGTGAAATCTCTTAGATTGTGCAGATACAGAGCATGGTGTTCATTTGTGACAGGGGTGTGATTTTGGAAACAGGGTTGAATGAGCGTGCAGCTTGGATTTGTTTCTTTTCTTTTGTGAGTGCCCATACCCAAAAGCATCATGATTGGAGAGATGAAGGAAATCACGGATTGTGATTGGTTGCAAGCAAAACTAGATTTCAGTGCAGCAGAGGGGTGTCATGGCTGCCAGGTCCCCGTAGGTCTGCACTGTAAATCCACACATTAATCAGAGTCAGCAGGAAGAGATCAAAGGAGCCTGTTCCATCTTTACTCAGAGCAGCACTTTGATGTGTGTGTGTGTGTGTGTGTGTGTCTGAGAGAGTGTGTATATGTGAGAAAGGGGGTGAAAGTCAGAGAGAGAGTGTGGGGCTCAAAATAAAGATATGAGCGACAGCCTGGAGAGAATACCCTAATGTGTGGAGCCTACTGGGTCTTGATATATAACATTTGAGCAGTAATCAAGATCTGGTTTAACTTTGAATATCGACCCACCATAACGCCGACAAAAACATGTACGCTGTTCCCACATGATGCTCTCATTCTGGGAGCATACAAAGAGGAAAGTGAGCGAACAGAAGGGCAATGGTGTGAGGTGGATGCAGCACATGTGCAGTGGTGGATGCTTGGGACCACATGTCTGAATGCATGCATCTATTTATTACACGTATGCATTTGTGTATGTGCATACACATGCATTGTTTCTGTCACATATGACAACACCACCAAATTCACACACCAGTAGAAAATACTCTTCTGCCCCGTGGCGGCCCTCTGCTTTCACTGCAGTGCCGGCCTTCCTCTCAATCGCAGCAAAGCGTAGAGTCCCACCATTGAATGGCAGCGGAGCCTGCAGTTGCCATGGTGACATAGAGCGGGAGCACAAAGCTTTAAAAGCATTATGTATTATTAGTCGGTGTGTCGACGCTTTTTGCATTTCTTTCATTCTCTGTGAATCTGAAGCTTTTAGTGTTAAGTTGTCCTGGAAAAAGGTGACTGCTGTGTGCAGTGCTGCCTGTCGAACACTAGGGGATGTGATCACAGCGGGCTGGGGAGTTACATTGTGCCATTACTGCCTGTATGGCTTTAAGACTTTTCTTACTTAAGCTAATGCTTTTTTGGGTTTTTGATGGTTTCTTTTTTAAAGGTTTTATTTTGTCTACATCTTGTTTACAAGTAGCTTTTCTAAAAATAAAAACTGAGCCATTGTTAGCTTTCTATGAATAAGTAGCCACTGGATAGACTTACAAGTAATAAATTATCAAAAGATAAACAAGAAAATCGTTTTTTTTATTGACTGGTGCACAAATTGTATGTTGTGAATTGTGTGTTTTCGGCATTTAGTCAACTCATGGGCTTTTCTGCCATCTGCTGGCCAAAGTATTGTACATTCACCATTGGGTCTGAGAGAAAATCGTTTTGTAAGGGTTGAAACTTTGAAGATGTTGAATGCGTAACTGATGACATCAGCCGTCAGCAAAAAAGCCCAGATTTTGACCCATCATAGCAGCAGTTTGTGATTCAGAGTTAGGAAGGTTGATCTGATTTGACATTTTGATGTCAAAGGTCAAAGGTTGTGTGTTGTGAAAAGCTGTACATATATCTTCAGCCTACAGTTTCACAATGGGCAAAAAATCATTATGCTTTGTTGTGTAGTTTTCTATTTTAGTGTTCTGTTGGGAGTTCGGCTATAGACATTTGATTTGACCTTTTTGGACTCTGTTTTGGTTTATTTACTGTTTTAGATTGGTAGTTATCAACTATTTTCTCTGTCTCTGCTTGTCTTGGCCTTCGTCTTTGGCAGTTTGCCTATTTTGTTCCTGTTATCACTGTCTTTGCCTTGGGGTTTTAAAGATGATTTCGGTCTCGGATTTTGGTTCGTTTTTTATGTTGTTTCTACTGATTCTATGTGATAGTACTTATCACTATTGGATGAATTTGTTCATCTTGAGCAACTTTTTCCTGGACATTCACTTCTGTAATTTTGTTATTAGTTGGTGTTTCCCTGCAGTGTATTTCATTGCTATGTGGACTATAGTCAGCACTGGCCAATGCAGACATACAGATATAAAATGTAACTCACGTCTGAGAAGATTTGAACACTATTAGTGTTTAAACCAGAATTATAACCTAATGCGCTTATCAGAACAGGATGCGATGTAAGGTGCAAGAGGATGATGCATGTTATTGTATTACATGCATGAATACTATCACACTTGGGTTTGGTTGTGCCTGTGACTGTTGAACAATTCAGGCCATAGTTATTTTAGATCTCAATTAATGATGGCTGAACAATTAGTGAGTCTAAGCTAAGCACCAATTAACCGCATGTGTCAATTTTAATGAGAGCCTGGTTATCACCATTTGAGCAGTGGGTTTTCAAGGCCATATTAGGAATCATGTCCAGGGCAAATGTATTGTGAATAAGAAGTCTAAAAATAAACACTATTTTCCAAACACATGATAGTAATTACATTAGCAAGGAAAAACATGGTCACAAATAGACCTTGACTAACACTGACTGAAAGACAAGATCTTTACTTCAAGATCCACACTAGATGATAAGGGTTTGACACAATAAAAGTTCATTCAAATAGTTACTAACCTAAGTTAGATGGTCGTAGGTTCACACTCAGATTGAAGGTGAGCAGAGATCCCACACACACACTTCAGCAACACTCTTCAGTCAAACTCTGCATAATATTTCATTCTGCATGGTGCTGGTCAAACATCCAAATGAAGTTACAACAATTAAAAAAGGTGAATGGACAATTAAAAACAGCAACAACAATGACCAAATTGAGTCTAAACCTCTGAAAATTGCAACAAAAATAGTACATACTGGATTTTAACATTTTTATTAGCTTCTTCTTCCACAAGGTGGCATCATCACCAACCCAAACCCCCACCGCCCCCCAAGAATATAAAGTACAAATGCAAGAGGGCCTGAGCTTGCAGAAAGTCATAAGGGAACTCTGCTCAGCTGTAGTAAGTGTAAGATTATCACACGTGAAGTTTCATCAGAGTGCAGTGTTCCATACTTAACACAGGGTGGCAACCTTACCTTCACTATTAGGCTACATTCCTTCACCCCAGGAAACCTTTTCTTTTAAAGAAGACGTCCGTATTATCACACTACCGATGTGATATGTCAGTTCAGCCTGACTGGAAATCCTGTAAATGTTTTGTCTAGTTCGCTATACATAGTCCTGTGTTACTGATGCAGAGTGTGATGCCTCAGGCCCATTTGTTATCTTCTGTGGTATCTCTATGATATTTTCTTCTCAACTTTTAGAGTTGTTGGAGCAAAAGCGCATATGCATATAGAAAGAAAAAATATTAATACGAACCTCTAGTTTTCATGAGGCCCATGGAGCATTGACAAAAAGCTATTTGTCTTTCACTTATCACTGTCCGGCCGGTGTAAGATGCTACATTACCTGCAAAGGTGACTGACTGTAACCTGTCCCTGAGCTCTCGGTGCCAATGCTGACTCTGCTGGCGTGCAAGGTGAACGGCGGTCAGGAGCACTTCCTCCACAAGCTTCGGGGGTCTGTCCAGAACAGGCTGTACAAGCTGAAACTACAGCCGTGTTTCCCTTTCGCTGGCATCGTTACCCAAAAGATCCACGGAAACAACCTGGACCAGAAAGAACAGAACAGGTCTCATGTCGCTGTCTTTCTGCACCCTTGCCTGAGTGTTTTTGAACTTGACATATCTTCTTCAGACAGACGAGCGTGAGTCCACGTTTATCCAAACTCCCGTCTGATGTCACTATAGGAAATAGTGAATAATGCAGTAAACTCATGTTGTCTGCAGTGTTTGTGGGCTGTGCACTTCAAAGCACAAATAACGATTAGACGTCACTGCTCGTACAGTACAACTGCATATGTTTTAAACACTTTTAAACGGGTTGTGACACGGTACACGAACAGTACAGTAACAGACAAGGCTTGGCTTCGTGTCAGTTTGCGTTGCAATTATCACGTTAGGATCGAAATCGGGAGCAGAACCTGCACTCCTTGCGTGTTAATTAAAACGCCCCCCTGATTGGACGCTCAGATAATCCCGGCGGGCCTCGTGCTGCTACTAACTTGCGCGCAGGGCAGAGCGCGAGTCACAATCTGCCCAAGGCGAGGGAGGGCGAGAGAAACGCGCGAGAGGAAACCGAGTGTACGAGGGGGGGGGACACGAACGCTCCGGTCTCAGCGAGCACAGTTAGACAAGTGTTGTTGAACGTGGGCTATGCGCGCAACAAGGGGGAGCGCAGCGCACAGAGGAGGTGAATGCATGTAGAGGCTCGGCTTCAGATTCACTCCTTTCTTGAAGAGTCGCCGCACTGACAGAGGGAAGGAGTGAGGGGAAGAGAGGAACTCCAAGAAGCAGCAACTCTCGGAACTACGTGAGTACAACCCACAGTCTTCAAAACAAAAGACAGGACAGAGGAAACAAAACGAAAGAGTCGAGTTTGCCCTGGTCAGAATCTGCTCCGGTCGAGAAAAATGAATGCCAGCGATGAGAACCTGCTCAAGTCCATCAGCAACGACGCGCTCCTCGACCTGACGCAGCGCTACGGCCAGTCCGCCTTCGGGTTCGGTGCCGGCCACGGCACTGGAAGTCCCGGTCGGTTCCCACTCGCGCCGGCCACCGACTTCCTCTCCGGGCAAACCGCGAAGTCCAACGAGAGCGGCGGGGAGCAAACGAGCGACGACGAGGACGGCTTCGACTCACTGGAGTCCCGGAAGAGGGGCTCGTCGTTTGGGGACGACAAGCCCGGGGGGCCCCTCGCCAAGAAGTCCAAAGAGCAGCGGTCCCTGCGGCTAAGCATCAACGCCCGGGAGAGGAGGAGGATGCACGACCTGAACGACGCGCTGGACGGCCTGCGCGCCGTCATCCCCTACGCCCACAGCCCCTCGGTGCGAAAACTCTCCAAAATTGCCACTCTCCTCCTGGCCAAGAACTATATCCTCATGCAGGCTCAGGCTCTGGAGGAGATGAGGCGGCTGGTGGCATATCTGAACCAGGGACAGACCATAACTTCACCAATCCCCACCGCCCTGGCTCCCTTTGGACAGGCTGCCGTCTACCCTTTCTCGGGCTCCGCTCTCGCCACCTGTGCCGAAAAGTGCACTACTTATTCCGGGACACCGTCGAGTCTCTTCAAACATTGTAACGACAAGCCTTGATTTGGTTTTAATTCTCTGTCTTGAACTTTTACCTATACAGCACCCATGTCGCTCTCTCTCCCCCTCTCTCTCTAGTTATTTTTCAAATCATTCTGTGGAAAATAAAAGCGATTCTAGTCGAATGCATATAATCTTAAAATATGGTTAATTATACTGCGATATTTTATGCAGATTTAACAAACGCTACATAGAAAACAAATTGTTTAGGCCTTGACTGAAGTCAAAAACCCTGCCACTTCCTCTCTCGCTAGTACTTTACAGAGGCAACAGGCCATACCCAAACTATAAGTTTGTTTTTGTTTTTTTTTTTAAAGAAAATTTCTTTCATCAGCTCTTATTTGCTTATCTATGCAACATTCAGTAACAAAATAAGAAAAGCAGAAATGCGAAGAAATGTGCCCAAATCTCGACCTTTAGATTAAATATAGCAATTAAGAAAGGACTTCCCTCGACTGACTGTGCTGATGTTATATGAGGGGAAAATCAAATGTCATGTTGGCTGATATATTTCCTGAAATGATGTGTTGACATTTTTTTCTTTTTTAAGTTATTGCACATCTCACATGATTGTATTGTACAACTGTGGAAAAATCACGTGCTCCAAGCCCAGCTATACTAAATGGTTATATGCAGCCTATGAACCGAAGAAGCGTTTTGGTTGTGTTGCAACATGGATTTCATATATTGTTTATATGTCTTTATAATTAAAACACATATCTATGCTTGGGCCCGGTTTGCTTCATTTCAACAACCACTGCAAGCGCCCATTTAACGACGTATACACACTAAAACTAACACATGCAAGATACAATTGTATACGACATATGTCTTCCATTGTTTATAGAAAATGATTGTTTCAAACACATTTGTGCGGGTGTATACGTGGGTTGAGGACATGTTAAGAGATTAAGTTTAAACATAGTGGGAAACGCATCTACGTTTTAACGCAGAGCGTATAAAAAATACTGATTAGAAACGATTAAAATATGAAGATGAACACTAAAATCGTGGACAAGTACAAAAAAAAAGAAATTCCAAAATGAGACTGTCGCCTCTCAGGCTATCAAAATGATTCCCATTTCTCACCCTCTGAGTGGTCGTCCTGAAATGAGTTGGCAACTTTATTTTCTTGCATGAGAAGCCCTCTGACATGAAGAGATGGGTCGAAACGAACGCAGTGGGGCTGGTGAGGCCCGTTTGGCACAGAGTGGGGTCGGTGGCGCTGAGGGGAAGGGCGCAAGAACCGCCCGGGGCACGCAGGGACCTGTCTCTGGGTATTTGGGTGATTGCGGGTTTCCTTGCCGGGCTCTTTATACCCTGGACACTTATTAACACGATTTCAGCTCATGTCTCCCTGCTCGACTTAATTCATTGAACGTTTCAGAGCCAGTTTACCTCTGCAAGTTGGGGAGTCGATTTAGAAAAAAGTATCTCAAAACTGATGTTTGGAGTGGACATTGTGGGATGACATTTATAGTCCTGAAAACAAGTACCTGTGTGTTTTCTTTGTCTCTAGTTTTTGTCTGACTGCAGTCACATTTACCAGGAAACAGATATCTTCTAGGGATATCCTAATCTAAAGTATATTGGTCTTGGCTACAACACAGATATAAGTGCTATATTTTAAATTTTTTGCTGTTTTTGAGTTAAGCATATTTCTATTTAACCATTCTTAATGTAAATAATTAAAACAGCTGAAAAAAATAATAGATGTTTGGTGTAATTATCACCTTAAAATTAACACATAATTCTCAAACAGGCCAATAAATATTCTGTTTTTCCCCACACAGCTGTTCCACAAAGTTGAATGATTTTGTAATAAACATCATCCATCTTTCATAATAATGTTTCAGTGTGCCTAACCAACAGATACAACTTTTTTACTTTTAATCCCACAGGTGCTCTTCCTTTACATATACACATTAATTTTTCTATGTTCCACACAAATGAAGACACTTTTCAGAAAACATTAGATCAGGTCAGTCAATTAATGCTGGCCAGAGAGTGACTAAGTGATCCACCCCAGTCTCCTGCTTACAGTTTAGTTGCATGTCACAACAACAGGCCACCCATGGCATCTTAAATTGGCCCTCTGATGACACATCTTTTCTGAGGCCCCATGAGACAGTCAGTGTAGCGGCGATGAGATGTGACAAATGCTGCAGATGATGGGAGGACTCAGGCCCGGCACTCCATCAGTTTCCACACTGCCTAATTGCCATAAATGAGATGGTCGCCTTTTTGCACGGACAGTCGGGTGGTCACTTTCCATCCCTATAGGCTTCTAATGTCAAGCTGCTGAGATATATGTTTTACTGTGCCACCTTATTATCTTAATGGCCTTTTGTGTGCTTGGTGGCAGTGTGTCATCTAACATGTAGACTGTATCTATACATTAAGACAGAGTTTAGATAATGTTTCCTGACTGTCCTGCCTACCAGCAGTGGATGGCGTGTTCATAAAAATCAGTAACTGTCTTCCCTATATTGAGGACTTTTGTGTAGTTTAGCTATATATAAGCTCCATTGTATTTCTGTCACTTTCCTTTTATTTAATGAACATCTGAGGAGTGTTAATATTTTTTTAAAATTGTTTAGTGTACACAGTGTATGTTATTGTCTGTGCTGAGTCCTTATTTGATTTAATAGTAGAGAGGTTGTTGGGAAGTGATAATGTTGTTGTAATTAATATACAGTTGTTTTTTAAGTTTAATCTTAACAAACTGATTGTTCTGATAGTATCTGCATTATAGTACAGTATACCAAATTAACTCAGCTTTTGGAGAAAAGAAACTGGTCAGACAAATATATAATGTACAGTAAATTTTGGCTCCAACAAATACATTTGTAGAGCATAGAGGATAGTTTTTAGCAATGTAGTTACAATTACACAAACACATATTTTGTTTCATTTCTGGATGCAACACGGCAAAGAGATCAATGTGTGAATATGCCCTGGGCATGCCCCTGCAGAAAGTCTGCCATGTGTGTCAAAAATTGAGAAGGTTGCAATGACAGTAAAAATCCTAAAAGCTGTCCTTAAAAACTAAAACACAATACAATTTACAGAGAAATTTACAGAATTTAAATTCCACTTAAAATATCTGATGGAAATGTCACTTGGACCTAATTGATCTGTGGCAAAACGTGGCAGAGAGCATAAAAATGAAAACCCATCCATAATCTGCATTTCCTCACTAAAACAAATTTACAGCCAGGTGGAGCAATGCAGATGAACATCATTTTCTCTGTAATTATAATGTCTGGTTATAATCACGTTGTTGCTGCCATTCATTAAGATTTAATTTTAAAAAACACCAGCTAATCCATGTAGTTCAAGCTGTTGAAATATATTAATCAGTATGAAAATTAATATTATCTGAGAATCAAATACTAGCTAAATAAGAGTAAAAAAATAATCGTAACATTACAAAGAACCGCTACAGATTGACAATTTACCACTCATTCTGTCCTATGGTCTATTGTTGACAGTGTCTTTTTGCAGACAAACACACAGCACCGCAGTCGGTGCACTACCACCCTCACGACAGCCCAGTGTGGTGCAGGGTACGGACAGACTGTGTGATGTCTGTAAACATTTGTGTTTGCTCCCAGTGGGATAGAAAGGGAGTGATTTCATTAGCATGGCTCGGAGCTTTGAGGTATGTTTGTGTGCTTTTCTCCAACCCGATGGTATTGTACTAAAACCATATGCCCTTAAGTGTGTACCTCTGCCTAATGCATCTGACAGCGCTGTTTTCTCTAATTAAGTTCTTTCTATGTGCAAGCTCATGTGTCTGATGCACACTGTAGCACTGTGTCTCACACACACAGCCCTGTACACAGACTGTTTTTACAACAGGGGCCTTGAAGGAAAATGAACATACTTCAGCTCTGATTATGCTTACACTGGGGATAAAATGTTAGATATATATTTTTTATATTAAAACTTGCTCACACAAGCATAGTTGTGGCTTTAGATGCCAAGAGACATCGAAGATTTGGTTGTTTCAGGCAGATTCGTGAGGGGGTTGAGGAGGTGAGATAAACAACGGAGCCAGACAAGTTATTGGGTGCGTGTGTGTGTGTGTTGGTTGGTACGGCAGGCAGAAGGGGAACATAGGACATGGAGTAAGAGGTGCGGGTGCCTCCGTGTTTTTTTGCCCACGGTGGCACTGTAAGGATGGCTCCCACCCACCCATCGCCCGTGGACACCCAAACTTCTCTGCTCCACCGTGACATCACACACTGTCATCCCTCCCAGCCCCGCCTTGTCGGAAGCGATGAGCGGGTGAGTCAGTTGGTTCCGAGGAGCCATGTGATTCGGGGCGATGTTGCTGCAAGTGCGGCGGGATGGGCCGGGGCCCTTCATTCGTTAATCAGACGTCTAAAGGGGGGTGGAGAGGGGATGTCTGTTTGTATGTGTCTGTGTTTGCACATTGAGTGCCTGCGAGTGTGTGTGCCTGAATTTTGTGCTCATATGGCCACAAACCCTTGAAACATGGCAGTCAGGCAAAGCGTTTTGCCTATCGCCACAAGGCACCTGACACCGTGCATGGTAGACCCAGACAGTGTGGCAGGGGCCAAATTGGGCCTGGTGGGAGGGAGCAGAGATGGAGGAGGGCGAGGCAGCACTGGATGACAACAGTCTGAGCCACTGCTGAATGTGATGTTCTATTCACGGCTGCAGTTATCGCTCAAAGGTGCTGTCTTTTAGAGTGGCTCACATTGAAATAGATCTCGTGACATCTCGACTCTCAAGAGCACAGATTAGTTGCTTCCCTCCACCCTTTTCCCCTCATCTCTTCTTTTACTAACATGCCTCCTTGTTTCTCCTCCACCCACAGTTCCTCCCCCCTTTTCTACCACTGTGCTCATCACTCTCTTTCTTTCTCTTTGAGCTTGTTGTCATGACAGAGGATCCGAGCTGACAAATGGGGGCATCCGTTACCGTAGCACTGCCTAATCTCTGTAATGGCCTCACAGATACAGGACTGGTGGTGAGCAAACACTCACACACACACTCACACACCTCATCTTGCTGGACAAATGTACATGCAAAGCCCCGGGGTCAATAATCATCTCAAGTGTTCAGCCTTTTGTACACTGCATAACCTCCTTCGTTGACATAGACTTCTCTGTATCCGTTTCTCTCTCGCCATTTCTCTAACACACGGACACACACACACACACACAAACACGCACACACCCCAGCTCCTCTCTTCCTGTTCAGTACCAGCTGAGGAGCACCATGGTTTCGTGGGGAGCAGGGGGAGCTCGTTATCCTCATTAATTAATGACAAAAGCGATGTAATTGGCCATCCATAATCCTCCATGCGGAGACGGTGTGACAGGCAGGGCCGGGACCATCGTCTACAGCGAGTGCAACTCATAAACACATTCAGAGAAAATGAAGACACTTTTCTGTCGTGTGTGTGTGGCTAATGATGGACTGGAAGAACAAAACTGACTTGTAATTACAAAGTGATACTAAAACTTGCCTATTGCTTCAATGGAATTGAAGAACAATTCAAAGTATGTCACTTGATTTTCTAATTCTCATCCCACTGTGGCATTTGAGGCTCCAGTGGGCCCAGGCTGGAGCTACCAGGCTGCAACATGCTGTACACCCTCTCTGAATGGAAAGACAAGATTAATGGCACTTCCTGTCGCAGACGAGCTTGCGCTAGCCTAATTAAAACCATTGGAACATGCGCATGGCCAAGGATCAGTGGCTTTTAATGAGGAGCTTGTAGGCTGATTTGGGCCTCATTTTCTGCTTAATAAGGCCGGTTTAAAAAGTAATTTTGGAGGGATGTGACTCCTTTAAACCTGCTCATTATCAATGATAGCGCTTCACTTAAGTACTTCAGGAAACGCTGTGTTTAATTAATATTGTGTCGCGCACGTGGATTAGCTGACAGCCTGGAATGGTGGAGTGTGAGCAAGAGAGCAAGGGAGCTAAAATTGATGAAGAACTTTCAAGGGCACTGATTTCATTAAGCAGCTTCATTACAGCCCAAATAACTCTTCATGTCATTTCAATGCTTCAGTCACCCTCACCACATGCACCCACATACACGCACGCAAAATAATCCTGCACTGAATGGGGAATGTGTGCCACAGATTTTTGCATTTTAAGTGAATATATTGACAGTGACATTTTTTGCTCCAGGTGATCTTGATCACCTGTTCTGCACCTGCCATTTTTTGTATCCTCTTTTTTTGTGTAATGTTTCCATACAATATTATCTGGACAGTGTTTTGCCATTTAATGTATTGTGTTTTTTCATATATTCTCAATTCACACCCATTCTTTGACAGCCCATAAACAGAGCTTATAAGGTCAAGCAGTTTAAGAGCTTGAGAGTGCAGAAGCAACTTTCACTCTGCTCTTCTAACCCTCCCACAACAGTCAGGCCACAAAGGCTCTTATGCACCCTTCATCCCATTGTGATAATCTTCTTAGACCCCTGACTCCACTGTTCAATATGTATGGAGCAGAAAAGAGCTGGACTTGAGGGGCTTTGAGCGTCTGTGATTTTACGCTCTCTAGGACCAGTTACCCCACACAAACAGTCTCAGCACTTCGCTCTGCGGCTCTTTTTTTCCAGTCTGATGTGCTTTAGTGTACATCAGTCAATCAAGTTTCAACTGGTATGTACTGAAATAGCCAGTAGTACTATTAACTCACACTCTGGACTTTTGATATTGTCAAAAGCTTTCATCTTCTCCCAACTACTCAGCTTTTGCATGTTACAAAACTTACTATCGCCTGTATAAATGAAAGCAGAAATATTGTCAACAACTCACTTGAGTGCTGTGTGACAAGGTTTAGCAGTGAAGTAAGTGACTGCCTGAAACGTACTGGGGACCAGGGAGTTACTGTAGCTGTGTGTGCTGGTAACTGTGGCTGCTCAGTACTAAGAACCTGTACAAACACATATACTTGACTCTCTCATGCTGATACCGGCTTGGATACACACTCACTGCACTGTGGAGTTCCTGTACATGCTGAACTACAGACAAGAATGGAGAAGTGACCCCTTGGGAGCTTCAGGGCTCAGCAGATTCGCTCATGTACCAGAGTCAGACAGTTGAATGGCTGCTCGCCAATTAGCCTGTTACATTTAACACGTATTAAAAACACATACACACTTGTCTGGGTGTTTTGCTGCTTGTTTTATAACCTTTATAGGAGTGAAGTAAAAGAAACTAATTTCACTTCTAGTTGGTTGATAATCCACTCTGGAAAGGAGTGAAGAAGAGAGGGAGAAATCCAGAGAAAATGAGGCGTTACAGTTCAGGGAAGAGGTAAATTGGGAGAGAGACATACTCACCCTAATCTCAACAATGGGGACCTGCTCACATTATTTTTGGCATGTCTTGCTGCTAGTATTCACACTGTACAACATCCCATCAGGTAATATCACAGGGATTAGCAGGAATAAGAGGGGTTTTAGTCTGTTTTTCTTTTTTTGGAAGGGATAATTCTTCTGAAAATTCTATCATATTCATACTAATATGGAAATGGATTTTAGCCTTTTATATATTTTTTTTATCCTGAGGTTTCTCCAGGACACCATGTTAGGAAAGTGGATAGTGTTAGTGACTGAAAGAGAGACACAAAGGAAAGGGAGAGAAACAACACACTGCATTTTTTAGGTAAGGTATCAGCAATAACCATTATACAGCAAAGCTACTGTATCTTTCTCTTGTTCTTACTTAGTGAGAAAAAGTGACTTTCAAGGATTTTTGATTTTTGTTGTTAAGTCTGCACATATAGGAGAAAAATGAGTTAAGTCTAGGCTGCTAATGCTAATGCCACAGTGGTTATTACAGGGCATAAACCACAGCTCTGCTACCTTGTTATTCCTTGTTTCATAGAATGCAAATAAGAGGATAATAATGCTGAATATGATCCCCAGAGACAGTTACTCATCTCCAATTGTTTTTGATGCCAAGTCAAAACCCAGAAAAACACCTCTTGTTTGTTTCTACACTATCCCCTGCTGTCTTTGTTTTGCCTGTATGGATATCTAGAAAGCTATGAAATCATATGTGAGACATACCAAACACTGCAATGAAAACAGCACCTTGTTAAAAGACAATATTGTTCTCAATTAATGAATCAATTAACTTCTCTAACTGCTGCGCTACTGTATATTAATCATTCATTATCAATGCTCTGCTAACCTTCCAGTGTTATCTCAGTGGTCTAATAGTCGTCCCCCAGGTCTCCTGTCTCAAGGTTGATCTGCACAGAGGATGGACAACAGACAGCTGCCCATCAGTCTCCTGTTACAGCGGGCCATTAGAGCACGGCCTGTGTTTGTGTCTGCCTGTTTGTCATTTGCAGGTTTAATTAGACACTGCTGTTAATGGTGGAGATGACTTTGGGCCTGTGGATGAATGATACTCCATCATCTCAGGCAGCAGGTCTACAATATGCTTCGCGAGGAGCTGAGGAGGGTAAGGAAAGAGAGAGAGAAATACGATGGAGGAGAGTATATAAAGCAGAGGGAAAGAGTGAAGGGTGAAGGGAGGGTCATATTGATATTATTTATGAATGGATGGCTCTGTTTGTGTGAGTATGTGTGTGTGTGTGTGTGTGTATGTTTGTTAATGGAGCCCCATCCTGCATCTCTGTTGGTCCAGGTCACCTGCCGTTCCCTCTGTTGTGTTAAGGATTATCCCAGGAAGTGAACTGGAGCAACAGTAATGTGAAGCCACTGCCTCTTACTGTAAGCCCTGTGCAGGAGTCTCTAACACACACAAACACACACACACACACACACACATTTTTAGAGAGGACAGACCCCCACACAGATACACAAACTGATACGAACACATAATTTACACATTTCATGACATGGACCCTGATGGTGATTTTGCATTTTATTTGATTTAGTCTTTTCTTAATGAACAAATCATGCATACGTTTGCATTTGTGCAGATCAATTGTTAATTGTCTAATCTAAACTTCAAGTGTCTGTTAGCATTTGCCAAATCTAAAATCCAGCAGGACCTTTGTGATGCTGTTTTGAGTTAAACATGCTCGTACAGGTGCTTTTGTGCTGCCGTGCCCCTCAGTGAAAACATGTTTTCCTCACAACACACTGTTCATAAACAAATTAATTTATTACTTTTTGAAAATGCAAATACTAAATGTCATTAATCCAAGCCTGTCAATTGTAATCTTCTCCTATTAATATTGCAAACAATAAAAACAGGGTTTTTTGGTGATCCAAGCCAGGGAATTACACATTTATATTATCCCCTTTTGCACACACACACACACACACACACACACATTTTTGATCTTCCTTATAAGGTGAACATGGGATTTCTGGTAATGTCCCGGCTCCATTTTCATTTTAATCATGCAATGGGATCAGACAAGCTGTGTGGGGTGGGTTTGGCCTGGCTCAGTTGATTGTTCTGATTGAGTTTTCTTTGTTTGGCAGATATGTAATACAGCCTGCTTAAGAGGATTTCATAAGGGGAAGGAGGTTATTGTGTGATTTAATCATGTTCACTGAGATGAACCTACACTTGTCCACTTTCTGACAGGCAGAAAGCAAGCGCAATGTCTCTGCACAGAGGAAGGCAAGTTTGTTGGTATTAAAACCATACTGCTGGTATGCCACAAAGCCACATTGTGTTTATGATTTGACATGTTTTTTTTCTATCACTCTTGAGCAATGAACAGTGCATGTGGCACTGACTGAAAATAAATTCTAGTGCCCACTTTTATCGTAATAAGGGAACATGTCACCCAGTGCAACAGTCTGACTCACTGATGTGTAAAGCATGTGTAAGCAGTGCTTGTCATTGGGTTCTGTTCATTGTAGCTTTTGTGTTTTATGGGATCAGAAGTGTGCTGGTTGAAGAGAAATTGTAGGAGTTGCATGTCTGGGTAGGTGGTGTTTGGTATGGAGGGGTTGTCTTTTAACATTTAACAATTTAATGTGAGATTGGATGTTAACAAAAAGATGGATTAGTTAGGGAAACATCCCTTGGCAAATAATAGACAGATTATGGATCAGCAAATGTTGGGAAGATAAACTATGCCATGAACAATGCACAAAGATGAAATCAGCCAGTTGCTGACATATAAAGACAGTATTTTTTTGAGGTGAAGTGAAAATGAATATGTGTAATATGTGATAATATGTGTGTATCTGTCGTATTAACTATTTGACATTAATGTAAACACTATATACATATACATACATATTTAAAATTGGCATGAGGGCAACCTAAACATTCACAAGCAATGTATAACATATAAAAAACTTTTTCTGCCTTTGTCATTCACTGTACCTACACCACCAAGGTGTCCCTGTGGATGCAACACTATGAATATGTCCAGATATTATAACTGCCCTTGCCGTCTGCCACTGGGAGGATTACACCGGCTGAGAGTGACCCCCTTCCCCTGACGTTCGCTATTACATTTCTCATCCTCTGCTCCTTAGTAACGTTAGTAACAATAATCTGAAGAAATAATCACTGCATGAGTTGGTTTCAACTACAGTAACCTAAGTACTGCAGAAATGAAGCAAAATAAATATAATATACTGCAGTGTGTATGCTACTGTGTGTGTGTGTGTGTGAGAGAGAGAGAGAGAGAGAGAGAGAGACAGACAGATCAGAGAGTTAAGCCTAGCATTAGCTTTGCTCAGTTTGGGGGTTTACCTCCATCAGCAGCAGTATTATTTACACCAGTCCCAGAAGGGGGCCTGCTCCTGGTCCAACACTTCAGCTGGTTAGTCTTTGGTATTTTGACATGACAGTTTAATCTGATTTAGAGAAATGAGACACCACCATATAAGTTCTTTCCCCTGCCAACTGACCATACAGAAAATAACACAAGTGTACCTTTTTACAATTTGACACGAACATTTGCATGATTTTCAGGGAGGTTGTATGGTGGTTTTGGATTTGCTGGATCTGAGCATTATCATATTAATATACATTTTTTAACAGTGCACCCTTAATTACTTAATCCTCTTATGACCCCTCCAATGCTCTGAAAAATAGGGTCATGTGTGCATTTGCAGGTACAGAGTATCGTGAAAATAAGCTGTATGCGTGTGTGTCTAACATGCACCGATGCGGACACACAATGCCCCCAACCTAAACCCAGTGTGGCTCCATGACCTCAAATCAGCCTGGCCAGTCACATCATAATCAGATCAAGATTTATATCTATGTGCATGCACTTAGAGCATCCACAATTAGTGCAGTGTCTTAAACTTTGTTTCCCATTTATTCAATAAAAAAAGGTCTCTCCTTGTATTCTATTTGTGTCACAGGACAATGTTTTTTCTTAGTTGTTTCTATACAAAATACACAAATAAATCATTGCTGTATTATAAAGCTCTCCTCTTCCTCTGAAATACTGTATCTCAAACTTCTCTTTCATGGTATTTTGGGCCTACTGGAGGCTTTGTTGCTGACTTGCTGGCTGGTTGACTGTGACTGGTTGGCTTAGTGTCAGCTGTTGGCCCAGCCAGGCTCAGCT
Organism: Psettodes erumei; assembly: GCA_016785225.1. Classification (NCBI taxonomy): domain Eukaryota; kingdom Metazoa; phylum Chordata; class Actinopteri; order Pleuronectiformes; family Psettodidae; genus Psettodes; species Psettodes erumei. The sequence continues at coordinate 1,226,765 of JAFBJZ010000941.1, forward strand.
CAGATTGCTCCAGATTAGGAGATGGGGCACTCTGAGAGCAACCATGATCCATATTAAAGCTGCATAAAATGAAAATTGCAAAGATTTAGAGACGGATCATAGGCCACAGAGAATTTAATCACAACCTGGCAGTGTGTGTGCGTGAGCGAATGTGTCCGTGTGTGTATGCAACTCTCTGCATAATACATAGCGCACAGTGACATGAGGATTAACAATGTAGGCTGTATTTACTTATCAACCCAGTGTTCAGAGATGTATCACAAATGTTTTATCGGTGCTGCAGTTCCTCTCCGTCATGGCTAACCAAGAGCATAATGATGCATAAAAAGTGAAGGGTTTCTCTGTTTTAAACTTTGGGGACAAGTACGATGTGTTCACTGACAAAAAAAGAAAGATTTTTTTTTTTAAATGGCAGAAATGCATGAGTTGGTGTGGTGGTGTGTGAGTGGGTGAGAGTGTGTGTGTGTTTATGTGCGAGCACAGCCGGGGATGATACTGTTCCGGTATCCTCAACACTTGTAATCCCCCTAAAGCTTTAAATACTGTTACTGTTTATTCAAATGGTAGTCTAGTAATAGATAGCTGCACAGAGGTCCTTAATTTTAAGTCATAATATCTCAACTTAATTTCCTGTAATGTCATAGAAGAAACATGCCCATTTTTCAAAATTATTAATTGGTTCTTACATAACCCAGCACTAATGCTCTAATGTCACATGAAATCTGTTGCATTGTACCGTGTATGTGACACTGTGAATAAGTCTTATAGTGTAACTTCATTGATGGTATAATTATTATTCCGTTATTACCTTCAGGGCACTTGCATAGTGTGAGAGTGTGTCCATTGTATTCTGCTACAAACCTCTATTTCACTACACTTTAGAATGAAGTAATGGAATATCAGACATACAAAACATTACATAGGTTTATTTCATTTAATTCAGTTTTATAAGTATAGTATTAAATCATGACATAGATCATCTCAAGGTCCTTTACAGAGTATTGTCAAAACCTTACAGTATCATAGAAAGAAACCCAACATTCCCACAGTGAGCAAGCACTTGGCGACAGCGGAGAGGAAAAACTCTCCTTTGAACAGGAGGTAACCTCGAGCAGGACGAGAGTTCACTGCGGGCCGAGGCTGCTGGGGGAGCTCATGGGAGTTCTCCCAGTAGGTTATGCCTATAACAGCATAATTAGGGGATGGTTAAGGGCTCACCTGAGTAAGCCCTAACTATAAACTTTATCAAAGTTTTCCGCCTGTACCTAAAAGAAGTGAAGGTATTTGCCATGACCCCCTGGTCCCCACAGTGGAGGTACAACATGTGTGAGGCAAAGCGTATGACCTGGTCAAAATGTGGGGTTCAAGGGTTGCTTTCAGTATTACCTTGGAGGCCAAGGTAATGTTTATCAAAGTAATTGAATGAGGTAATGTTTTTTTAATGTTGAAAACAATAACTTCACTTATTTTCACTGTCAATTAATCAGTCGATTATTTTCTTGTTAAATAATTTCATCAATTAAACTTTGGAAAAGTGTAAAAAAGTTCCCCTCACAATATCCCAGAGCATAAGATGACCTAATTGTTTCCATTGGCGTAGTTGTTCCCATGCTTTTAATTTATCCTTTCTTTGTGGTCATCACCTCACCTCTAGGTAACCAGTTAACAGTAGCTGTTTATTTATTTATTATACAGTGTTGGTAATGAAAATATTGTATTTCTTTATTTTGCGTTATTGTGTTATTCATTTTGTTTTTGGTGTATGGGGGCATGTGTGTTTGCAGCCATAGGCTACATGTGCTTGAGAAACCTGCCAGAATTCATGACTTGTGCCCTACTTGTGTTCACCTGTATCTGCATCTCTGCAGCATCTAAACACATATGACATTGCCAACATAAATATAATTTTTTTCTGTCTTTGTTCGTCATTTTTCTTCAGTTTTGTGCAGGGTTTTGTTGCATCTCTTTTGTGTTTATTGCTACCTCTTGTCTTTCATCCTCCTTCCCTTTTCTTTCATTCCATATTTCCAAATCCCACTCCAAGAGCACATTGTGTGTGTGTGTCCGCACGATTCTCATACACACGAATGTGCGCACACACGCACAGAACGCAGACTTAGATCGAGCAGATGGTGACCGTATTCATTTTTTTCCCCAACTAACATTAACCATTCATTATAGACAGCAGACTAAGCCAATCCCACATCCGCCCCCATGCAACACGTACACACACATGCACACTCGCACACACATAATGTCCAATAATTTTGCCATTAGAACAGTGATGGTCCCAAAATCTTGCGTGCCCCTCAGTCAGTGTTGATAGTCTCTCCTTCCAGACGGTCCCAGCCGTGCTCTGACTCAGTCTGTTGACATTTGTGATTCCGTCCCAATGACTCAAATTTCTCCTCCATCACTTCAGCAACAGGAATGAGGAGCATCTGACGATTCCCTCTGCCTCCCCTTCCATCCAATCCTGCTATTTTTTCCTTCTTTGTTCTTTCCACTTTCACTTTCTTCTGGCAACTTCCCCATGTGTAAGAGAAACAATCACTCGACTGTCTTCCTTTGTTTCTCTTTCAGTCTCATTTAGTCCTTTCCTCAGTTCAGTTTCTCTGTAATCAAATAGGGGGAAAAAACTAAAACCTGTTAGCCAGTAAATCAGGTTTAATCTCAGGCTTGAAGAAAAGATGAACATTAATCCACATCTGTCCATACAAATGTTTACCGCTCATATTTCAGACCTCATTAGGCCCTGCTGTTAAGCTCCATGCTCATGGTTATGTTCATGATTGTGTCAATGAAAATAAAAGAAATGTGGTTCAAATGTAGTTTTGCGTAAATGCGTGCATGCTTGCAGACATGCACGTTTGCCTCCTTGCATGCCCTGTAGTGAGAGCCATCTGAGAGGGTTTTGGCCCTTTGCCGCTTTGTGAGGTCTGAAGGGTGCAGAGGCATAGAACTCTCACACACTTAAACTAATGAGAGTTTTAGATGCAGTCAGAGAGCAGTGTGAGTTAGTGTTCCTCAGCCACCCACTGGACATCAATCGCCCTGCAGCCTGAAGGCTTTACTCAGCTCCCTTTGCTAAACTGCACCCATTGCCGCCCTTTACACACACACACACACACACACACAAATGCACATCCACATGCATTGTCAAGGCATCCTGAGGAGTCTAAACCAACTGTGGTCTAGACATGAGTACACAAGGAGTGCATCCTTGTTGTTGGATCTGTCTTAAAACTAATTAACTTAACTAACTTAAAAAAAATTCAGGTACACATATGAACAATATGTCCAAATATAATAATCCAAATATAACTGTTTTAAAAAGAGGTTTTAAGAAGAGAACTCACAGAAGTATCTTCGAAAGTTATGGTATTCAGTACAAAATGTCCTCTTACCTTATACCTGTACCATGTTTCCTTGAGGTGCAGTGTAGAGCTTTATCACAAAGGAGATATTTGATATTAAAATGACTGCAACTCTGGAAGACATGCACTTAAAAGTCCAAGTCACACATCTGAAATCTATCTGCTTAACTAAGTAGAATTATTACTATTACTCACTTTTTGAGAGTTTCAGCAAAAGCTGAAACATTACAAACTCAAAGTCAAATTAATAGCAGAGATGTTGTGTTGGATTGTATAACACTGTTCAGGTGTCCCTAATGAGATGGCCAGTGAGTGTATCTATTTCTCATCATGTATTTTGTCATAGTCTGCCCCAGAAACTTGTTGAAACTCTTTTGGTTCTCTTTTTGGACACTGTTTTGGTTTATTTCCTGCATAATGATTTCCTAGTAACTTGTGCTGTGTTAACTGTCTGTGCTTGATTGCCTGCCCCACCCTAATGTGTTCCACCTGTGTCTCATTAGCCCTGCCTCCGTTGTCTATATAAGACCTGGTCTCTCTCTTTCTCCCCTTTTTTAGATTGTTTGTTTTGGCAGGGCTGTCCTGTTGTTGCTCAGTTATGTTTTGTCCCTCATTCTGATTTCCAGCTCCCCATAGTCTCCAAGTTCAGTCTCTCACTGGTTTTGAGTTCAGATATGCGCTTCTGTGCTTTTGGGTTTTCTTTTTCGTTGTTTTTACTGAGAGACCTACCTGGTTTTCTTGTATGTCCTTTTAGTTAAAATCACTGCACAGTTCCTGCCGACCTCTGTCAGCAGTTGTGTCCAATACTTTGAATCCTCTTGTAACACATTTTACTTTCTGAAACTGTGCTTTTTCTGGTCTATCTACATTTTATGTACAAGCACGACCCCCTCCCCCAAATGACTTAAAAGACAAGCACATTAACTCCATCCCTCTCCCTACTTTTGTCTGCTCTTCATGTAGCTCCTTTTCTGTCAGTCACACCAGTGCCCTAAAACTGTCCTAAATGACTTAATCTACAGGGCAACTGTCCTCCAGAGAGGCTGGTGAGTGAGGACAGTCTCTGTGTGCTGTAAGGGGATTGCTGTAATTACTGGGATCTGTGCACCGTATTTATCTTTTCAAAGGGACGGGTGATCCTGCCATAAAAAGCCCAACATTTGGCAGTTAACTAATGCACACCATTAGATTGATTGTGCTGGATTTGTGTGTGTGTGTGTGTGTGTGTGTCCCATATTTCCAAACTGCTGTTATGCTCTGTAATGTGTGTTAAATAATGCTTGGTTGTTCTCTGTAATCCTGATTAAATGGGGTTAATGTGTGTCTGTTATACTTTTACACAGACTGTCCAACTGTGACCGTCTGTAACTTCAGAGTTTAAACTGAGACATGATTAGACACAGGGAGAGGTCGTGAGAAGGTAGAGGTATGCGACTCAGGTAACACTGGTGGGTTTGTCTGTGACAGACTGAATCAGTGACATTTTGTCCCAAAATAATAATTAAAAAAATCCATTGCCTGATATGCTCTTTTTCCTCAACATAAACCTCAGCAGCTTTTGAAATCTGACATTAGGAGTAAAATAAAAGGGAGGAAATAATGAAAGAAAATGAAATTATCACTCTTCTTGGATGTGGCAGAGAAACAAACAGATTGACCACGCTCTTCTTTCCAAAATCCTCCCCCGTGCGTGCAACATGTTCCTCACGTCCATCTTGGCTGTTTTTTTCAGATATTTGGTGTCAGTGTGTGTGTGTGTGTGTGTGTGTGTGTGTGTCTGTCTGTGTCTGCCTGTGTGTGTTTGTGTACGTGTAAATGTGTGCATGGGTTTGTGTGTGTGAAGACGGAGGCTGCACCAGGCTGTCCAGCCTACACACAAACCATCCCGTCGTTAAATCACCTTACTGTTCCATCCACCATCCACTGCCCCGAGCATGTTTTTCATTTGATGTGTGTTTTGGTTGAAATGAAAGACACACGGGGAGAGGAGAGTGAAAATAAAAATGCAGGGGTACTGAAAGAGGATGCATAAACACTGGATGTTGAAGTAACTTCAGAGTCCATTCTCTTTGTATTAATAAAACTAACTTTTGCCCTCTTTGTCACTTCAAACTCTCTTGCGCACTCACACACACACACACACACACACACACACACACACTCACTCTCACATTTAATCTCTCTTCTCCGTCCCCTTTCTCCCACTTGTTCCTTATTAATTTTTATGTTTCTGACCTCAGACACGGGCATGAGTACACAGATATATTACAGTAATTATCTAATTTTACAGTGCCATTAAATGTCACAGATATCCAGAGTTATGGCATTAATACAATAAAGAGGTTTTGGGCCAGAGGGATGATAACTTAATATTGGACCAGTCTTTAACAAACTGTCTGATATGGATTTTTTCCAGTTTTATTCTATCAACATCATCAGTATCTTTCAACACTGCATACATTATGTAACAAATCTATGAATATTAGGTAAAATGCATAAATGCATTTCATGATACAGACTATAATGTGTTCAGCGATTCAAAAAGTTGCTTGGTTAAATTGCATGAGTGCTATCCAAAGCTCTTTTGATGTTTAGCGAAATAGTCAAACACAATCATAGCTCCACACCATAGACAAAACATACATTTCACATCTTTATTTTTTGCATTCAGGCAGCTATGTTTTGAAGTTTACAACATATTATATTTAGATTCTCCTCATTTTCCCAGATCCTGGCCGGCAATAGTGTTATTTACTGTGGTTCTGACTGAGGCACATTTGGGAGCAGTTCAAATTCAAAGCTGTGCCAATCTACTTGTTCCTTTTTTTGCCCCCCCATCTCCCTCTACCTCTCTCACTCATTTTTGACTCATTTCTATGTACCTATGTCCCAGTAGATGGAGATTTGAAATATTTAAACACACTTTGTTGTTCGGGGACAATGCACTTCAGCAGATGGGCCATCACCGCACAGACCCCAATGTATGCAAATCTCCATACAAAGCAGCCCAGGATGTTTTCAATATAACACAAGTGCCTCAGGCCCTGTTTTAATCCCTCTTTACCCACAGCCAATGCACTGTTTCATCCAGTCAAACGCCTTAAGCGCTATGTCAACTTGGACATCTGGCCACATAACTGAACCAAAAAAAGTGTGCATGTGTGTTAGGAGGGGAGTGTGTTTATGGAAGGTTAGAAGGAGAGATAAAGGTGATACAGTGCATGTTGTTAGACTGAAATATCTGGAGGTAAAATTATCAGTGGTATCATTAGAGGAAGACTGCATTGAAAGACCCTGTGTAGCAGTTTCTAAGGTGGATTCTTCACCTTCCACACCAGGGGAAACAGGTGCCAGTGTTGCTTTCTTCATTGTCTCTTAACTTGTTTTGCTGTTTTCTCACTTGTTTTTCTCGCCCCCGCCCTCTAGGAATAGGCAACCATGAGTACACACAGTATCGTGCACACATGTGTATGTGTGCACAGATGTACCAATACACACACACACTTTTATACACACACAAATGTGGCACGGTAACACACGCATGCTGCCTGCAGACTTTCTGGTCAGAACACTGATTTCCGTCGTTGTGACATCTGAAGGGTGCTACAGCACAGCCAGACACCTGGATACACATGGCACCCTTCACTACTGTGTGTCAAAGTCAATGTGTGTGTGTGTGTGTGTGTGAGTGAGGATTTGTGTACACACTAGGTGTGCGTTCGGTGTGGGGGAAGGTGCCATAGAAGGCAGCATCTCCTGAGGGTAACTCATCAGCTTTTCCTGGATGGACCACAAGTTCAGATGCTTGTGGCAATGTTGCATGTCCTCATTGATCTACCTGATACAGACTACACATGTACATGTATACGCTACATGCCTTTATGCCAACCTGTATGTGTATACAGCAATATTCATGGATTCACATGGGAGAGTGAAGTCATATTTGATCATGCAAATATATGTCATCGTTGATCAGGATTGGATGTTTTATTGGGTTCAAATCCATATGAAATGTTTCCTGGATGCTCGTTTATAATGGACTTACCAAGGTTACAAAAAACCAAAGCAAAATACAGTATGTTTTATGTTGTCCGTGTGTTTTAAATGCTGTCTGGTCTGTTTGCAAGACTGGATCTGGATTTACAATAACTGCACAAATGCAAAAACTAAAAATATATTTATATGAATAAATAATAATGTGTACGTGTGTTTAATAAAAAATGTATATCAATAACATGTAATATGTATGTCAGAAGATTTTTTTATTTCTCAGTCTTTCTTTAAAAAATAGATTTGAAACAGTCTGAAACAGATATTTTTTACTCATGTCACCTTAATACACTTTTATTATAATTTAATTGCCTTTTGTTTTGTTGAGTAAGAGGCACTAACTTCTAATTTATCTTGTAGCTGATTTTGAAAGACATTAAATACCTGTACTATTATTTATAGCTTATCAAAACAATGTGATGAAAATATAATTCAGTTCTGTGCTTAAATTATGAGCTTTATTGAGGATGAAACTATTGTTTTAAGCATATTTCTCATATTTCTTTTTAGTATCTTTGCTGATTTTCATTAAATTGTAAAAATGTGTTCAGTTTATGACTAGCCACTACATATTGGAGCTCTGTTAACATATTCCTTTTGCATTGTGTTTGTAGCTGGCATGAGAGAGACTGCCTGCAGCTTGTGTGATGGTCTGTGGATATGTGTGGATGGGGGGGTCGTGGGGGGGGGGGTGAGCTCGTGTGTGCATGTGTACTTAAACCTCAGGCCATGAAAGTGTTTGTGTCTTGTATGTGCACCTCGTGTATGTGGTTGCATGTGTTTTGTATCTGTGTGTGTGTGTGTGTGTGCACGCGCACAAGGGAAGAGTGAGGAAGAAGTGTAGGTGAGTGCAGAAGACAAACCTGTCAGTTTCACAGCTGGTTTCTCTGGCTGCAGGGCTCAGGCCGGAGCAGGGTGACACTCAGCATCACAGCACCACAGCACAGGGCCTGGGGTAAACACACCATCATATACTGTAGGCAGACACACAAACACACACGCACACATATCTTGGTTCACTGCCTTCACCCGTAAGACCAAGAGACCAGTGAAACACACCACCTGGGCAAGTCATCATATCTTGTCAAAGATTTTTTTTTCTTTTTGGCTCGATGGAGGTGTGAACAACATCACAGACCAGATTGCCTGGCAATGGACTGACCATCATGTTGTAAAGAAGTGGCGGGGGGGGGGGGTTGAGAGGAACACAGAGTGAGAGAAATAACAGGAGTATAATGAAAGATGAGAGTGGCTTTCTTTCTATTAGTTCTGCTGGAGGACGGAGTTGGCTTGTCTTCCTGCATCACGGTTGCTCTTGACGCATTATTGGTGATAGAGGTTGACGTGGACTATTAGTTGGATGGTCCCTCCCTGCGTCAAGATGAGATGGTGTTCCCATCCTTTAGTCTCATTTCGGGACTCGCGTCGTAGTGTGTTCCTGAGCAGAGTGGACTCTATGGGGAAAAGAGCCTCAGGCAGCCACCCTCCCACCCCTCACCCAACCAAAGCATCCTCCTCCATCCTCCACCATCCCCACACATTTCCATCTCCACTAAGATGGAAGTGATGGCAATTTCTTCAGGGTATTGGGAGGATGTTGTCCTTTTTTTAGATGTTTTAATAACAAGAACAGTTTACAAGCAAAAAGTGTATCAAGGTAAAAGAAAAAAATGTTAGGAGACATCAGAGACATCTGTAGAGAGCTAATGAGCAGAATAAACACAAGTATATTAAAAAAAATTAACAAGCACAGTCTGAATTTTGACGACATTTTGAGAAGAAATACCCAAAGTGGACTCAGTTATAAAAATAAAGAAAACATGTTGATGAAAGAAATGAAACTGTGTTTTGACTGCTCCTGTCAAGGGAGGTTCCCCTGTCTAAGGTTTACAGAGTAAATGATTATGCCTCAGTGATTTTGCCCTGGATATGTGTGTGTTCAGTGCACGTGGTTGTCTTTCTTTGCGTGTTTGAATGTGTGCACTCAGCGTTCAACTTCTGCTAAATACTAATTACTGAATACTTAGTACGGATGCCCTTTCTATTGGGTCCCTTTAGTATAAACATTCATTATGGCCCTTTTTCTCCTTTGTAGCTCCATCATCATTATTCCACCGCATCCCCGAGGAGTGAGACAGAGCTGAGGCCGGGGCCAGGGCCGGACCAGGCTGGGGGAGAAAACGCTGTAGAACCAGAGCGCCAGGACCTGGGAATGCACACAAGTGATATTTGTGCGCAGAGATCAAAAAGCGTTTACCTTTAGATGTTTCCCTGATATGAATATTCAACATCCTTATTGAAATCTAATTTGGGTCTCCTTGTCTCAGGGGTCTTTTCATCAGTGCCTGTTGCCTGAGGCCACTGCTGATTGACAGCCAAACTTTAGAAAAGAGCATGCAGGAAAAAAAGGAGAGATCTGGTGGTGTTGGAGATGTGAGCAGTGTGAAGCTGGGGAGAGCTGGAACAGATGAGTGGAGGGGCGCTGAGAGGGGCGGGGGTGGGGGGCCCAACGAGGGTGGGGTATTTAACCTCCTCGTGTGCATGCACAAACAGAATGCCGCAGATTACTAGGAACTATGAGTGATTACACTAAAGCCGAGCTATTTAATAATGTTTCATCATTTCATGTTTTCTCCTGCATACCCCTTTATCTTCCTCTAACCTTCATGTGAACATACACTTGTTGTTTTGCTTGCAAAGAAGACTTGTTTGGTATTTCTCATTTTTAGGTTGTTTTTTAATGTTTTTGTTTTTTAAGATGCTGCTTTGGACACGAGGAAACTTTGATGGATGTGTTGGAGTACTTTTTGATATTTGATTGACTTTGATTGGCGAGTAATCTCTTAATTGGGAAAAAAAAGATTATAATGACATTTTTGCTTTGTCGTGCCCTTCGTACAACAAATTGAGAATTGTCAGTTGCAGTCCCAGCAAAAATATTTTAGTGGAATGAAATAATTCTTAGGCTGGAATGTTTGCCATCACTTTAGACAAAAGAGTTCAGAATTAGCACAAATACAAATCAGTACTGATGAACTAGAAAGATTTGCCATATTCATACAGCTGTAAGAGTATTTCATTTGTTTATTCTCTTGTCTTGGAACAAAGGATCTGACTCTCTGCCAAAGGCGTAGCGCCATATTGTTTTCTAAAATTATATTTCTAAACATTTGTTCAGTTATATGTCTCTGTTTCTGACTAAGGACCTGTGAACCCCATGCCCATTCATTTGGCAAAATAAGAAAGAAAAAAAATCTGTACTGTGACTGCAGGGGGAAGTTGGGCTGCTATGAATGGAGTGCACTTGTGTCTGTCTTATATAAGGACAAATATTAGAGACTGAAACAGCCCGAGCTGCCCTTCTCTTGTTGTGACTGAAAACAGAAAACGCACACCGATAGGGATTCAAACCAAACATACTTATATGTTCAGATATTTTGAAATGTTAGCCTCATTAAAAAACTGTCAGCGTTGGATTTCACTTTGTTCTGTAACAACTTAATAAGGCTGGTGGGGCAGAATTAAGATTAAGAAGAAAATGGCATGAACCCGCACACAGCACACACTAACACTGTCCTCATCTGGCCAGTGGGTTGAGCATGGTTTAATGTTATTATTGCGCAGGTGTGGGTCTTGTCCCTCAGGGTTCCATTAAAATGATGCCCCTCTCAATGGCGGCTCCATTTGCTCTTTAGATTTAACACAGGCCATATGTCTAGCAGGAGGCAAACAGCTGATGGGGTTTAATTGACAGAAATCAACATATTTGGTTCTGTGTGTGTGTGTGTGTGTGTGTGTGTGTGTGTGTGTGTGTGTGTGTTTTGGTGTGCTAATGGTGGATATTCTTTGGCTTTTAAAGGGTCAATTGTGTATCAGAACAGAATTAGAAAAGAAAAGAAATGGGGAAAAAGAAGGAGCAGAAGAAGCAGATAAGAGATGCAGAGACAGAGAGAGTGTGATTTTCATAGCAAGGTAAGAAAGAGGAAACCATTAGGGGACAGAAAAAGCACTCACATAGACTCAAAGCACAGTTCAGCGTGTCAGGACCCTGCACATCAGTGTGTGTGAATACTATTTCATTTTAGTGCTAACATTCTTGTCCATTCCAGGAACACCGCTGTGTACGGAGTGTTAACTTCATGTTTCATCTAGCTTCACAGAGAAGCTGTGCCTGACTGCAGTCAAATCATGTAAAATTACCTCTGTCACAGAGCTGATTTGAGTTGGGGGGGGTGAAGGGGCTGGAAACATATGAGGTTGTATCCACCACTGTTGCCTTCAAACTCAATCACACCGCACAAGACACTGAAAAAATGAGATTTGACGTACCAAACCATTTGACAGAAATATTTCTTGGGTGCATTTGGAAAAGTAGAAGAATGGTTAAAAGTAGTTTTAAGTCAGAGGGGATAACCCAACATTAGGCTAACAGGCGCAATGCAATTAGCACATAAAACCTGTCAATGGCCCTCAATATCACAGCCCTCTAAGGAGTGGCAGACTTATAAAGCCTCCTGATCTATTACTACAAAGTGATTAATCCTCCCCACACAATGACCAGTCTTAAACTGGGCCTCTATGTTATTAGGTAGCCCTATATGGCACTTTAGCGTTGCACTAATTAGCATTCAGATCAGGGAGTTGAGAGACAGCCCCTCCAACACAGAGGAAGGACACAGGATGAGATGGCGACACAGTGAAATGTCATTAACTTGATGTTAATTACTAATTAATGGGGCTATTTCATTTACATGTATCTCTGGCTCTCTGATGGGGCCTGCCTTTACTGGGTTACTCTTAGCAGCCGACAAGTTGGGGGAGGGTTTAGCTTCCCTCTCCCCTACACTCCCCTTACAGTGTTTCATCTCTGCTAATTAAATAGTGGGCCACTCATCATGATTATGTCTGCTTTTACAACACCATTTTGTGTCACTGAGAGCACTCCAATAAGCGGCTGACCACTTCTTTAACACCCTGGCTGTTTTTGTATGAACTGCGTATTAAAATCCAAACTCACTGCCAACTTACTCTACTCCACTGACTTCTATCTGACTTGTTACTTTCAGTCACTTGTGACCCCTCCCTTTCTTTTCATTGCCACGCGGCAGCCACAAGCCACCCATCTCCATGGCAACCTGAGCCGTTCAGTCCCATGAGAAGGAGTGGGTTGGGTTGACTAGCGTCTGGCCATTCACACGTGGGCAGTGCCAGCTAGCCAACATGGCACACAGCATCCTGCCATATGGTGCCACCACATACATCCTGCTGGCCCGCACTCAGGATCTGGGTCTGTAGTGAGCAGACAGTGTGAACAGGACAGTCCTGCACCAGAACCTGTTTCAGCAGCTGATCCACATGCAGAACTGGCTACTGATGTACTGATAAATGTTCCTCGGTTTCATGGTGGAATACCCCTTTTCCTACTTGACCTGTACGTACTGCATGCAGTTGTATCAAAATGCCCATCGTCATGCCAATCATTGCAATATATATTTGCCTTAAGTTAGACGTCATCTCAATGATAGCTTCAATAGCATAAAAGCAAAGGAATCCATTCCACAGACAAAAAATGTTTGTCAAGTGTTTCGAGGATAGATGGTACCACGTGCTCCCCTCATTATTGATACTGTGCTGCCTCTCTGTGGCACGACAGCAGAAATGCAGTCAGATAGCGCATCACACTGACTCCACTCATCAGTGCTGACAAAATATATTTTTATTCAAAGTTAATGTATGCTTTTAAATACAACATATCTCAAAATCATTACAATAATGCATTGTCCTGCATTTATGTTTTTTCTTTTATCATACATATCTTACACATTATCAAAAAATATTTTTCAGAAGGCTTTCAGGAAGCTACCATGGGATATGGTTGTGAACAGAGCTCCAGCAATTTATCATGTTAATGTTTACATTCGGAAGGACATCGACACAGTAACAGGAAAAAAGAGACGAGCAGTAATGAAATGATACACATCTGCTAAAGCAGGTTAAACATCCCAGAAATGTGTGGCATTGGTTTTCCAAAAGAAAGGGCTGAAGAAAATGGTGAAAAAAATGAGCGATTATTTTGTAATTTTGTACAGCAGTCTAATAGACCTCTTTATCGGAAATGTCTAAGAACACACTGTGTATATTCACTGTAAAATAAAGTGTATGTACAGATTCAAAATGACATTAAGATCAGATCAGATATCAATTACTGTACGCTATACAGGAAATGTATTACTCCCATATTTATCTAACAACTCATCATGACCATGTAAGAAACATGACAAGCATTTCAGAAATGTTTACAGACAAAATGTTCAACCAAAAACAACATTTTGAAGTGCCTACAGAAAACATAAGTCTGATGTGTACCTTTGTATGTAAATAACAATGGCAAGTGACACAGAAGCAACAAAAATACAAACAAGGAAAATATTAGCAATATGCAATGATCATTGACATTGTGTACCCACAATGAGCATATCTTGCTACTTGTTTAATTGCTTAAATTAGGCACATAAATTAGGTATAATAAATGCATAGATTTAGGGTACGCATGTCAAGTAAACCTCTACATTGGCCGTGAAATCTTCTAAATGTAAAACACAAATAGAAAAACTGTGTTTTGAATGCCAAAATTAGATTCTATACAAAATCATTTCAACATTTAGCCAGAACTATGCAGCCAGCTTTACACTGCTACATACTTTGTAATAATACTACTCCAAATGTTTTCCAGTTCCTCAGCTGAGCTGAACCAAAGGCATCCTTTTAATCCCATCACCTGTTCCACAACATTCATCATATCAGTGTCTTAAATGGAGATTATGGTATTTGAAATTACCTCAATGAGATCTGGTGTAAAGACATTTCATCTGACGCTGCCGTGACCTCTGCTTATGCACTCATTCCCAAAAACTGACATCACTTCCTGTCTAGAAGCTAGGTGAAAATAATGTTAAGTGCGATAATAAGGCTGGATCTTCTAAGACAAAAAGTTGGAGATGATTTTATGGACAAGGATCCTGTCTCCTTAGCCTGGAAAGTGCAGGTCAGAAAAAAAAGAAAAAAGTGGAGGACATGGAGATGGACATTTTGGGGGTTCTCAATACCGCATCACACTTTGGATGACTTTTATGATTTTCCATCATCTTACCTAATATATAATTCTTTTCCTGTTTTCTAACTTAAGATATTTTTCTCTCAAAAAGAAAAAATTAAATTGACCAAAAAAGCCATATAAATAAGTACACAAAATAATAGAGTGAGGTATTTCTATTGCATGCATCACATAGAAAGAAAATTTAAAAAATAATTAATAACCTTTGGTCTTTTAACTCAAAACATATTCTTCAAGACAACAATCAGGGAAAATTTACTCTGCCGTAACCGTGTTGCCATACAGCTTTCTACGACCCCCTCTTAACTGTAACAATAAGATGAGCTTGTTACTATGGAGATTTGAACCGTAGAAGGTAAATTGTACAGGACATTAGAGCGCCTGCCAAGTAATTAGTGGCTGGGTAATGAGGTGTCACTTAGACAGCTCTCTTAGAGATGGGTGAGTGGGGCACACTAATAAAAGACTTCAGGTGTGAGAGGCTGGACTCTCCCTGCGTCAAACACACCTCCTCCCCCTTTCCCCGCAGGGTAGGAACATACCACCATGGTCTGTCGCAGCATGTTGAAGAACTCCTGAGACAAGCACATCCATCACTCCCACAGCTCCTTTGACATGTGCACAAATGCACCAAAAAGGAAAGCTGCTGATTTTGGATTTTAAAAAAATTACTGAAACTTTTCTAGTCCTAAGTAACACGTTCTGTAACAATGCATAAACTTGTAGCCCAGGAACTGTGTAACCACCATCCACTGTACAGGCTGGGACCTGGAGGTAGTGCAGACATTTTCCCCCCTCCCCTTACCTTTTCTATTCCACATCTTGTCTGAACTGTCAGAGAATCCACTAACACAGCTGTGATTTTTTTAGAATTCAATGCTCCATTAGATTTTTCAGTAATATTGTGCAGATTCCTCTGTGTGCTTTTCAGTAACTGTTGCAGTACTTCCTCGACTTGACACAGAGCCAATCAAAGTTTCACAGATGTTACATGCAGGCTTTACCCATGTGCCAGTTGCCATCCCTTGGGTAGTTCTCCAAATGGATCAATGTCCTAGCTGCTGGTTGCCCAAGGAAATCTCTTGGAAATATCATTCTGGTTCCTCTGATGAGTAATAACTTAGATGTGGATGTTGTGGTGGCGCACCTTACTGGAGTCGATGTCGACCCGGCGGGCCTCAGCGAAGGCCAGGAAGGTGCAGAGGCCCAGCAGGTTGACTGTGGTGATGAGGGCAAACACAGATGCCCACGAGCCAGTGGCCTCAATGAGATATCCCGAGAAATACACCATTAGGACCCCTATACAGGAATACACACACAAAGTCAACACTGAGCATATTATCACAAATACAGCACACACTAGCTTCTATGTGGAAGGCGAGTTCAGTTTTCCACAGAGAAAGTGTTAGTCTGCTCCAAGTCCCTGTATTATTCATCTGACATAAACTCAATCATGCTCCCTTGATGAAATATGCATTACACAGAGGAGCCACCATGACTGACAGGAGAAACATAAGCTCAAAGCTGGAGTTTGGGGAAGTCAATTAATTATTTCACTTAATAGATTGTTAAAGGCAAAAACAATAATTTAGCAGCTGCTGGTGAAAGATTCATCACAGATATTTTGTGTCGATGTCTCACCTGAGAAAGCACCACATGTATTCATAACACCTGTGAAAGAAATGCAGATACACACATTCAAAATTTAAAACTTTAATTAAAATGTCACCTGCTTTAAAAGATTAATTAGATCAGTGATTCATTTAATAAAAGTTTTCAGAAATTTAGGAAACAAGTTTTATAATACTTACCAAATAATGCTCCGGCACAGGAAGGAGCAAGATCTTGAACATTCACAGACACCCCGCTGTAAAAGACATGACATTAACTGTTTTACCTTATCTGGTGCTGAACTATGTGCCTTAATTTCCTAAAAGCAATAATCAGCTTGAAAATAAAATATTTTCTTTCTGAAAGTAAGCTCATAAAACATACTGTTGCCCTGGAGGGGGCCAACAAATGTGGCATAGGATCAATTGGTTAGACTGAACAACAGTTTGGAGACATAATAGATATATCGGAGTAACAGTAGTCTTTGGAATTTTTTTTTTTTACACAAGAAAAGTGATTTTTACACCAACAATCAAAACAATATTAATATTCATCACATAAAACTTGAATATTAAAATTACATTATAAAGCATTCTCTCAGAGACCAACTACTGTTTTTCACTTCTCTTAAGAATGTGACCAGTTTTCAGTAAAAAATCAATTCCATTACATATTGGGGGGAAAAAAGACAAAAAAAAAGAAAAAATGAAAAAGAAAATACAGAATTCTAGGTGACTTTTATGAGACAAAAGAGACAGAATTTCAGCACTGAATCTCAGGTCCAGAGAGAAGAGTGTGAGGACTGTGGGTGCCAGTACCTGTGACTGAAGGTGGTGAGGCCCATGGTGGCAGACACAAATGCCACAGCCCAGGGGAAGGTTGTGTTGCCACATAGAAGAAGGGTAAACACACTGGACACACCCATGGAGAAAAACTAACAGAAGGATGGATGCAAAAAAACGCACATAAATCAAAATTTTACTGAATTAATGATGCAAGTGTAAACTTGAAGAGGACATTCATACACTGTGTGTGAGTGGAAGGATAGCCACGCAATGAGACTAAATGGGCAACATATACACAGAATAATAAGACAACTGTCAAATACCGTACCTGCATCAACTTCCTCACTGAGGCTGTATCAAAGCCTGAGAAGATCAAGAGGGAAATTAGGACAGGGAATTGTATAGCTGCTGTATCACTAATATCAGTTCCTCATTTGCTCTACCTTGACTGATGAGGTGGTCAGACAGGCAACCACTGAAGAGTGATGAGGGTATGGCCACCAACCAGGGAATGACATTGAACACCCAACCCTACAGGGACAACACATTTTGTGGGTGTGAATGAACTTGACCAGAAACAGCAGGGAACATCGAGGTGTGTGTTAGATACTTGTCTGGTTGGGGTTTTTTTTTAGGCACACTGTCAGCGTGACTATGTGGATGGCAATGTGGTCAGACTGGAATATCTCATTAGTGGATGGATTGTCATGAAATTTGGAATAAACATTCTGGATGCCCAGGGGATGAAACCTACTGTTTTTTCTTGTGTAGGCCTAGTCTCTCTTTATTTTAACCCTTATGTCTCCTGTAATATTGAGGTCAAAGATGTTATCAAAAGAAAGATGAAAAGCTATGAGTGCATTCACCTTGGCATCAGGGAAAGTGTCTTTAAAGAACGTTGGCAGCCAGGACAAAAGAGTGAAGAAGGTGCTTGCTGTGCAAAGGTGTGTAACAATCACAGCACTGGTCAGGGAACGACAAGAGACAAACAGTCAAGATAAGTGCATTGCAGCCACATGTCGATATACCAAAGGTTTGTTAACAAAGACGACCTATTTGTTTGGACACTGTGTCAATGATTTGACAAAAGCTACTGTTTCCCATTCTGAATCATATCTGTGTTAAGGCAAGTAGTGTGTGGTAGAAAACACAAGGAGTTTGTGAATATTTTAATCCCAAAGCCATTAAACTATCTTCTGATGTGTCACTCTCAAGGTGGATCAAATTCATCAGACAAAACCACAGAGGTTTCTTGCTGCAACTGAAAATGGACCATATCAGTTGCATTTCAGTATATAAATATCTAGGCCAAAGACACAGACTGGAAGGACATGGAAGAACTCAAAACCAGAGACAGACAGCTGACGCAATCAGAAATCTGCTCTCAGCTGGATCTAAAATCCACACAAACAGCCTCTCAACTACATCATGATCAGACCAGAGTGAGGTATGCTTTTATACATGTTTACAGTCTTCCTATTAAATTAATCTTCTAAATTTCTTAATCAGCCACTGACACTGACTGATTTCCATGATTGAAAAACACACGCAATAAACTGAGATTTCATTTCAACACTTCCTCAGTCAAGGCCTGTGAAACAGGGGAACTTACAGTTGCTCATTTCTTTGAATATGCAGAGAGCAAAAAATGCATATGTACACACGGGGGCTTGCACTTGCACTCACACCCGCACACATTATCTCACCAGACTGCAGGTTGTCTGAGGAGACGCAACCAATGTCTCTTGGACAGTTTAGACTGGGGCCCGCCACTTCCCAGGGACTCGAGGGTGATGATAGGTCCTGCAAAAACAGATGAACACAGTGGCATGGGCATACAAGTGGACCCTGGTCAGATACTGTAGACACAATTAAAGCCTTCCTTGCCTTCTCCTTTGAGTAGATATTTCCACATGCAGTAGGCCCACAGGACCGAGAGAAGCCCAGATGCATAGAAAACACTCTCCCAGCCATACAGGTCCAACATGAGGGAGCCAGCCCCTCCAATCACCAGAGTGCTGGAAAAAATGTTCACAACAAGACATGACACGTCACTCAACCACATCCAAACACTCCTTTGTAACACAATTCAACATAGTCATGTGCTTTGATCAGACACTCTAGTCGAGTTTAAAACCAATAAACAAGTCTCAGTATAATATCACTTATTAGAAGTGATTGTGGGATCAGACACCGCTTTCAAATGAACTTTGAATTTCATAGCAGTGATTTTCTTGCGAGAAACACTCCCTATTAACACTTCACTCACCCCAGGTAGGAGCCACTGCCCACAGTGCTCATGAGGAAGCCTCTCTCACTTTCCACCACCTTTTGAGAGCACAGACTGGCAAGAGAGGGGTAATGAACTCCTGAGATCAAGACAGAAAAACACATCAATCAGCCACTGTTTAGGAAGAAGTCCCAATGACAATTAAAGGGGCAACAAAAGTAGGATTTTTTTTAATCACCTCATCACACAAAACAAATACATACATCTGCGAGGACGTCACAGTATTACAAACAATATGGCATATGCTCAAGCAGATGCTGAATTGTTTGTAATGTAGAGGTAGAAGCACTTGTTTTTATAACAAAAGTTTGCTCCCAAATGTCATTTAAGACACTCCAAAATCACCCCATCTTAGAAGATGCATTTTCTCTAGCCAGATAAACATAGGGCAAAGTACTGAAGATGGTGAATTGCAATGATTTTGTCATTCATACTGGTCACCAGCAGAGTTCACATGGTGTCACATGGTGACTCATTCAATAATAGTCATCTATTTTCCCCATTGCAAATTTAAAATAGTTTTATTTTACAGTCCAAAAATTGGTCTAAAAGTGACTGTGACATTATATCAAAACAAATTCATGCCATAACAAAAGACTTTGGATGAAAATGATAAGAATCTGGAATTCCCTGGTGTGATCAGACTTAACAGTGTCAGTGACAGTGTCTTCAATTTTAATTTGATGTCTTTCCAGGGAATACCCTGCAAATCACATCAGTTTTAGTTTTTAAATGGCTAAAAAGACAACAGGTTTCACAAAGTGACAAATCAAAGACATTTAATCTTTAAATACCAAGAAACACATTTCACTGACTAGTGCTTCAACATGTGTCATGTTGTCTGCATGGAAATTTCCTGACGCTGATACTAAGCGTCATAGTGAATAGGATACAGAGCTGTATAAGACATGACACTGCATCCAAATGATTTCTTGTGAAAACAGGATATAATTTTGTATAACCAGTAGCTGGTCTACTTGTTATACCAATGTAAGACCCCTGATTTTGCTGATTTGATGGGTGACAAGTGTGATTTTTGAGATGAAATCTGGCAGTCAATGGAAACCAGAAACTAAGACCCATGAAAGTATTACACCAGCAGACACTTGAATGAGTTAAATAAAAAAGTGTGGAGCAATGTTTTTGAGGTCTGGTGAGATAATCATGTTTCACCACTGACCTAACTTCAAATTGTGATTCATCAAGCACACCACCCATCTCACCTTGCAGGAGGCCCATGAGGAAGCGGGCCAGTGTCATGGAGAGGATTGGCTGGGAGCAGAAGTGGGCCAGGACAGGGGTGAAGGCAGTCATCGACCCCCAGGCTGCTGCAGACAGCAGAAGGACCTTCTCACCTCCCACCCTGCAGACGCAGAATACAGACAGCCTGTTATTAGCTTGAGCTCCTGGCTGCTCAGAGAGCAGCTTACATCACCTAAAGGTTTTGAGAGGTTGCTCAACTTTAATACCTCAGATGACTGTAACACGGGTGAAAATCCTAAAGCAGCCTATCTGTTAATGAGACTGTGAGCCTACAAGAGTTAACAATGTGATAATAAAGAAAAAAACATTTATTCACTACATCATCTGTAAAGACTGAGCAGACATAACTGGGGGCGTCGCTACACACATTCATATCATAGCAAGACATCTGTGCAGACAAAACTGACTTCAGTATCCTCAGACCGCTGTCATCTCACAATGTATCAAATGTTTCCCACCGGTCACTGACGTAGCCTCCAAACACTTGTGTGAAGCAGTAGCCCCAGAAAAAGCTGCCCAGCACCATGCCGGACTCCCTCTTGGTCCAGCTGAACTGCTCTGCCATGCTGACGGCACAGATGGGCATCGCCACACGGGCACAGTAGAGGAGGCATGTCCCGAGCAGCAGCACCACTGTCCATACCCTCGCCGCTGGCCTGCACAGGAGGAGAATGGATTGGACTATTTGAGTTGAGTGGAGCAAAGGCCACATCTGGGGACAAACCTTGGACTTAAAAAGTTTATAGGGGACTGCTTATATAACTGGGGGAGGGAACTACTTTGCCGAATTTTGGTTCCCCGTGATTCAGCACTGGCTAAAATGGCTTCAAATACACACAGCATGTGGCACTTTTCATACCTAATAACCCATACCTCAGGAATAAGCACAACATCCCCAAAACTGAAGACATTCATTGCATCACAACAACATATTAAGTTAATGTTATATTATTTTGTGATAACTAATTTGTCATGAAGGAGGCACGACTTAGTTCCTTCTTCACAAATCTTCTGGCCTATGTGGCAATGCGTTCAGCCATGGAACGCCACACATGATACGTGTCATTTCACCACCAGATCCATACTTGAGTTACAAAAAGCGCGGAGGTCTCTGCACTGCCGGCGCTGCACCGTTACTACAAAGTACCAATCTTGACTTAGGTTCATACTGGGAGGCCCCTGAGGAGATTTATTAACATGGGTAAACACGACAAACACTCAGCATCGTTGAACGTGTGTCTCTATGAGGGGTTTATAGATAAAATGTTACCTTGACCAGTTGGTGTTGTTTTCAGGCCACTTCTTATGACAGCCAGGGACTCCGATCTTGTCGGGCGGGTGGTTTTCCTTGTGACAGACCAAATCTGGGCTATAGTTCTTGCCATATTTTTGAATAACTGCCATTCAACGCGAGGTAACGGCAGCCTCCTTTCAACCCGCCTCGGTTATTTACTTTCGATCTCTTTCCGGTCGATCAGTCAGTTTGAAATTAAATGTTTAGAGGAAGAGGATAAAGCTTCTCATAAAGTAAGTGCGACGATCATATATCTGATTTGTGCCATTAAATCCATAACCCGAAAGACTGGACTTACAGGAACACGGGCGACGATCGCGGAACTGAGCTGGAGGAGGCAGACTGTTTTTTTTTTCTCTCCTGATGCACTAGGAGGAGTAATCCACGTGTCAGTCTTTTTTTTTTTTCCTCCCCGACCTAACTCCAGCAAGCCACGCAGTTCTTCTTTTGATCGGTAGGGCTCATCAGGAAGTGATATGGTCCTTTTCTGTATATGTCCTGAGCTGACCAGTCAGCTGTTTTCAGCCATTACAGTATCACCGGGGACGGCAGAGAGACGCCTCTGGCTGCGAGCCCTTCCCAGTCATGACGGTGCAGAGTAGAGACAATGTTAACAGTGTCGACAACATCGTTACAGCGCCAGGATGTACTCCCCTGCTAACCTGTCCCTGCCGGATGAAGAAAGGATGCTGGCCGTTCCTGAGAAGCCTTTTTTTTTTTTTTTAGATGTGCGCACTGCCTATGAGGCTAGTTTTACTGGTCCGCCTGCCCCTGGCTGTTTTGAGTCAGCAGGTAATCGTTATGTAACACTCTGCATTAAACACAACCCTAAATCAGCTCATCCAGAGTTTGTGGTGGTGGAACCCACATCCCTTACTCATGTTAAAGAAGAACATTCTCACTAGTTCAAATATATTTTGTACTCTGATGTGATGCATAATGGTAACCACAGGTGTCTTATTTTACACAAAAGGACTCAGAATTGATTTCAGTTGTTGCTAATTATGTGATGATGCCAAAAGCCATCACAGAGTTGACAGGTTGTTCAAGATTGACAAGGAATAAAAACAGTCTGAAAGGGCGATGACGAGCACCTGTAAGAGTTGGTGTACGGGAAAGAATGCATGGGATAACCACAGTACATGCACTTTGATAACCCCATCACCCCACAGTCTGGATATAGTATTTGTGCATTTATTTTTGCAGCATAATTATGAGAAATTGGAAATGTTGAATAATGACTGATACTGTTTGATAGGGGGGACAGTGTTAATAAATATAAACTAAAAAAAAACTGAAAATGAGCTCTCAATATGGACAATGAGCAATTCAAAGCTGGAAATGGAGTCAAATGGAGTCTTACAGCTGGGAATATGGATACATGAGCAGAATTTAGAGTTGGGGGGCTCTGCTGGAAAATCTGTGCAGCATTTTTCATTTTTTCTCACAAATACAGTACCTCAGAAACATGTCAATTATTTCAATGTCAATGATTTGGTGTGTAAATTGAACTCATTGATAAACTTTACCGCATCTAAGCCCATTTACCACTTGAGGGCAGCAGATATCTGTACAGGATGTAGGCACACTCCTAGCAGTACAAAAATAAAGAGACTAAACGAGAGATCATCTTGCCTCAAGTGTTTGTCTTGTGTTTCTCTTGTATTTGTTTCGCAGCATGCCAGCCTTGTGATGTTTTCCAATGCAAAGGGGAGCAAGTGTGTCTGACACATGCTTTGAGATCAACTGAACCAAAACTATGTCAACGTCTGCAGGCAATTTGTAGTGGTCTAAGAGGCAGGGTCTGTGCCATTCTTAACACTGGAGTTCGTCACGCCCTCACCGCAGAGGAGTGAGAGGAGGCATTGAAGTGAATGCATCACATCATGGAGCTGATCACCTCCTCACTCTGCTGCTGTAGGACCTGAGAAAAAAGAGAGAAACTTGACTAAACTTGAAATGAGAAGGCCGGAACTACTGAGGGGACATGTAGAGCTCACAGAGTAGTAGTATTGTGAATTAAAATTGTTTCATGTAAACCAGCATACACGTAGAACAGAAGTGATGGATGGAATTTAAATGATATTCAGATATTCAGAATGGTGGTAACATAGGTTTAGAAGATAAACCGGGTTAATTGTGCTGCATAACTGCATTAAGATAAAATTAGCCAAAATAAATAACAGGTTAGCATTGTTAATAATCTGAGTTATCTGAATCTGTTATGAGTCTGTTATATGACATTACAGTGTCTATGCCCCAAACTCAAATAGACATCAACAAAATATCAAATACCAATGTGCAAAGTGAGATATGGCCAAACAATAATAAACTATTAGTAGCTTCTCATTTCTTTAACAACCGTGTTGAAAGACACATGTCGTTGTGGAAAAGATGTTAGTGTATTTGAGAAGGATCAAATCATTTGCATGCATCAAGCAAAGAACGCATCTAAGGAGGTTGCAGAAACTTCTAAAATTTCGTTAAGAATTGTCCAATGTGTTATTAAAAACTGGAAGGACAGTAGGGAACTATAGTCTTCGAGGAAGAAATGCAGTCGGAAACAATCCTGACTTAAATGTTTGGTGAAATCAAATCGAAGAAAAACAACAGTAGAACTCAGGGCTACGTTTAATAGTGAAAGTAAGAGCATTTCCACACAATCACAATGTGAAGGGAACTCAATATATTGGGACTGAACAGCTGTGTAGCATTAAGAAAACCACTAATCAGTGAGGCTAACTGGGAAAAAAGGATTCAATTTGCTAGGGAGTGTAAAGATGTAAAGGACTCTGGAGCAAAAGAAAGGTCATGTGGTCTGATGAGTCCAGATTTACTCTGTTCCGGGGTGATGGATGTATCAGGGTTATAAAAGAGGCAGATTAGGTGATGCACCCATCATGCCTAGTGACTACTGTATATGCCTGTGGGGGCAGTGCTATGATCTGGGGCTGCTGCAGTTGGTCAGGTCTAGGTTCAGAAACTGTATGTGCCCAAAGAATGAGAATATACTGAATGATCACGTTATTCCAATAATGGATTTTTCTTCCCTGATGGCACGGGCCAGCTCAAATTGTGAAAGAGTGGTTCAGGAACAATGAGACATCATTTTCACATATGGTCACCATAGAGTCCAGACCTTGACCCCATTGAGAAACTTTGGGATGTGACGGTGAAGGCTTTGCACAGTGCTCAGACTTTCCCATCATCAGTACGAGATCTTGGTGAAAAATGAATGTAACTGCATGGAAATAAATGTAGTGACATTGCAGAAGTTTATCGAAACAATGCAACAGCGAATGCATGCCGTAATCAAAGCTAAAGGCAGTCCAACGAAATATTGTGTGTGACCTTTTGGTGGCAACTTTTTTTGGCCAGGCAGTGTAATGCAAACAACATAAGGACAAATTGCTTTGGCTTAATAATTTTTAATACACCACATCACAGCAATAAGATATTATGACCTGGAATGGCAGTAACATTGTGTGATGCTTGTGTAAATCAGGAATTGCGAGAGGAATGCTCAAATAGTAACTAAACTGGTTAGACTTTTCACACAGTGACAGAATACAGCTACCAAAGCAATCAAATTCTTCACATTCATGACAAACTAACAGTTTGGATCTGTTCAGAAAAAGATGGTTATGAATGCCAGCCAAGTGAGAGCATCAGGAATGTGGAAAAGAAATGCAATACAAGTCTTAGCCTGATAACAAATTTACAGTATTCAGTGATGCTTTTGTCTGAGCTACTTCAAAGAGACAAGTGATGCAAAAGAAAGGAACATCGTTGCAGGAAGAACAGGACCTATCTGGGAAGAAGTTTCTAAAAAAGGTAAATACAGGGAGGAATATTATTAGCATTGCAGGCTTTGACCACACTGCATTTCTACACCCATCTATTCTCAGCACAGATGGCATTATTACTAAGGTTTGCACACTGAACATGAGTCGAAGCCACAAGATGGCACTTGAGCACAGAGACATAAAAGTAGGTCGTAACATGATCATGCCATGGAGTTGTAAACTGGACAGAAAGTTGGTTTAGACTCAGAGAAACAAATGGAAGCTCAGCTTGTGTCCTTAGTTTGCAAAGGTCTGACGTACAGCGCTGGCAATGTGCTTGGCGCTGATGCCGAACAGGTCAAGCAGCTCTTGGGGCTGTCCGCTGCGGGGAACGTCGTTCACTGCCAGTCGGTTCACAATAATGCCGGGCTCCATGCCTACTGCCGACAGCACTGCTTCACCAAGACCACCTGGACAGAGGAGAGAGATCAGAGAGGCCAATTATGCGTCAATACCCAGAGAGAGAGATATGGTTGAGTTCTTTTAGCAGTAAAACTGCTTAAAAGTTTTTGTCACCAAAATTTGACTTCATGGTGCAGTCTAAATTCCGAGCTCAAGAAAAAAACAAAACAAAACAACGCATCGACCGCAAATCTTTTCTTAAACTTTCTCTCCTGGTGGACAAACCAGTACAACAAAGTGTTTCAATCATGGCCCCTGGTGTATTCTTGACAAAAGTCTGCAAATTCAGAAACTTCTATGGCACATAATTATGAAACGCTGCAACAGGATATTGAAGCCAGAAAACACAAAAACAACCTACCCTCCTTGTAGTGGTCCTCCACAGTAATTATATGACCCCTTGTGGCTCTGGCATTGGTCAGAATGGTAGCAGCATCCAGGGGCTTGATGGTGAATGGGTCAATCACTCGGACATTCTTTCCTACAGGAAATTATTAGGAGGTTAGAGATGTTGTGGCCTATGAACGTAAGCCCATACCAAGTCTTACATTTAGCCACTAGGGGGCAGTGCGACTTTACCTTCACTGGCCAGTATATCAGCAGCAGCGAGGGCCTCGTGCAGAGTAATACCAGCACCAATCACAGTCACTTCATCATTGTCAGACTGGCGCACCACCTGGTTGAGTGCAAACATTTATTTTTAGAATCAGTTCTTCTGGTGTCCGTTCCCATTCCATGTCTTTTTGCACCTAATAACTACCTTGTACACGAGGATTTGTGTATGTAAAAATCATAGTATTGATCATTACTTTGGCTACGCCCACTTCAAACTTCTCATCAGGAGAGTAGATGACAGCAGTTTCTGGTCTACTGGAACGGATGAAGCAGATACCCTGGGAACATAGAGTGATGCGTTACAACTGCCTCATCATTGTGAAGATGCACTTCCTCGACAAACTTCAGCACGAAGTGGTCTACCAACCTTCGTGTTGGCTGCTAGCTCGACAGCCCTTTCTGCAGACACAGCATCACTGGGGTAAAACACAGTACACCCTGGGATGGCCCGGAACATGGCCAAGTCTTCTAGGGCCATCTGGGAAGGACCATCCTCACCTGAAGGGAAAACAACATTGGTCAGGGACAAGGCATGCTCATCTCTGCCCAACAGACGACAAATGATGCCTTATGAGAAAGCTTACCAATGGAGACGCCGCAGTGGGACCCTACCAGGTTGACGTTTGACTGGGAGACGGCTCCCATGCGGATCTGGTCATAGGCTCTGGACAGGAAGGCAGCAAATGTGCTGGCGAATGCAACAGTGCGGTCACGGGTGGCACAGCCGATGGCCACTCCCACCTGCAGAAGCAAAGACATTAGTAAAATGGGTTAGTCTTAAAAGGGTCAGATTCATCTGCCTTTAATAATGTTAACATGTTAATACCCTTAAAAACAAAAGTAGCAACTGCATATGAAGGAACAGTATAAAGAACATTTAAAAAAATCAACCCAGACGACTGAAATAGTGTGTACCATATTCTGTTCAGCGATGAAACACTCAATGTAGCGTTCAGGGAAGGCCTTCTTGAAGGTCTCAGAGAAGGTGGAGTTTTTGGTGTCTCCATCAAGAGCCACCACTCTCTGGCTCACCTGGCCCAGTTTGACCAGAGCGGTACCATATGCTCGCCTTGTTGCCATCTGACCGGAGAGAAACAACACGAGTGTGAGCAATGAACAAGGCAGTAAATACAACACAAAATGCTGGATCATGTGGGTTAAAAATTTATTTCAGGTCGCTGGTATCGGTGCTATGCGAGACCTCCACCCACTAAGCCAACAAGAGACTTATGCTAAAATGTTGCCATCGTTGAACCTTTATGCTAGTTACCATTCACCGACTGATGAAGAGGTTTGGTACCCATTATTGTAAGGTGCTTTAAGTGTACCTTAAATAATCTGCTCACACTAACCTGCTTTAAAGAACACACGTGATAAAAAAGTACCTTGTCTCCCTTTTTGTAGGCTGGGGGTGAGGACAGGGAGATGGGGCTAAGGTCCGCAGGTGCTGTATCATCACTGGGCAGTTCAGGGCACAGGGTCTTGTTGGGAACCTGGATCAAAGCCTCAAGGTCTTTCATGATCTCATCAGCTCGGTCCTTAGGGATGGCCTTTCCATGCCAGTTATCAAGATCCTCAATATCTACAGCAAGGAGATGTCAAGACAATCAATCTGAATTCAATAAAATATAATGTTTTATCAATATTTATCATATGAAAACCTCACTTACTTTTGAGTCCTTTGCCTTTGAATGTCTTGGCCACAATGCAAGTGGGTTTGCCCTTAACCTGCTGAGCCTGCCAGAAAGCTTTGCACAGTTCCTCCACATCATGTCCATCAACGACATACGTGTTCCACCTACAAAAACATGGCTCGATTAAACAGTACACCACACATTACAACAAATATTAACCCAAAACATGCATACATTAACTTCTGAACAAACATGAGCCATCAACACTTATTTGTTTTGAGACGTGGCCAAGAGGAACTCAACCCAAGCTAGTGTGAAATTACATTGTAAAAATGGACATTATAACCCGTGCCAACAGCATTTGAAAAGTGGGTGTAAAGTGAGGTTCTGATCAAAGAAACCCAATAAAAAGGTAATCTGTACTTTATCTATAGTATTTAGAGATGTTTCAAAGGTTGATGTGGGCTCATGGTTCAAAATGTGCCCTTGGATATTAGAAAAAAAAAAGTGGATGAGTGGAAACTTGGAGTTGGTGCTGACCCAAAAGCTTCACAGCGTTTGCGGTAGACCTCCATGTTGTGCTGCAGGGGCGCAGCCTCACTCTGAGCGAGCCGATTGACATCTATGATAGCCACCAGGTTGTCCAGCTGGTAGTGGGAGGCAAAGGCCATGGCCTCCCAGACTGAGCCCTCTGAACACTCTCCATCACCCAGTATGCAGTACACACGGTAGCTGCAACACATCGTAGAAAGGGAAAAGGTTCATTTTACTCCTGATGCAAGTAAATTACCCCATCCAATAATTAGGAGGCATTTATTTTGTGGACAAAGTGGATAATGCTGCAAATAATTGATTGGGTTTTTTTAAAAAAATTTTTTTCCTCATGTGATGCTTGAGTTTACCGGACTCAAAGAATATATGGATAATAGTTTTCCTTTTGAATAATCAGACAAATTAAATGTAAGCATGCCAATCATTTCCATGAAGTTATGACTCATTTGCCCTGCTACACTCTTCTGCCAAGAAGCGATTTAACACAATTACAACTACACTACTACAGATTTGTCCAATTAACAGCTTATGGTGTATCAGGAACCACTTTCACAAACACAGTTCCCTGCTGACCAGTTAAGGTATTCAAGCGCTCTTGCAACACAACTCGCTGTTTAAACAGTGCTGAGTCAACAACAGTATATGACATTGGACCTCTACACAAACAGCCTAGTTAAGTATAGAGAGCTCATGACCTTATGTAATCCATTTTTGACTTAATACACTACCAAAATGAAAAACTAGTTTTTGCAACATACTCACCTGGCTTTGTCAAAATTTTTGCCAGTGTAAGCCATCCCACAGGCAGCCCCGAGACCCTGTCCCAAAGATCCTGTTGCCACATCAACAAACTCCAGTCTCTGGTTAATAGCAAAAAGGAAAAAGGGGGGAGGGTTATACAAGATTCAAAGTCACGGGTATATCATATTCCTTATGTTCTGCAAAGAAAAACTACTACTAAAATGAATTTAGAACTTTTGACTAACTGGTGTGGGGTGTCCCTCCAAGTCACAGTCAATCTTGCGCAGGTTGAGCAGGTCAGACTCCTTCAGGAAACCTGCCTCTGCCCAGGCACCATACAAGATAGGTGCGGCATGACCCTAAGGACAAAGGGGAAAAAGTTCTTTTAAAGACATGGACATTTAATCCCATGTGCATGGGCTGACTGAAGAATCTCACTCTCTTTCTCATAAAAAGAATGCTGATGCTAACCTTTGAGAGCACAAAGCGGTCATTACACTGGTTGCGAGGATCATCAGCTTTGTAGCGCATGGTGTGGAAGAAGAGCACAGACATGAGCTCTGCAGCACTGCAGCATGATGTAGGGTGTCTGGGGACAGAGACAAATACAACTCATTTAAAAAAAAAAAAAAAAAAGACAGGCTGCAGTAAAAATGGCCCATTGTCAAAAGAAAACATAATTCACACTCCATGCACACATATTCATGCCTGGGTTGCTACATTCAAGAATCCATTTGGGTTTCACCCATTAAACCTGTTAAAACTCATTAAAAGAATTTGGTTTTAGTTAATAAAGGACACTAAACTGACATAAAAAAAAAAAA
This sequence comes from Psettodes erumei, assembly GCA_016785225.1. Classification (NCBI taxonomy): domain Eukaryota; kingdom Metazoa; phylum Chordata; class Actinopteri; order Pleuronectiformes; family Psettodidae; genus Psettodes; species Psettodes erumei. The sequence continues at coordinate 1,257,162 of JAFBJZ010000941.1, forward strand.
AACATTCCAGTACAGCTTGATACAAACTTCCTAACACTAGATTTGACACGCAATGATGGATTGGAAGACAGCCTTGCATCTTTAAAGATTAGAAATATCATTCAGTTATGTTACCACACTTCAGAGCTCTTAAAAAAAAGAAATATAGGCAAACATGTGAAACCGTTAGTTGCTGCACAACAGTGGTCCAAGTATTGTAATCAGCATGTTTAGAAAGTCCACATTACCCAATAGCATCTCAGCTTCCCTGTATGGGTTAAGTTATAAATGGCATCATTTCAGTCATGCTGGGAACACACCAGGTTATCTTATTCAAAACATACATCATGGTGACTGTTAATGCTGCAGTAAAAATAAAAGACACGCAGTGCTTCGTTTACCACTTGTCCTTTTGTTGAGAGAAAACCTGCTGAGGAATAAACTGAATAAATTCATAAAAGCCATTACAGAAAGCAATCAGGCACTCAAACTATAAACAGCCCATATCAGTCAAATAAGGAGGAACAACATGTGTTGAGTGTAATGTGTCAAAACTCCAAAAGACATTTGTTGTTAACTGACGGCAGTATCCAAACATTTGCAGAGACCTTACGAGTCAGAGACTGCAACTAATCCATTTCCTTAATTGGTATAAGGAAGTGACAAAAACAGGTTTATCAACAAACCCTTTGCTTTTAGGGCACTGTCGTTGTGTCCTAAGGCATATGTTACACAATGCTGATTCCTTGGATAGTGCAAATACAATCAACCATATTGAAAATCAAATATGGCTTTAAAAACCTGGCCAAATGATAATAAGATACTGCATATAACATAAAAAGGTTGTTGTCCACAACAACATTTAAAAGTTTTTCTTTCCTTCATTTTCCCTCCGCTGTGTTCTGGTTCAATTCTAAAAGGTTATGAAAAAAAAAAAATTTATTTTTTTTAAAAAGGGGGGAAAGACGCATGTTATACGTGACGTTATACGTTTCCTGTGACAAGCTACATAGGAAGACTAACATTTCCTGGTCATAATACCCGACACAGATTACCTGAAGGCAATTCAGTAGGTGTGCATTTTATATGCGCATCTTTTCTGGGGTTTTCGGCCGCAGCTGCAACTTTAAGACTGGCGGAAATCAGTCCACGAGTTCCAGCCTCGTGAGCGTATAATTTACTTGTTAGACCAGTTTAACAAATCCGTTGGCGTGCTTCACTGTTAGTAAAACGGGTCGAACTAGTCTCTCCACTATCATCACAGACGCCGACAATATTTTTCAATCTGCAGCATGAGAATGAAACCAACACCGTGCTAGCTTATGCTAGCCTTAGCTTGTACGCGGTAGTCTCGACAAATGAAACTCCCACATGGACCTAAAACGTTAATGAAACAACTTGCATATTTACTTGCGAGCTGTCCGCCGCGGCTACTCTTTCCCACCGCGTGAAGATAATCTGGGGCACGTGCAGCAAAGGCCTACAGTTTCCCTACAACACACACGAGTCTTCATCTGTAGCCGTGTAGTTTCTGGCTAATTACAGCCAACACGAATAAGTTCTAATAACTTACCCAGACTTGGAGGCGCACGTAGCCTTGAGGGAGTGGATCCTGAGTTTATTAGCTGTATCTTTCAGCCCCTGGAGAGTTTTTTCGTCGGGTTTGTGGTAACTAGACATGGCTTCTGGATTTTTTTTGGCAGTCGCCTCTGCTTGAGAAGTTAATTTCGGTTATTTCAGACGCACGCTGCTTCCCGGTTGGTTCTGAGGTTTGTCGTTGGGCTGCGCCACGCCGTTGCAAGCTGCCCGGTGAAAGTACAACCGAGGAGAAGGAACGGTAGCGAGAAGGGGGAATTTATGTATTCTCGAGCAGCCACTCCCACCTAATCCAATCATTGGTGGAATACTGGTGGCGCAAGTTTCTGCTTTCACATCGCTTAAGATTTTCAACTCACGAAAGACTTTTCATTGTCATGTCTTTTTATTCTAAATTTGCAAATCGCCATAGTATCGGGAACAGGAATGATGTCTGCATATACGAGCATGAATCAAGAGTATCGTCTGCCAACAGAAACTTGATCTGACGCTATGTATTTTTCTTGCTCCTGTATTTTACTAACAAATAAGGTATCTCAGCATGTTGATTTTTCCGCACCCTTCGTGTCACTGCCCCTTTAAAGCTGCTGCTGGATGGCTGCCAATACGGAAACAATGGCAGATTTTGCGCTCTCATCATTACTCAGGGAAAGGGAACAGTAGAATGTAGAATCATCAGCTCATTTTTTTATTCCCTAGCTAGAGACACCTTGCTTTGTAACTTTCAGATGACTCTCTGCCTTAGCACATGTCAATGGGTGCATCGGAAATAACCATTTTCAAAAGGTTGTTGAAAAAGCAGGCTGGAGGGACCATAATGTAGAAATTTATGGATGATGCATCAAACACCATACTTTATTAAGATGCAAAATACTTATCACACAGAAAAATGTGAATCACAATCACCCACCCATTAGTCTTCTATTCAAGAAAGTCAAGGAGGTCATTTTGGCCATCGCAGGAAATCTTATGGCTCAGGTATTTCCTCTTACTTAAGTTCCTGAAATGACATAAATGGCATGAGATAAGATTTTTGTTTGACCATGCCACAGAGAAATAAGACGTCTCTTAGCTTCACCTTGATTCTCTCTCGGGCCTCAGTACGCTCCTCAGGGGAGACGGGATCTTTGTCAAGTCGCTCTAGCTGTGGCACGAGCATCAGTACACTTAGCCGGTAGTCTGTTGTTTCCACCAGTGGATTCTCAGAGAGGACCAGCACTTGCAGAGTTTTTGACACAAGCCCCAGGTGCTGTAGGGAATGCTCATCTAAAATTGCATTACCTCTAAGGGAGAGAGACAGAAGCATTTGGGATACATAATCTGGGATATATAATTTTATTTGGTGCTTTACAGGACTGGTGTTGGGAGCACAGGGACAGTGATCTGATCTGTCCTGCTGTGATACAGTTGTGTACCTGACATTAAGGTATTTGAGACACTTCATGCTGGGGCTGAGACCATTCAGAGTATCGAGCTGGTTGTCTCGAAGGTGCAGCGTGGTGAGGCGCTCTAACCTCTCTAAACCCTCCAGACGTTTGATGAGATTTTGGGCCTGAAAAGAGAACAAAAATAGTTACAGGCTGACTGTTCTCTGGTTATTACACGGGTAAAAATGCCATTAACAAACCAACCACAACCAAAATTGAGTTATTACCAGGTATAATCGCTGCAGGTTCGGAAGGTTGATGCCATTTGTGGTATCCAAGTGGTTTCCTCTCAACTCTAGAGTTACCAGGTTGGCAAAACATCCACTCTGAAGACCATTCACTGTCTTAATACTGTTACCTGCCAGAGGCAAGAGGTTCCAAAATTGCCATGTCAAAGCCCTTTAAAACACATAACATAACTTAGGCACCATATATTTGATTAAAATCTTGCTGACAGATAAAAGTTTGTTATACAGTACCTAAAACCAAATAATAAAACAAGATGATCAAATACTCAATTCTTATGTGTCTTGTTATCACTTTCCCATTTTGAAACCACAGTGAACGATAACGTCATAACTCTATTTTAATAACCTGTTGGATCAGTCTTTTGAATGTCATCAAAGACAATGCCTGATGCTAACACAAAAAAACCAGTCAAACCTATCAGGCTGAGGCTCTCTAAAGCAGGCCCAACTAGTCCATCCAGATCTGTCAGCCGGTTCACTGCCATGCCCAGCCACTGCAGGTAAGATAGCTGAGCGAAAGGTTGCCCTTTGAATGTTGCCACAGCATTATTGTCAACCTGCAGAAGTAAAGGTGCATTTCAGTTTTACCATCAGTTGGAGAGAATGACAGTCACTCACAGCCAGAGATGTCCTTTTCTAAATGAATAAAGAAGAGTTCCTTGCCTTCAGCCAAAGAAGTTGGATCAGAGATGCCAGAGGAGATAGTTCAGTAAGGTGGTTGTTGGATACGTCCAGGAAACGAAGGTGAACATAACTGCTAATTGCAGCTAAGTCACTCAGTCTTCTGAGGAGTGCGGTGGTGAAAATGATATTTATGCTTAAAAATGATATATGAGGACAACCAAAACTTCAAGTTACGAGGCAAAGGCAGCCAACTCTGTTTTTCGGATCTATTTTTGGCCCCTTACTTGTCTTTTAGGTCCAATTTGACAAATGCATGCCCCAGTCCGTTTCCTGTCCTGCACAGTAATGACAGCCCCTGACTTATGGTTTCCTGGGTCAAAGGGCAAACCTTCACCTGTCGCACAGAGAGGGAAGATATCACATAATTATACCTGTCCAAATTGTTGGTGCTACGAACACAATGGAGGAAAAAAGGTACTCCAGAAGGAGGACACCACCAAAGTGCGTTTATGGACGAGGCCATAAATTGAATGTGCAGAATGTTAACATGTGAAAACCAAAGCTTTTGCAATTGCAAAACTTTTCTGGGATAAGTGGTGTATTATCTGACAAATCTGCGGGGGTGCAAATACTTTCTACCCGTGACTGGATTCCATCCATTTGATGTTGTGAGTTTAATGGTACCCACACCCAAAGTTCTCATGCAATTAATATGACACCTCCAGGCGCCCTACGAGGCCCTGGAGGTATTTTAAATGAATAATAGCCTGCCTTTTTGTTTGCTCTACCCCTATCAATCAGCACCCTGTGGTAATGCACTGCTCTTGTAAAATGGAGTATGAGTTAACTTAAACTGCACTAAAGCAAATGTACAGGTAGCGTTAACTCAATCTGAACAAATGAGGCAAATACAGTTCATTCCGCGTTTCGTTATCTTCGCATCATTGAAGTTATCACTCGGGTAAAATTACCTTCTCGTCCTCTCCTCCTTGGTGCGTTTCTTCCTGCCCCTCTACATCCGACATGGCTATATCCTCATCTACCTCAGACATCCTGGTAAATTTTGGCTAAGGCCGATGTTTTCACACAAGAAGTTGATAGGTAACAACTGGCCGGGTTAGCGACGCAACTGGCACTTTATGTCACTGGTAAGTTTAAAGTAGCTAGCTAACCTGTAGCTCAGCTACGTAACTTCAAAATCATTACCGTGAACTTTAACTACCAACAGTAACTGACATGATATGAATACAGTCAAAAGGTATTAAGCCTTTGATAAAGCTAACTATATTTTATGTCTGACCCTCCCGACGAACAAACCGAGGAGCGCGTTTACATTTGTTGCCATGGAAACTCAACCAGAGCGCCGCTGATTTACCATATTTAAAGGGGAACACAAACGTCCTTTGTGACATTTTCTAACAATTTCCGCGGTCACGTTTTTGCATTAAATACCTTATAGCAAGAGTAACACGTATTCCTCTTTCTTAAACCACCGACTTGCAAAAACTTTCGAAATGTCAAGTTAAAATGTCGAAATAACGTAACTGTTCACTGGCTTGCCCATACACGACATTAATCATAAATGACGGTGAAAGTGTGTTATTCTTAGTTAATTTACATGAGCTTGATGAAACAGTCATAATTGAACAAATGCAGAAATAAAAATAACTCTCTCCAGATGTAAGTATGTATTATTACACTGTGAATTCATACCAGCAATATGACACCGTGAGACACTTTTCGCCTGCACACTAGTGTTAGCCTGACCCCTCCCAGTTCATGAGGCCAGTCTCTTAGCTCCCACCATGGTATAAAAGTGCTCATTCTAAAATGTACACACAGTTCATGCCCTGATCAGTCATTCACTGAATGGTAAGGCATATAACATTAAATAAAAAAAATCTATGGTGCATAGACATTAATATTAGAAAATCCCATTTGCTGCCATAAAGATCTATACTGATCTTTCACTTTCTATCAGCAAATGTTTCCCAACCACATAAAGCTTGTTCATCACACACAAGCTCTGAAACAAGTGAGAAATCAAAACTGCATACAGGAAGAAAGCAATAAAGGTGCATACTGTGCAACATCCTGACACACATTGTTCCAGGATCAGTTCATATGTGTGTATTACCACTGTTGAGGTAATTGTAATGTCAAAATAAGAGGTTTATCTATAGATATCTACATGAAGTTAATGGTGAAGTATTGTGTGCTGGGCCTGTTCCTTGATCTGTCTGGGTCAGGATTTTGTGAATTCAGGGTGAGGGCTCACTCCACTTGCATGTTGCGCAACAGAAGCCCCTTTTTCACACCTCCCTGCAGCATCCTGGCACCAAGACTAGTGCCTGTGATCCCATCACTAAAGGAAGGAAGAAAATGAAAAAACGCTGAGCACACACACAAACCTGCAAGTAGATAAAACCACTGCTGGCAAATGGTTGTAATGGCATAATGGTGTGTTGTATGGAGTAAGTAAGAGACCTTCCAATGTCAGTACCAAAACATCACCATACATAGCAATACTTACAATAGAAAACCCGGACCTTGGCAGTATAAGATGAAAAATGCATTGCAGCATATAGAACATTCTAAATGACAACGTTGGCACTTATAAATTACAACCTGCTTACATAGGGCTAAACTTCCTCTTCTTAGAGTCAGGAGGTTCTGGACCATCAGCATATCTCTGCAACCGAAAAGAGAAAAGAAAGGAGAGGGCGTGTAGTCAGTGCAGATGAGCAAGAAACGTATAATATAACATAACAATGCAGTGTTGATTGACTGGTATGACTCACATCTTTGCCTGCGGCCTCCTGGTAGTGTCTTCTCTGTTCCAAGTTTTGCTGAGGGCAGACAGATGGCGTGAGAGTTTCAGCATGATAACAAAAGAAATGTCATTGGGCTTCACCTTCAACGTAATGGAAGATAACAGATGGTAATTAATGTATGAGACAATAGTTCAAGAAAATAAGCAAACCAGGAGTGAACAGATCCTTATCTGTCATTTACACATTGTTTGTACTGCTGTAAAATTAGATTCAAGCTGTTTTTGTAACCACCTTGTGTAGCTCAGAAAGCTGCTGGTGCCTGATGAGTGCCTCCTTACTGGGGAACTGTCTCCTACACAGCAGACAGGCCAGTTTAACCCAGTCCGTCATTCTCCCCTCCTTCTCATCTTTCTCGCCACCTTCCTCTTCACTGTCAGTCTCTCCACTATAGGCTGGGACCAGTCCCTGCTGCTGCGGAGGGGAACTCTACAGATGAGAGCCACAAGTATAGAAATACATAGAATGGATCAGGTTTCAGAAAACCAAGAAGAAATCTGAATAAAACAGATACACCCCAAGTATGTCACAGTGGCTATGTCCTTACTTCTGTACTTTGTCTGATCTGGTCCAGAAAAATTTGAGGCCGTTCAGACAGTGCTCCCTGCAGGAGAGAAAAGTCAGATGGATTACCGGGTCAGTTAGTAAGCCTTTTTCTCATGCAAACACTCTCTTATTGCTTGCACTGGAACACGGGTCATTGTCGGAGCCTAAGCCTGAGTCTTCTGGCTGATGGAAATGATCCTCACTCATTATGATACCCTGCTGTCGTGAAGACGCACAAATGTTAACAGCCAAGCGTGTGCGTGGGTGTAAGGATAATCCACCTTTTTCTCCAGAACAGCATAGCCCGCATCAGCACTAGCAGATTCTCGGCGGTCATCCGGGCGACTGTGGCCAGCTGCCCTAATGTAACCAGGAGGAAGTGCTGTAGAGCCGACAGCAGGCGAGGAGGAAACGGAACGCATGTTCTCTTTCTGCCTATTAAGACTCTTAGCCCAGCGCTCCATATCTTTGGCAATCTATGGATATAAACACCAAGAAATATGTTAGCCAGTTAAATTGACCCAACAGAGGAACAATTAAAATTTGTGAATTTCCTATCGAGGGGGTATTGCAATACTAACAATATCTTCACAACATAATGCAATCTAACCTTGGTGAAGTCTATTTTGTTGAGAATATGTTGGCAGTGTTTAATGATTATGGCAATTTTGGACATTTTTTGTTCATTTCTGTTTGAAGTGCATCATACTGAAAGGTATTATTCTGACTCTATGAGCAATGGTGCTGAATTGTACAAAGTGGAAATGAACAGTTGTGCAATATTTTGCTCGCCCCTTTTGCAGAGTGGTCCAAATGTCCAATCAGAAAACAAGAAAGCATTCACCAAAGTTTAGCTCAGAGGTTTAAACACAGAGGTCAGCTTCATTTTCTGAGCACATCTGTCAGTACTTGAACTTGTATCCAGTATGCAGAGTACCTGTTGCGCAGTTTTGCTCTTGGGCTTGTCTTTTTTCTCCTTGCCACCAGGGGTAGCAAATAGTGAGTCTGAAGGGGTTGTGCTATCGCTAATGGAAGCACCTTCGGCGTTTGACTGGCTGGCAGCAGGAATATAGGTCTGTTTCTCTCCATCCCAGTACATAAAATGCTGAGTGTGAGGATTGTAGTAGTACTGCAGAGAGGAAAGGGCACACAAAACCAGACTGAAATGCTGAGGAGGAAGACACAGTCAGAAAGGTCTTTCGAAAAGGGCAAAGCCGACATTCAGCTTGCTGTATATTTACCACTCTTTACCTGGGAGTTAGGATCATAGTAAAGTCCTGTGAGTGGGTCATAAAAGTAGCCAGAGCTTTCATCAAACTGGTATGTGGACACATCTGGCACAGCTACGATCAAAGACACAGAACATTTGCCTCAATGTCGGGGATCAAATTGAAAAAGAACACGAGAATCATTATGAAAGGTTAGCTTGATTGTTAATTTCAATCTGCAGCTCACTTTTTCATATTCATTCAGATAAACTCAAAATTATCATCTGGCCAGTAGTACCTCCTTAAGCTTCTTAAGATGAAACCTGAACAGCGCTATACTGTAAATGCATTCATCCAGCTCCAATGGAGCCGTTCTATGGGGCTTCACAAACTTTTAGGTGACCACTGACTTGGACAACAGTCATCACACCCTACACACCAGTGTTGAATGAATTATGATAGCCCACCTAGATACCCCCCACCATTACAGTTTTTGGTGAAGAAGCTGATTCAGTGCATTTATAAAGCTAATTCTTGATTGTTGTTGGTGTGTTGGAACACCCTGGTTGGGGTCTTATGCCACAAATAACAGATCACATTGAATACAGAAAGCCTTACGGTATTGCTGGAGCTCGTGTTCAGTGCCTGGGGTAGCAGGTTCACTGGGAGCAGCTGGTTGTGGTTTTCCCACTATCTCAACCTGTGGAGAGACAGAGCTCTTAAAAGACAAGAAGGCAATGGTTGAAATAGCACAAATAAGGACAGCGGGCAACAGTGATGCTGTACCTGCGTGGCTGGTATGGTGGTGGCTGTGGTGACGAGAGCAGTCTGTGTATGAGCGAGAGGCTGCTGCACGACCGCTGACCCAGATGTCACCGCCTCAGATGAAATGGCAGCTGCAAACAGACAAGCAAAAACAAAAAGATTCACATAGCTACAGAGATGGTGAGGGTAATATGGTTTATATATACTCAGCATGGGTGATGCCAACCTGGGGCAGCTCCTCCTGTGTATGCCCCCATCAGGGCTGCCCCTGCAGCGGGCAGAGCAGGAACCCTGGCGTCTGCCTGGGCCTTGAAAGTTGTACCATCTGGCTGAGAGTAGTCCTGCCCTTCCTGATTGTATGTCACTGCTGCCCCCTGCTGATACACTGCTGTGTCTATACTCTGGCCTCCACTTGATCCATTCTGAGTGGTCTGAGACAACAAAGAGATTTGAACACTGAGCCAAAATAAAGACACAAGAATACAATGTCATATATTCAATTATTAACATTAAAGATGTGTTGCATCCCCATGTTTCTTTGCTGTGGTGACAAGTGATTGAGAAGGGTTACCTGTGTGACAGCCCACTGTGCAGCGGCTATAGCTGTGCTGGCCACTGTGAAGGCACTCACTCTGCTGCCATCAGTCAGGAACACATCACTGGCATAGAAAATAGGTACATAGAGGGTTTCAGTTATTTCAGCTGTATAATTGGTGACCTGCATTTTAACAGCTTTACTTGTGATCCAAAAGTACAACACTCTATCGACTATTCAAGTCACTATTTTTTAATACAAAACTGTTTTTGGTCATCTCCGCCAAAGCTGCTTCAGATCCAATTTATTCACATGATCAATTTGAGCTTTCATATGACTTGCATTCATTGCGCAACATCAATAATGTGTAGTGCACTCGTGTTTCCCTTGCAGCAAAATGTTTGGGTGTGTGAGTGTTTACCGTTTGGAGCCTTTGGCAAACTCCACCACGATAGTCTTTCCGTCAATAGAGAGAGCTGGCTGGAGAGCCTGCAAGATCTGGAGCAGCTGAGAGGCCTCCTGTGGAAAAAAAAACACACACACACACACACACAAGAGACCTTTGAGTGAAGTGTGGGTACAGTTATGTTGTTGTGTGTCTAGAATAAAAAAAATGACAAAATGTTAAAGGGATTAATCCAATCTGAAAACAATAATAGTTGTATAAGTAAAGGACAATGCTCAAATGCATCCGTTTCTCACCACTATGGTAGAAAGCTGTAGAAAGGCAAACCCCCGGTTGAGATGTGTGTGCTTGTCCTTGATTAGGCGAATATTGGAAGGGCAGAGTGTTGCAAATGGAGCCAAAGCAGATAAAATAGCTTCCACTGAAGTATGAGGGCCAAGGTTTCTAAGTATCAGAGCTATTGAAGGAGGGGGTGAGAGAATATTATTATTCTGCCATAATCCATATTGAGCAGTACTTTCAAAAACTGCACATAGATCAATCTCTTGATGAAATAAACAAATCAAAAATAATTAAGCAGAAATATTGCCATGTCAGAGACAGACTTACTGTCATTGGCAATGTCAGCTTGCTGTGTAGCTTGTCCCGGGGTGACAGAGGGACCAGAAGAGTGGTAAGGTGCTGGCAAGGGCAGTAAGCCCTGGGCTCCATCTTTTTGAAGACCAACAGCCAAATCCCTCTGCAGCTGGGGCAACTTCAGCTCAGCCTCTGGAGAAAGAAAAGACGCCATACTGTACGGTGAGAGAGAGCTTTTGTGAGTGTAAAACACAGAATAGTTCAGATATTTACAGCTGGTAGGGTGAAACTTCACCTGATTTAGGAACACTGCATTTGAAGCACTTCTCTCTCCTTTTAAAGTTTTGTACACCGCACTGTTGAAATGTTGCATGAGGTCTCGTTAGAAATCTTCTTTAAAAAAAAAATAAGCATAGCTATCATGCGAGCAACATAAGTATACAGATTTAGGTTTCATGTCGTGCAATGCAAAGACACACAACCTTGTTGCAGAGCCAGTCTTCGTTGGCACGTGGCTTTGGGTCGCTGAAGTGCATCGACACCCTCTGTCCCAGAATCAACAGCACTCCCTGAAAGAAAGAGAAAGAGTAGGAGGGGGAACAAAGAATGATTATCAGCAATAATTGGGCCACACATGCCAGAGAAAGGCCTCATCCCACAAGAGGTGAGAGAGAATGAAAGGGACGAGGGGGACAGAGAGAGAAAGAGAAAGAGAGAGAGAGAGAGAGAGAGAGACAGAGAGAGAGAGAACTGAGGCTGAAAGAAAGAGGACACCAGAGAATTGCAACCTTCAGCTTTAGGAAATTGGGACGGACTGAGATGGCATGTGTAGAGTATGTGTGTGTGTCTGCGTGTGTGTGTGTGGATGTCCACTTTTAAGGATGTGTGTTCTGTTCAATTGTGTCATCCCTCCCCCCTTAAGGGGAACCTTTTTTCAGTTTTCCACACATCCCATTGTCACCACCTCCGCCTCCCAAATAGGTAATAGGTCCTTCCTAAAGACGTTATAATGGCAGATGACTCAGATATAAAAGGTTCAAAAACAAGAGAATGAAGTTCTATATTCGTTCTGATTCAACACACAATAGACCATGTGAGAAATTATATTCATACTGTCGACACTATCCCAGACGTGATACTGTAAACTTAGGAGAGAGCGTGAGAACATGTTACTGAAGAAAGAGGAGCTTGTATTGGACAAATGAACAAATGTGACTGGGAGGGTCCAGTTCCGAAAATTACGTCGCTGGACTCCAGACAGACAAACAAACATCAGCAAGATGTAATATGAATTTGCCTGTTTATTAGAAAGAAAAGATAAATTTTCTCTAGTCACCTGAAGGACAACAATTTGTTTTCTGTCTGTACCACACTAGAAGAATGCGTCATGTGTATATGACAAGGCATTTTGCTACTGTGCCTCTGTCCTGATATTAACCCCTATGTCCTACTGTATGCGTGTGTTTATATATATGTGTATGTGTGTCTGTGTGGGGAGAGTGACCTGGTTGGTCTCCATCCAGCGGGTGGCCTCCTGTATGAGATTAAACTCGACGAAGGCGAATCCTCGGCTCTGACCTGGACACCACCCAGCGCCATGGTAACCGAACAACAACAACAACAACATAACAACAACGCAGTGAGGGGTTAGTGCTTCATGTACAGAGGAGAGAGAGACCCTGTATCAGCACTACTAAAATAAATCATTGCCTTCTCTCTCCCTTGGAGGAAAGACATTTGACGGCCAGTTGGAGAGCCACTGTCAAATTCTCTGCAAGGGTGGGAGGATGCAATGCCATGTATCTCAACAGGGTCAAGGAAAGAGGGAAAGAGAGGGAGAGAGCCCTACCCACTCATCAGTTTGCATCTGAGCCCTTTGGTTTTGAATGATGAAGCACCCAGGCACCATAAGAAAAGACACACACACACACACACACACACACAAGCTACTCTGACAGTTAGAGTGCAGTCTGAGCTATGTAACGCTATGGTGGAGTGCTTCATCTACAGCACTCCATATCCTGCCCATGCATTACTAGAACTGACGACACAACACATGATATAACATATTTCAAACAACATTGTGAACAGTATCACATAGAGTGTCACCGCTTGAACATTTAAAAGTAAGCGGCTGAGACACAGAGCAGGGGAATACACGTGTGCCTGAGTCAGAAAGGCACGCCTTATAGACAACCAGTGAGTTAGCCATCCAAAAGACCATGTTTATTTGAAGCCAAAACAGTGGAAAAAATGTGTTGTCAGAATGAAAACATGGAAAACAAGAAAACAAAGTTTTAAAATAGTCCAATTGTGGTGTGTTTTTTGGCCCAAATTCCTCTTTTTCATTTTTCAGTTATCAATAGATTAAATGGAAATCAGAGGTCCTGATGTGCTCAGTTTCACACATTTAGGATTTTGTTTTCTTCTTTATTGTTTTTTTTAAATTCTGACATTAAAAATGGCTCTGGCTCTGTTTTCCTTTTTGATTTAAAATGGGAAAAAAAACATTCTCATCTTTTCATTTTTGGTTTCAAAGGCCAATGAGACACTAATGGAAAACCTTCAGTAAAAGATAAGCTTTTCTGAGTGGTATGGAAGACACTCTCGTAGCTGAGAGGTAGCTGTAACAACCTCATCGTGACACCCGCACTCAAAAACAGCAAATATGACAATAGAACACGTTCTACCCCTGCTGTTCGTTGACACTGTTAGTTTGTGAGCAATGTCCATCGACACCTCACTTCAGGACGGATGAGGCCGAACCGTGAAAGCGTAAAGAGAGTAAAAGTAAGAAGGAAAATTAAAGCCATGGAGTGAAGACCTATCACCTATAGCTGTATGCATGCATTCTTCTATTAAAACCAAAGATAGATATAACCCCCTTTTGAAGCGTGCATGGATATTTTGTTGCTCTGTGGGCAGAAGCAGGGCTGCAGACACCGACAGACCAAAGAAGCAAAGCAGGAAAGTTTGTATTTAAGTATATACATATAAAACACGTTATGTGTTCTTTGATTCAGCTATCTACTCCTCTGTCAGAGTATGAAGAAAGACAGTAAGAGAGAAGGATAGGGAGGACACTTATTAATAAGAGAGAAAACTGAGCAGAAAAGACACAGTCACCTGGAAGAGAAATGAAATTGACAGAGCGGGTTATGGAAGAGTGTGACACAAACGGAGAAAGGAAGCGTAAAGAACAGGGGAAAAAAACGTGGCAACGGGCAAGTTCTCACCTGAAGATTTGTTCCTCATGAGGCGAACCTCTCTCGGCTGGATCCCCTGCTCTTGAAGTTGCGCCCGGATCTATGGTGGCAGAGGCAATATTGCCTTTAAAGGCCTGCTAACAACAGGACCCATGCATCATCAGACTGCTGCAGAGGCAAGTATGTGCAGAAGACAGACACTTACCTCATTGGCTGTGGCATTGGGTGGAAGCATTCGAAGCATTATGATGTTGCTGGACCTTTGGTTGTGGTCGAGTTCTGCACGGTAGTCTTGGTCCCTCTGCTCCAACTCGTCAAGAGACAGGTCTGATCCAACACTCCCACAACCATGCTCCTCTGATCCCACTGGCATGGCCTGCATAGAACAGTCACAAATTAGCAAGAAGTGTCAAGAACAACAACAACAGAACCCCAGCAGCTCCATGAAGAGGCTGAACTGGTTATGGCTTACCCTCTTCTTCATCCCCCCACGAGAGAATCTGTCCTCCTCTCTCTGCCTTGCTGTAAAATCCATCTGTTCCGGATGGGCAACACCGCGACCCCAGCTGCCCTCCCTACTCACAGGGTGAGGGTTGCTATTCTCAGGGAAACCTCTTGCACCTTTCCCTCGACCCCTTTCCTGCGGGCCAGTCCGTAACAGCTCAAACTCCCGCCTGGATCCCTCCTCATCTCTCTGGAGCATGGGAAGGGCTAGATCAGGCTGCGACTGAGAGCAAGGGGGCCACAGGAGCCCTTTCCCCTCGAGCACAATGTTCCCTCGCCCACCTCCTCTCTGGTGAAAACCCGGGCGATCTTGGAGACGACTTGGTGGGAATTCAGGGGTAATCAGCGATTGCTGGTCACGGCCGTATGATCTGTCCCCCTCTGCTTGGACATCATATTCTGTTCCTGCCTCTTCATCCTCTTGCCCATAGCCACGGTAGTCCATGTCCTGAAAGTTGTGATTGTTGTGCGTATTGCCATAGCGACCTATGCGGTCACCTCGCCCACCCCTGCTGACCGTGAAAGACAATGTGAGGGAATCGTCGGACTTTAGGAGGAAAAGGTGTAAAATGAACGATGAACTCACCTCCGCTCATAGTCCATGCCGACCAACTTAATTTGGTCCTGTTTACTGTCCTTTTTCTATCTGTTTGTAAAGAGCAGTAGTGATCAGTCTCTGTCGCTTAGAAACGCAAAGTCAAAACGTATAAGCAGCTCCTTTTAATGAAGAACGCAGAGGATGTCCAGGATGCAAGGCAGTGACGCGTAAGGTGTGTATTCAACAGATGCAGGTAGCGTTACCTCTTACCTGTCACCGGGTTAGCTACATTTTTGCGGACCTGCGTTGACTTCTCCAACTTCAAAACAATGCCATTGCTTTACATGCTACACACCAAGAGCGACAAAAATAAACACGCAGGGGCATCCCGCACCACGAATAGATATGAACTGTGCGCATGTAATGCACATGCTCAAACCTACTATCCAAAAAGGAGTAAGGTACAATGACGTGTGGCGGTCATCTGTGTTAGCAGACGTGCTAACTATTTTAGCCGAGCTAGTCCGAGCTGAGACGCAACAGCAAAACGGGCTGTCGGCCGTTGCAACCACAACAGATGCGTTTGAAATTAAAATTGGAGACACACTTACCTGCGTCACATGTAACCAACAATAGCTCTTTAAATGTCACGTTGAAGCCCAGGCGAGAAGGGTATTTTATTTCTCAGGGATCCAAGTGTAAAATGGCCACAGAACGACAACATTTCAAATGGGCGGGGCCACTGTCTGGCTCTGGTGTTTGATTGGTTCATGAAGCGCAAATATGTTAATGTGGGCGATGATTGGAGAAGACAATCAGGACAACCCTAAACCAATAGCTCATGGCCATGACAGATAAACTACCAGGACATGCATGGGAATATTCAAGGCGTTTCTAATAACATTTTCATATCAGACATAAAAATCAAATGATCAGATATTTTGACCAGTTATGGGTTATTTCATCTTTTTGCCGTGGGGGGTTAAATTACATTATATTTCCCTATATGTATATTATAAATATGGGTGGAAGTACAAATACCATACAACAGAAAACCCTAATACCAGCTTTATTTGGAAAAAAAAATCCATAAATCCCAATATGTCACAGTACAAAAAAAAGCTCCAGCAGCCCACCCCCAAAACCTTCCAACCTTGCACTCCAAGCTTGACCTTCAATTAATTCAATGACATAATACAGTTACAATTTATCATTTAACTGACATAAGCTGATCATAACAGCAGGATTAAGTATAATGATTAAAAAATACTAAGAAAATTAGAGACATCAACAATAAAAAGTTATAGTACAATAATGACAATATCATAAAAGGAGCAATGGGGGAGTTGAGTAAAAGGCAAACTTGAAATACACATTAACATGTCCTTACAAGGCCTTGTAAGACATACAGTACGTAATGGACATTATAGTAATAAGATAAGCCTATCATTTATATGAAAGAGTATTCAAATTCAACTTATCAACTACACCACTCATAATTTGACCCACTGATTAACACAATCAAATGAATCTCTGGTATACACAAACAAGGTCCTAAAAAGTCATAATATGTTTAACCTGATTGTGCCACTAGCTATAGTACAATGTCTACCAGTAAAGTGAAGGTTTCTCTGTCACTCTGAGTAGCTGTTAATTCCATTACCCGTCTGAGCCATAAAATGTGGTCATCGGGGGTAACTTTGGCATGGAAAAAAGGGGTTAGGTCAGTGACGAAGAAGGCTTTTCCATGCATACAGTACATAGACACATATGTTAATACGCACTCACGCAAATATACACACATTCACTGCATGCAGACTTGCACTGGAAAAAACAAACAAACCACCATACAGCTGCATGCGCGCACACACTCACTCTGAAGTTCAGGTAAGTAATTCAGTATGGGAAAATATCTCATACAATCTAGTTTAGGCAAACCCCTGCATAGCGCCTGAGTCAGAATATGGGCCTGAAGGAACCAAGCCAATGACAGGGAGAAAGCATTCACGAACGTGAAGTGTGGACACTACATATGACAAAATAACACCCCATCTAAGTTATGAATCTCTACCCCTCAGCTTACTCTTCTTGACCACTGCTCTCAAGGCACTACATGTAGGTGATACTGTGTAAAATCCACTTAGACATGGTCTTAATTCAAAACTATTTTTATATTAATGTCTTTTATTTCCTCTTTCATGTCCCCATTGTCTTTGGCCTGGTAAGGACCTTTTCTTTCTTCATTCCCATCATGGCATATTTCAACCCATTTACATCTACTCAACTTCAAGTCACCCCCCACCCACCACCTGCCCTACAGACTTCTAGATCTGAAAGTGTTTGATAGAGGCAAGCAAAATGGCACATAACCTAATGTATAACGAAGGACCGATGTGTAGAAGCCTATCAAATGATTTCAGACCTGCTTTAATTTGCTGAGGATAAATGGGTGATCAGAAAATGAGCATCGACAAAACTTTTTTGGGCCCCAAAATTCTCCCCTATGTCAAATCTCACTGGAAGCTGCCCCCTCCATCTGTGCTTGAGGGCAGCTGCCACTTCTTCTTGCAGAGCCTATAACAGAAGGCAGGTGGACTTCTTGCCACGTTTCTTGGCCTGCAGTGCTGCCCTAGTTGCCATTTCAAAGACTTCCCTAACACCATCTTTGGTTTTGGCAGAGCACTCCTGGTAGCCATAGGCACTGATGCGGTTTGACATCTCTTTTCCATCCTCATATTTTACTGGCTCCTAGAGACACATGTCAGAGGGAAGGTTTACATTTTTGAGATTCATGTCAACAAATGTGCACATTTCAGTGTGTTCTGGAAAAAAACTGACCTGTTTCATTTTGGCAAGCTCTCGTCTGGTGTGCTCATCATTGCGCAGATCTTTTTTATTACCCACGAGGATGATAGGAACATTTGGACAGAAGTGTTTCACTTCAGGAGTCCACTTTTCCGGAATATTCTCTATAAAGGGTTGAGGGAAAGAGTGCAGTAATTAGTGATATATATTTTACAATCACAAGGTGTCCAATATTGAGTGGTGTGAGTGTTGCAGAGACAGCACCTAAACTATCAGGGCTGTCTACGGAAAAGCACATGAGGATAACATCGGTATCAGGGTAGGAGAGAGGCCTCAGTCTGTCGTAGTCTTCCTGACCTGCTGTATCCCAAAGTGCTAGTTCTACCTGATAAAACAGAAGCAGAGTTATATGACTGAAGAGTTGCATGAATAAAATGGAAAGTGTGCATTTGGTTACACAGTTAATCTAACTCAATTTACATTGTTCTAATGCTTTACATAGAAAGACAGAGAAAGAATAATGCCTATACTGTTAACTGTGTGAATCAGAAGAATCAGAAGACTCACAATATCAATAGCTGTCCAATTATCTGTCTAGGGTTGCCAATTTTTAATTATGCAAATGTTGAAACCAAAAGCTACCAGCTGATTAATTTTCATGATGATCAATTGAACAAATCTGTTATTACACGGCCCTCCCAGCCCTCAGGCTGCAGCCAGCGTTTTGAAGCGTGTCTCACCTGTTTCCCATCCACTTCAATGTCTGCCACATAGTTCTCAAACACAGTGGGGACGTAGACCTCTGGGAACTGGTCCTTACTGAAGACAATCAGCAGACAGGTCTTGCCACAAGCACCATCCCCAACTATCACCAACTTCTTCCTGATGGCTGCCATCTACGAAAAAGAAGTTTATACTTTAGTTATAATCAATATGACTACTCTTCCCTGACAACATTACACCAATTCCGTACAAATGCATAAACAGGTTGAATTCTACGTTCAAACCTTGTGTTGCATACCGTGCATAACAGTACTTTTATGTTGCATGTTTCACCAACAGTTCCTCCTGTTTAGCAGAAGTAACTGAGATAACGTTGGTAACGCTAGCAGACCGGTCTCCCTATGTTTTTAAGAGGAATATCCTCATGTACGACACAAATTTGTGCCAACAAGTCCCGGCAGGCAAACCGGGGGAGGCTGCCTCGGTACAGAGTGTAAACAGAGAACATTTCCGTGCTGTGTTCCCATTCCAGCTGAAAGGCTGTGCAGTGTAGTCCGGGCCTGTCAAACCAGCTAACAGCAGCTAGCAGCAAAGCTAACGGTGTTCCCTGTGATTTGGATTACTGTCATTCCAGATATTCTCTCTGAAATTATAACTAAAGCATTCATCCCACTACCGTGATGCTTCTGTGAAGGAAAAAGAATTCGCTTAAAGTTTAAAAGCTACTGCCGAAGAAAATTACCGTTTGATGTTTCTGTGTCCGCCTTTCTCCTCTTCCTGACCGACTGGAAAACTCCGCCCACCGCTAACGCGCATGTGCATATTTACGTCATTCGTCGGGAGGCTGCGGCACCCCTGCCCAGGCTACGTGCGTATAAATTATGAAATATAAACAAAGTTGGATCGATGATAATAAAATAGTATAACCAATCTACCATACCGTACTACTCAAGTAGTTTTCAGATACATCTGAAAACTAGTTTTCATTTCCGATTCAAAAATTATAACTCCTTTATATAAATAACAATGTGTCTAGTCGGGTTTTACTTTGAAATTATTAAATTGTAGGAACTATCTGGATTGCTACCTATCTGGATCCAGGGCATTTTGGAAGGATGTTAAACCATTGCGAGGCAGGGCAAAATTTCACAGCGTGAGTCATATCTCCATGCAAGGAGATTTGAAATAAGAGGGGCAACCCTGATTCTTTTCTCGAGAAAATATCACAAATTGATCCAGCTCCGGATACTCTTTCGGAATTTACAATTCATAGCCCAAGTCTAACCATCAGACTGTTTCACTGGTCTTTTATTGACTGTTTCAAATACCGGTAATGCAATACATTTGATAGTGGATTTGTCCATATGTACAAAATATTATATCTTTTTGTTCAGTAGACACAAATGTAAAAAATAATGAATACATGTTCATGAACATACAAGGAAATCATAATTTGGTTAGAGAGAAAATGTCAATGTCAATTTTAATATTTTGAAGTTTCTGGTTTAACTGTCCATGTGGAAGGAGATTACAACAAAAAGTCAACATGGGATACAGATATTTACATATTAATGTATATTTTCAGAAAACTGTACCTTAAAATATAGCTCAAGAATTTGAATAATTCCTATGTCACAATTGAGTCATGAAATATTGCCTAATTTCTATTCCATCCAAGATTTATTTTTGTTTGTTTGACTTTATGTAAGCAAGCATGAATCATGATTATCTTACATTAAGAGCTCTGCATCATGTACATGTACAGCACTCACACCTGCCTTACAATTAGAGCACAGAGACTCTTAAGGCTACAGTCTGAGCTGTCTCAGCTCTGTCACTGAGACTCTTCAGAAGCATCTTCATGATTTAGGGGGTGGTTGGGTCACCTCCTCAAGCCCCCTTAATGTGGCCGTGTTTAGCTCTCCTCGTCCTTCGAGTTTATTTAAGAGCATGCTCACTGAGATTCAGAAGTTCATAGATGCTAGAGTTGCAGCGCTGCTGCTTCTGTTTGTTTCTATGGACACTGGAGGTAAAGTTGCTCTGATTGGCTGCCTGACTCAGCCAGTCTGAGGTCTATTTCCTGACAGTGGCGGTGCTGTTGCTGCGTTGGTAGAATAGGACATAGGCTTGATTGGTCTGAAGCTGGTTCTCTGAGACTGGAGTTGCACTGTGGGTGAAAAGATGAAGAGTAATTATGAGAAACAGCTCCAACTTTATAAAGAAGGTGTCTCAAAACAGATGATCCATAGATGCAGCAGCTTTTGAAATAGACAGTGACATGCAGTTGACAGGGCATTGTCTGTTAAACAAAAATGTCTGGGTGCAGGGCAAGACTCACCTGGAGTCATTGTAAAAGCACCAACCACTTTCATCTAAACAGCAGGCTGTGTAGTGCCCCATGTTCACCGTCCCAGCATGGTTACATATTGCATATAAATCATACAGAACTGGGCCTGTAGGGACATACACAGGACATGCCTCTACTGCACATTTTTATAATTTCAACCTTTCAGTGCATTCCCAGAGTAAATGAAATTAAACCCAGTTAACACACACGGTTGTTGCTTGTTAACGAAAGGAGATAATCAAGGGTGGAGGAATAAATAAGACATGTACATTGATTAATGGAGGGAATGCTTTCATAGTGTTACCACAGTCGATGGGTCCGTAGGGTCCGAGGTCCAGGTTTGTGAGTGGGAAGGACACATACACTGTGCTTTTACTGATAGACCACCGTGATGTTGTGAAACGATTCAGATCTGATCGAGGCTGTTAAGTATCATCATAACTTCCTGCACACAATCACTTGCTCATAATATACATATAGTAGATAGGAGTTGTTGCCAAGGATACGGATCACAATAACCTGGGGAAACCTCTGGATGGAAAGCCGCTTCGTGCACTCTGTATGCCTGTTACACCTCTCACACATCTGAAACACACATGAAGAAACAGACACACACCATAACATTTCACACAACACTATACAATTGTCCAGTACTTTTCAATCAGCTTCTTATATGACATCAGTGATAGGGTCTAAATTGAACATGTAGTTTCCTGCCAATGATAGAAATAGCTTTGGTTTCACATGAAATAGTCTTTACTTTTCTGTCTGTGCTCTTTTTACTGGTGTGATGTGGTTGGGGCTGAACCAGAATGTCTATACAGAAATCTGTCTTTAGCAACAGTGTTTTGCAACTGAAAAACACTGACACTTTCTATTTTTTGAAATTAATTAGTTTCAGTTAGACCAAGTGTCAGACAGGATTACTATCATATTTCTCTAAATTAATATATGAGTACTTAAATTTCCTACTCTGGAACAGTTTGAAATCAGAAACAAAAAACTCTACTTTGTTATACAGTCTTCAGTATTCAATACTAAAAAAAACACCAGTTTCGAATACTTTTTTATTTATTTCTTAATGTTTTCTGTTGGTTTTTGATAATTTCCTTGTTTTTGTTGTTTTTGATTGAATTGTTTTGTACTGGGTAGAATCTTGTATAAACCATTTGAATTCCTTCCTCCCCTGCTCTTATCTATTGATGCTCTAGTGTTGTTGTATGTATTTTACTGTGATGTTTTAATTTTGCAAACAAATAGATAGATAAAGGAAGAGAAAACTGTAACCCATAACAAATCTTTTTGGATCTTACTGGTGTCAAAAAACAGCAGGTATGTAATTGGGGATGCCAGTTCATCTTATCTACAGCTTACATCTACTCCACCTTTTCAACAACCATATAATAACTTGAATTAATATTATTAAAAAACATTAGTTAAGAATTGGTGGAAAAAAAACATCTGAACATCTGTTTTGAACTAAATCATTCCTCTCTCAGACTATCACTGTCATTAAAGTTTCACCATTAAGATATAAACAAACTGATCCATTGTCTTGGCACTCTGTGTGTTCAATTACAGGTGAATTCTCCTTGTCCAGTTTCTCCTCCTGAGAGAAGAGGTCCAGGCACTCCCTCAGTGTCACCTCCCCTGTCGAGCTCCTCTTGGGGATGGGCAGCGACAGATCACAGAACACATCAAAAGTGTTGGAGTAGTGGGAGCACACTGAGCAATGCAGCGAGCT
Source organism: Psettodes erumei (assembly GCA_016785225.1). Lineage (NCBI taxonomy): Eukaryota > Metazoa > Chordata > Actinopteri > Pleuronectiformes > Psettodidae > Psettodes > Psettodes erumei. Next base: position 1,279,770 of record JAFBJZ010000941.1, read on the forward strand.
CCGCAGCTGACCTGAGAACAGGTCTGTCAGGAGGGTGAGGGGTGTGACAGTGGCAAGAAACATTATTGGTTGCCCACACTGAACTTACATTGCAGAAGATACTGATGCATAACTGTGAATGGACTGCTTTCCTCACCTACTATTCGGCTGTCATCTCGCTCTAAGTGCTTCTTCCACATGGCAACCGCCTCTTCCGAAAGTCTAATAATTACAATGAGAAATGAGGGAAATGGAGAAAATAATGTGTGGCCACGTGAAGTTTCAAAGATAGAATCTCTTCCACGTGAACATACCCACCTAAATCTAGCATATTTTTGTTCAGGCTCCTTCCCTGTCCGTCGAACGTAGGGTCTGCGGTTGATTTCTGTGTGCAGTTTGTCCAGCAGGAACCTGAGAAACTCCTGAGCATCCTGTTGACTGGGTTAAACACAGAGATGGAGACAAAGAGATACTTCTTAAAGTCATTGTTACATAAAACAGCATATCTACTGGAAGCAAAGTAAAACAGTTACTGGAACTGCATATTGCATTGTGCATAGAGCAAATTTGACATTTTTTAATAGTTTTGAATATTAGTTCTCAAGAGTCTACCTTCATGAATGTAGTACAAGTAGTTAATGTTATATTAGCACAGCAGCAATGTTGCCTGCACAATGTCTCTTGGAAAGAAAAAACAATCATCAATATTCTCACCTGTAACCAGTAAAATAAGGCACCACTTCTTTAAAAATACTGTAAAACTGCCTTGGATTTATGACCATGTCTCCTTCATTTACATCCCAAAGACCTGACAGCACCTGAGAGAAAGCTAGTACAGGAAGACAAGGTGCAATGAGAAAATAGTTGAGGAAAAAAACATGATAATTGAGAGGAGAGAACATCAGGACACAAGAATATACCTTCCATGAGCTTAGCCTCCTCTTTAGAGAACTTTTCGTGCCTGTAGGACTTGAGGATGCAGTAGTCCCTCAGACCACGTGTGTGAGACAAACACTGGACTACTGCATTCAGGAAACACTAAGTTGGAGACAAATTTAAGGGGAAGGTTTACATATTGGTGCAAAAAAATGCATTCCGGCAATTCTGGAGGTACAGTAATTCTTTCGAGACTTTCATCCTGCATTAACACTTACTGTGTTTCCTATGTTTCTCAGGCCAACCCTCCCACTTCCTATAGTGAGCTGCTCTTTCTGTAAAATAAGAAGCACACAGCAAGCTACTGAGCAGAACTACAGACCTGTTACACCTCTGCGAGTGTATTCAAGGTATATTATTATATTACAAAAGATATGCACATGTACCTCACTGCATGTGTGTGTCCTACAGTTTGACCCCTGTCTGTACAACATGCCTGTCTGTCCTAACACTGACATGGCAGTGTGTGTACATAACACTGGGAGGACAGATTTAGCCTTCTTATCACATTAGCATAACAAGAGAGGCTAAAAGGAGGTCAGCTCCAAGCACTCATCCTATTAGTGAGCAAGGAGTGCTGACAGGTGCCTAAACACGTGTGTGTTATGTTAATTCCTTTACATGATTTCTGCATCTGTGTTTGACCCACGAGTGTCCCATGTATCCCACATTAAGAACAAACTTTCAAGGTGACCAGAGTGAGCATAAATCAAAGCTTCCATGTTGTATTGGGTTCTGCGCACCTCATTGTCCGTGACCAGAAGCAAGCCCATGAGTGAGGTGTAGAGGACAGACTGGGAGATGTCAGCCGTCTCTCTCTGGAGGCCGTTCTGAGACACCAGGGTTCGACAAAGGGCCTCGCAAGACCCCTCCACGTTGACACCGCTGGCACCAGGCATTGTAGTTTACTGCTAAACCTCACGGGTGTCTACTAAAAAGGGACCCTGAGACAGATTCAAGAGTTTCCCCAAAGAAATGCAAGCCAAGGCGTTTGCACCTCGGGCTGGGATAGACACACCACCGTAGTTTTTTCACGTGAAGGGTCAAAGGCGAGCAGCACGTGGTCGTAGCAGTTAAACTGAAAGAGAGAAGGTGCCTTTTTTCAGAGAATGTGGTACGATGAAGTATGGTGTTTTCTTTCCAGGAACATAATGAGGGACATCATTCACAAGTGAGGGCAAAAGAGCAGGATTAATTTGTGAATGAGCATCCCCTTAAGGTAAATCCTTGTCTTGAACAGATCGAGTTGATCCACTCTGGCTAACAATTCTCCCTCGTAATTACAGCATACAGACCAGCTCAGGTAGTCCGATCCAACAGAGACCTCTGGAATCGAGATATCAACATATCTTCCCGCGAGTGCATAGTTACAAACATGATGTAGTGGACATGTTTAATCAAATGTCCATTGATTAAGCTGTTAACTAGGCTGTCCTTGATTAAAATAGTCACTTATATAAATTTTAAAAAGCGTGCATGCCAATCTCACAACCAAGGCATGTTCTGAATCTGAGCCAATTCTACACTCGCAATGCAATTTAGAGCAGGTAAAGGGTAAAATCTTTTCAAACAAGTTAGTTCACATATAATGCCTGACAAATATCGTAGCATTAGCAAATAAAAAGAGCAGTTTGGACTCACCTGATCACTTGGTCACTTTATCTGTGGACAAACTGTCCCAACCATACTGTTCCCATCACCTGCTGAGCTGTTAAAAATGCATAAGGGGACATCTACTGTTTCACTGTGTGTCTGTAGGCTAGAACTGAAAGTCTACCTCTCTCCCCTGCCCTGTCACCAGTGTCAGAGGGAGAGGGAGAGAAAGAGGGAGAGAGAGGGAGGAGGATAATCATCTCTAATCTTTTCTCTGTAGATCTCGTTGGCTATACTTAGACTTTTCTTTTTGTACTTTCCCATGAGTACCTCAATAAACATGTAAGTGTCAGTTTATTTAAAAAACAATAATAGCAAGAGCATTTTACATGGTAAATTCCCATTCAATACTGCTGTTCCCAAGCTGTGCAGTACGCATCACCACAATCACACAATCCATCAGACAAGGCAAGAAACAAAGAAAATGATCCATTTAGGAAATTCTGCGTGTGTGTTGAATCACAATCATCTTTCACAAACAATCCCATATTTTCCCCAGTGTCAATGTACACATCTACAGAGACTCCACAGGCCTCCTGATGATCAGTCTGACAGTCAGCGACCGGTGTGGTCTGCCATTTCTGTATCTGAGCTGAGGCTGAGCTCGGCTATGTGATAAAGGGCAGGATCGGCGTGAGGCGAGAGCTGCGACTGGCTGGTCTGGGCAGTCCTGTCCCGTGACTGGACAATCGCTTGGCGCAGACAGGTAATCCACTGCTGCTTGCTGAATGAGTCGTTGGCCTGCAGGCTGTAAGGGTGAGCTTTGGAGCGCCCCCTACTGCTCACACGGAAACAGTTCTTCACTGGAAGATGAGAGTCAAGAAAGGTCAGTTAATGGGAGCAAGGGTGTAGGTTTCACTGCAAAGATTGAGTCGCACAGCTTGGCTTCTTTCTCAACCTACGTGACCTAACGACGTGACGTGAATTGTGACCTAAATTGAACTACTTCATCCCTCGCTTCACTGGTCAACATGAAACAAATATAGAAATCAACTTAAAATAAAGTACACAAGTCATGTAGGCAAACATAGTATGCATAACATAGTAATGCATAAGTATGCTTATGTGACAGTGGCACTGAAACAATCACTCAATTAGCTGATCATCAGTTTATTATATTAAGTATTTGCTAGTTACTTGCTGCTCCTCTCTGTTGTAGCTGCAGAAACTTGAGATGGCCATTTGTGACTATTATTTATCAGAGTCCATTAAATAATAAAAAAATGTATGGTATGTATGTTACCTTTATCATTTCCCCCAGTGAAGGCTCCCCTGAAGGTGCCCCCTCCGCCCGCCTCCCCATCCGGGATCTCCTCCAGGTTAATGGAGGCGTTGGGCAGAGGCTGTCTGTACACGTGGAACACCTGACCTCCCTCTCTGTCCTCCCCTGGCCTGGTCAGCACCAAAGCCAGCTCAAACAGGAATACATGCAGCCGCTGACAGAGGGGACAGCCATACATGATCACATCACAAAGTGAGAATATTTACCACTATATTCAAACCTACATTGGAGAAAAGTAAAATTTCATATTATTTAGATATTGCAGAAACACCTTAAGGAAAACCATATTAAAAACATAGATTTTTATAAATTACAAGTGAATGACATTCTAATTACAGTGTGCAGCACAGGGCGCACCTTCAAAACAAAGGGTAATGCAACACTCCTTTTAAGATCAATATCAACACTGGGGCAGAGAGACTGTAAATATATGGATCCACCCAGAGGACTCGACCTCAGGGGAACCACTGTAAGGTCAATCAATAGAAAATTTAAAAGGAGCCGCTACCTGGCCTTTGTTGTTCTTGAGCTCTCCGTGGCAGTAGAGGAAGCGGGACAGCTGGATCTCTGGCAGTCTCTGGCTCTCCTCAATGTAGCTGAGGCCCCGCCTGTAGAACTGACACTCGGCCTCCCCTGTCTTCTTGTTCACCTCTGCCACGATGCTCTGGACCAGCTCCAACTGAGCAGAACAATGTGTTACATATCATCAGCAAACCCCAGGCGAGATGTCACAGTGCTGAAAGGAAAATTCTGGGCTGGACTTATGCAATCTGTTGTGTGCATATTCATGTTCACATAAATGCACATTCACGTGAATGTGTAGCAAACCAACTCACAGCATCAGGCAGTGTGTCCTCATCAGGGTGGTCTGGGGTGTGCACTTCTGTATCTCTTTCAGCAGCAAAGGGTATTTGACCAAACGGCTTCGCGGGAGATCCAGGAAGTTCCACAGGTCCAGTTTCCTGCTGAACGAAGACTCCTGACACAGACGCAGGAAGTGCTCTACTCTCTTCTCGTGCTTTTTCTGGTCAAGCAGGGCTTTGGCTCCCACCTGGTTACAGCAGTATGTCACATAGGCCTCCAGGCTAGGGAACTGCAGGAGCGGCGAGGTGAGATATTTGAAGTTAGATAAAAAGAGAGAGGAACACAGACTGAACTCAGTGATTCTCGTTCACAGAAGAACATAATGCAGGGCATACAGGAACTGGAGAGAGAGCGAGCGAGAGAGAGAGAGAGAGAGAGAGAGAGAGAGAGAGAGAGAGGGTGGATTGTGCCTGTCTTCTCTTCTCTCTCTGTTGTTTCCATGGAGATACTCACCCAGTTCATCAGAGTAGGCCCCACCTCTCCGACTGTCTTCTCTGATCCCCTCAGCCTCTCGAGACGACTCAGAAGATCTGACATGAAATAAAAACTGAATAATCTAAATGTTGGATTCTTTTGATAAATGATTACCAATGTTACTGTAGCTCTGAAAAGATAGACAAGAAAACATCAAACTGAACTCATCTACGTAACCATAAGTGAATGAAATGAACCCTCTCTCTTGGGTGCTGAACACGTGTGCTCTTGTGGTTGGGTAATGCCAATGTTAAAATGAACACCAGAATTTTACCTCTGAGACTATTTTCCAATATTAATATATTGTATACCACCATATGGTAAATGTAGGCACACTCACATAAAATACTTGATGTTCGAGGCACATCTGCCGCCACAGAGAAATGAGGAGAGAGTGGAGATTGGAGACAATGAGAAATGATTTACCTTCATGGAGAGGAATGAGAGAGTCCAGAGTACCAAAGATCTGTCCAAGCTCGCTCTCAGTCATGATATCCAACTTCAGCATGGGCTCATAGTACACCTGGCAGCACAAACAGGGCAGGCCAAGGTGAGGAGAGAATCCAGTGAGGTACAGACACAGGTGTTATGAATTGTGGCATGTTGGGGTCAGGGTTACTCGAACGCTTTAAACGTATTCTACTCAGGTGGAGGGAACTGCTGTACCTTCTTAACCAGACTTAGGTCCTCGATAAGCTGTCTCTCTCCCTGGGTCAGCTCATAGATCACCTGCAAGAAGAGCCAAAACCAGTCAGTTGGACACCTTTGTGCTACAGCAACATGTGGATGCAAATGCACACTTGCACAAGATGTAAAACACACAGGCGGCCCTGCATGAGTTCTCACAGCTGATTGTCTAATAAAGGAAGTTGAGCCTCCAGTGCCAGCTCACATCCTCTTTCATAATACCCATGAAGAGCTGCTTTACAGAAATGAAGAGCAGACGCTAGTCACCCCACCCACACTGCAACCACAGCCCCACAGCTTGACCTACATCCCTCCCTCAAAAAAACAAACAAACAAACATAATATTAAATACACAAGTGGCCCCTTGCACCTCTTGACGTTTGATCTCCTTTGCAGTGAGGTCATGACTCTCCACAGTGTCACTCCAGCATTGGCTGTTACGTCGACGTGGAAATGACGAGGCCTTTGTGCGAGAGCGCAGCGGAGCCGGGGGCAAAGGTCGAGCCTCTGTGCGAAAACTGATGGACCGCTGTGAAAAGAGCAAGAATGGCTGATGGTCTGCATGCACAATCATCAATTGTTTCTTCTTCTTGTATTCTTTTTAGATCTTTTTAGGACCACTACATCTGTATAACAACAGGGAATTGTGTGTTTGTGCATTTTTACCGAAATAGACTGTCCGATACGCTTCAGAGCAGGGGTCTTCACTGGAGTAATGACACCTGTTAGGCTGTTGGACTTGGCCACAGGTTTGACCCTTTTATTACTGGGCTCCTGTAACGAAATCATCATTAGAAGTGATTACTTTGATATCAAACTATTACTGACTGCACATTACGAGACTTTAACACAACTGAAAGCACATCTGGCACGCGGAAAAGACCTCACCTCTGAATCCTTCATGTGGTCGAACATCGCGCTGCCTTCCTCCTCTTCCGCTTCATCCTGATAATGCACAGTGAGTGACGTGAGAAGAATAAGTTTGACGTGAACTCGAGAAAGACAAGGGGGTTCAGGGAAGTGGAGGAAAAAAAGATGTTGTAAGGGGTGAGATATATAGGGTGCAGATCTCTCATTTCCTGTGCGACTGTTTCAAAGAGGAAGAAGGTTGAAACTGTGCAACTGTAGTAAAATACAAGATGTCTGCCTGTTGGTTTTTTTTTTTCACACACTTAACCATCAGCTGTTTATTAACTGTGACACCAAAGTGAGATCTATTGAATGATCCACAGTAAAACATGTTTCTTTGCATAACAGTAAAGGTAAAAGAAACAGGAAAACTAAATAAATTCCGGTGGGTGAAATGTGACAAGACATGATATCAATATTTAAAGGTTTGTGTGTTCAGAGAGGATCTGTGGCTGCACCGCTCAGCAGCTCTGCACTCAGCATTGTGGTCAAAAAGGTAAGGTTGACTAACTTCCGTTAGTTGCAGAAGAAGATGAAGAAGCGGTGCTACAACAGCTTAATGTCAGATATCATACTCACCTCTGTGATTCTGATCACAGGTTCAGAGGCCGGGTCTTGTTTTCTCTTTTTCTAAAGGCAGAAATTTATGTGAAAGGTGAATTTAATGAGTTTTTTTAGGGGAGGTTTCAGACAGGAGAAAGGAGGTGAAAGAAAGATGATAGATGGTGTGACGTACCCCAGCATGGTCACAGAGGATGGAGTGTGTCTCTCCTGCTGTCGCAGACCTAAAAAGGACAAAACTGGTTATGGGCACAAAGCAAATCCGTACACACAGATGCATTATTTCACTTGTGATAAATGTAAAAACTGAACTGCTGAATGGGATCCTACTAGTGTCCCCGAACAACTACTTTTTAAGTAAGATATATCAAAGTACATTATTGATAATTGATTCCAGTCATTTTCAGTGAATACTACCGTAATATCCGAGGGCTCTCTTTCACTGTGATACCAGACAAACGTCAAATACATTTCATGCCTCCTCAACAGTAAGGTATATTATTATGATCCCAGTCAGTGCTGAACACTAATGGAGTGTGGGACACCCCAAGGTGCAAACATGGAACGATGAATCAAAAAAGTTATCATACCAGGAAGTCCTCGGTTCACCAGTCTCCTCCATTTCCATCTCTTTTTTTTGTGTTCAGTGCATCTTCACAGAATCACGAGCCAGTCACACACAGAGAAACGTTGAAATAATCCAGATTAACGAAACAAGCCTTTCCTCAGTAGCAGAAACGCACAGTGAGTTGTTTGCAGGGAGCTTGTCAGAGTTCCGTGCGCTTCTTCCTCCTCACTTTCTTCCTCATCTCAGATCCGACCACATCCTTTAGAGTTGCACATACTCAAACGTATCCGCTCTTCTCTGGGGGAGGAGGTTTCAAAACTCTGCTTCAAACTCATCACTCAAACCTGCGACACTTTAACACTATTTCGCAGGTAGACTGAATAAATGTTTAAAAATGCTACTTAAAGGGAGTGACAGCAGTTTTATTCAAATGTGCTTTTGAATTAACTGTATATACATTTGCACAAAGCCAGGGCAGTTAATTTCTTGCATCCTCTGACTGGGGTTTTTCTTTGCAAGTTGACAGGTAGGCGGAAAGTTAATTCAGGTTGTACTTCCCGGATAGGTTATGAAACTTCTGAAGAAGATCAGATAGGAAAAAACACATATGACACTTTTTGACTGATTACAGTGCAAAACCAGGTATAATTTATGTAATCTTATATGTATATATGATTGAATTTTTACCAAAGCCAAAAAAAAAGTCCATAAATAACCAAACATATTCAGAAATGTTTTGACATGTTTATTCACTATCACACTAAGTGCTCGCATTTCCAGATACATCTCTTCGCCTTGCTCTTACAGTTATGTCATTTTGGAGTTAACAAAGTAGAAAGGAGACAGTTTATGAACTACAAGGTGTGTGTGTCAAAACTTTGTCCACTCCCCAAACCACCCCCCTTCCAAAAAAAATGAATAAAATAGAAAATAACAAAACACATGAAATATAAAGAGAATAAAGAGAAAACTGATGTCATGTGCAAGTGCCCCTCCAAAGCCACGAAGGGGTGGATGAGGTGGGTGTAGAGGGCGCTTCAAACCAGCAACAGGTTCCTTTTCTGCTAGTGTGATATTATTTTCCAGTCAGGAGAGGCAGTTGACTTGGCTTTAAACTTCTTCAGGCGCTTCTACAGTTTCAAATTCAGGTTTGAGGGGGGTCGAGGGCAGTGATATGACCTCGGAGCAAAATGGAATCTCAAGACTTGGGGTGCCGACTGAGGATTCTTAGCAGAACTTCTTTTACTTATTGAGGTGTGTCTTTGGAAAAAGAAAACAAAAAACAAAAAAAAACAAAACCAAAACAGTAATGTGGAATCAGGCCTATGAAACAGGGGTTAGAGGAGGGAAGAGAGCAATTAGAGTGTGTGTGTGTGTGTGTGTGTGTGTGTGTGTGTGTGTGCGCGTGTATGTGTCTTGGGGGGCTGGATTGCAAGGAAAAAAAAAAAATCCCTCCTTTAGTGCTGAAGGCTGGTAAGAGTGTGAGGATGTTTCAGAGGGACAACAGATGGGCTGTGGAGTACCAATAGAACACCAAGGCTTAGAATTGAACTGAGCAGAGAGGTTCTGATACTTAGAAACATCAGGAGGTCCAGTATACATGCTCCCCTCCTCCCCCGACTCAGCTGCTCCCACAGCCGAGCACCAACTGGATCCCTAACACACATACAGGTATCCATTATCAGCTTACTGGGGCTATGTACACTCAGGCACGGGTTTACACAAACCACTGGCCTAAAAAAACAAAAAAAACCAACAACAACTGATTGATCCAATAACGCTGACATGGATCAACCCACCCACCCCACCCCATCCCATCCCACCCCCAACCCCCCACCTCAAATCCTCACTTAGAACACCCAGCCCCCGTCTCCCCCCTGCAACCCCCCCGTTCTTGTGGGTGGGTTGAGCGGCGGAGCTCAGCGGATGGTGTATCTGACATAGGGCACTTCCACGTCTTCGTCCGACAGGTCGTTACAGCAGAGCTCAAACACCAGGGCCTTCACGTGCTTGCCCAGCTTCTTTTTGGAGACCTTAGTCACGATCTCCGTCATCCTATGGAACATGTGGGAGAACACAGTTACGGCAACGGACAGAACGCTCACACACAGTTGACGCGCTACACGGATGTGGACTACTCACGGCAGATCCAGTCTCTCTTTGAGTTTGGCAGCAGGCATGAAGAAGGAATAGAGCATGGACACTCCCTGAGAAAGCATGGTGATCTCCAACTTGTGCTCGTTCTAATGATCAGAGGAAGAAAGGGATGGGATATCCATCATTGTCGGCCAGAAAGCACGTGTTGTAAAGCCTGAACAGACAAGCGGACGGGAACGTACTTTGAAGTAGTCCAAGAACTGCCGGAGCGTCATCTCCTCCCCGTTGGGCTGCAAACCCGTGACCTCAAAGCGATCCCACAATGTCCAATCGATTTCATAGTACTGCAAAAATAACGACGGAGAGAGGGAATTACGAGATGCTAACGTCGGTCACACAGAACCAGGAACGTGATGCATTTTTCGCCACACAACAGCTGCTGGTGGCTTAAAAAAAAAAAAAAAAAGACCACATTTGAAAGTGTAATTATTCTCCTCAGCACACACTGAACAATCAGCGTGAGAAGGTGAGTTGAACTCACTTGCACCCAGGCAGACAAACTGCATCCGCCTGATGCATCAGTATTAGCATGGCTGGATCATCATCGGAGCTCGAAGCGTCTAGTGACTATGTATGGCTGGCCCTTTAGAGAGGGCACTTGAAAATTTGTTGAGAACAAATAGGAAAGTATTCTCTGAACCTGGGGACACATTATACAGTGCCTCGAGATTTCACTATCTGAACAGGGGCCTACCTTGTGTTTGGGAGCGGCGATGGGTTCGGAGAAGGCAAAGAAAGGCAGGGCCAAATTCATGAAGCCATTTTTGTACGACTCCAGCTTCTTGTGACCTTGGACAATCTTGATGAGCTCCAGGCACACCAGGCCCACCACTGCAGCCGTGGTGGTGGCGATGGCAGGGATGATCTTGCCGGCGATCAGCTTGCTCTGGAGGGGATGGTGATGAACAGAAGAGCAGCGAAGTTTAAAAACGCAGGCCCGCAGACGATAAAATCCAATATTGAGTTTTGCCATTTTTGCTTTGACATTTGATGATTTTTCCTGGTAAATTTAGGATTTTCTGGAAGAGACCTATAGGCCTCATGTCATGAGGGATCGGGAGCAAAGACGGGGCCTAAAACATGGAGGGACAAAGAGGGTCTGGTCACCTTGTGTCTGTCTGTGGGGGGGATGTCGTAGTTCTCCGCTCTCAGGTTGGATGCTGCCACAATGAAGTCCATGTGGAAGTTGGTGTCGTCATCCTGTTGGCACAGAGTCCATCACCGTCACACAAAACAGGAGCACAGTTAGCGCAGGGTGAGGTTAAACTGAGAAGTAACGGATGACTACAGAAGAATTTAAAAATATTTATAGGAGGAAAGCTGGAATACCTTCTCAAAGTCAATGGCGGTGAGTTTGAACTGGGAAGACTCAGAGGAAGGCAGCTGGGCCTTCAGCTCCTCCAGTCTGGAGTCATCTAGACACCAAGAGGTCTGTGGTTATATTTTTCTCAGAGCATCTATCCTGGCCCCAGACTGTGATCTCAGTGTGTAAGCTAATATACAAAGAGATGCTGTGACCTTAAATGACGAACATGCAGTTATTTGTGCGCCTTACCAACAGATGAATTGCTGTTCTGCAGCTCCTGATCAGAGACGTGGATCTTCACGCCGGAGCGAGGGGTAAAGGGCGGCACCTTGACCTCCTGCAAGATCTTGACCACACCGGCACGATCTGTGCTGCCTTGCAGGCCGTACGTCTGTGCAAACAGGTTGGCTCCTGCCACTATATAATCCATGTGCAGCTCCTACAAGGGGAAACAGTTGGGTCATTACCTCGAAACTGACCGATCAACAGCAGACAGTGCTTCACGTGGGTGCGTTTAACATATAGTGAATGGATACTTACGTTGTTGGTGCTGAATTCTAGGGGGTGAGGACACCTCTTTGGGCCAGACCAGAAGGGGGCACCAGAGCTGGTGAGCTGAAAGACAGATGATAATGCAGAACCCATTCAAATACAGCATGAGCTCTAACTCTTTTTTAACATCTGACAAAATTGATAAAAACAAATATATATAATGTTGGACAAGGCAGTTTTCCCCCAATTCCCTAGGAATATAGAGGGAACACCCCAAGTCAACAGCAAGCATTCCGGCAAGACTGACATTCACCATGCAGTGATCTCAATGTGTACCTGGTCTGGGGGGAAGTTGTGCAGTAGCTGGCGGATGTTGTTGCTGTACTGGCACTGCCAGTGGTTGCGTGCCCAGGCTACGCAGTCAGCCCAGCTGTGGGGGCAGTCTGTGACAAGGCTCTTGAAAACAGCCTCCAGCACCTCCACGGGCTGAGCTCCGGGAAGCTTTAGGGTGCGCTCCATGAACTTAGGATCTCTGCAAGCAAGATCATAAATGACGTGTGTGAGAACCTCTTTGTCTGTCAGGATTGTGCATCTTCACTGTCACTTTGGAATGACAAGGAAGGAAACTCACGTGAGGTACTGCATAGCATTCTCTGGTGGCTGTTTGAATAGTCCCTCAAACTCATCACGGGCCCACTGAACAGAGGATGATATGGATAACAGGTCAATAATCCACCCGATTTACCAAATCAGGAGCACAATGCAGGTGCGATATATGAAACTTGTCTTAACTGGCCGATGTGCATGTGTGCGTCGACTGACCTGCAGTGTGTGTTCAATGGCATTTGGGAAGTTCTTCAGGGTACAGATGGGGATGGACTTCTCCGGTGGGTCTTGGCTTGAGCTGTATGACTCTGTGAGGAAGGGGATCACGACCTGGACGTTGCCTTTGGTACCCAGAGTGCCCGACTCCAGTAAGGGTTTACGGTAGTACACACACCTCCGATCCATGTACATGCCTGCACAATGGGCAAAAAACATAGAAAATATATTGATTTCCAGCAAATAAACACTCCAGTGTTAAAAAAGAAAAGAATAGTTTAAAAAAAAAAAAAAAGAGTCTTTTCTGTGTCTCTTACGTGCATCAACGTTGTCCAGGGCGTTGGCCACTCCATCAAGGCCTTCGAAGAAGTCGTCGTCGTAGATTCGCTCTGTGTCAGGGCCCACTCTGTTCTGGTGGCCTGTGATCCTGATGGAGGGGTTCATCTGCTTCACGGCCGCTGCTGCCGTATCGCTCTTCATTTTCTGTCATCCCACGCACACACAGATGGCATTAAGACACCTCTTCATCTTTCCCGTCAGATACCAACATTGCACGCATTGCAACCGAGTGGCGGTTAATGCAGTGGACGCGCTCGTTCATTACTGGACTGATTTTTGTAGGAATTCCTCTATCTAGAGAATCAGTGAGGACATTTCGACAATAATTATGTCCCGCAGCAGCTGTTTTTCACTTGTGGGTTCCTCTGAGCACCATTTCTTTTCTAATATAATGTCACCCTTGAACAAACAATGCCATGTAACAATAATAGTGTTCCAGTACCAATGTGTACTGTGAAAGGTCAATGCTTTTCATTTATCACCACATGAAATAACCAGTGCGAAAGAATGCGCCATTATGACCGCAGGCATCCCATTCCCTCCATCTAATGTTGCACCATGACATCATCCATCAGCAGCAGCAGCAGCTACATTAAGCAAGCTCAGGAAATCCACACATAGCACTGCTTGGAAATGATTACATTCAATCGATAAGAAAAAGGCCAACTTGTGTTCAATGCCTGCTTCATCTCCACCAACAGACACGGGCGAAGCTAAGATGAGGATACTGACCGTAACGTCCGAGGGCCTGAAGAGGAACTGTCTGTTGAGGTTGGATTTCTCTATGGTGTCCATGTCTGTCACAATGACCTCGCCCTCTCCGCTAGCCAGCCCAATCATGGCGAAGTTTTTCAGCAGCTCGCAGCCGATGGCACCGGCACCAACCTGAAAAGGTTACAGGTCACTCGTGAGTAAGGCCGTCGAATTCGAGACACCATGCAACAAACAGGATACATTTACTACAGGGCAAGTGTAGTAACGAGTAAGGCAAGTCACACTCTGTTTTTGTCAATGTGAACAGATCCCATGAAAACACAAACATCTACAGAATGTAGATACTGTCGACACTTTCCAACTTCCCTCGTTTTTAACAAGTATTTCACGTCACAGTACAACGTGCAGGTCTTGACTTTTTTCTCGCCGCTGATGGTGCACTGGTATGCAATTTTGATCAAGTACAGTAAATGTGTGCTTGTCTCAAAAATAATGACGGAGCCGATGTTCATGACAATGAAGTAGCATGTCAACTAATCAAGCATTATGACCATATTTGTTTTTCAACTGACGGTGGCACTTTATGACACAAAAGGGACACATACCAGGTTTTGGTGACATAGGCAATTAAGATCTTTAATAGCATCATTTCATTGCTGGCTTTGGTCTTCATTTGTTGACCACTAACAAATAGAATATCTCCAGACTTATCCTTTAAATTTCCCTCAGCAACAGGATGGCAGAGGAGGTAGTGGAAGGTTTTTCATTGGCCAACTCACCAGGAAGTAGCGCTGTTTGGCAAGCATATCCTGCAGCTTGGTGCCAAATACTGCAATCTGCCCGTCGTATCGACAGTTCCTCTGGGAGAAAAGGACAGAGACAGAAAAGAGTAGGTTTATCGCAACCGTTTGTCACCCTCGCGCGCATCCGTCTTCGGGATCAGCGTGTGTGATTTCCTGTGAACACCTACAGGGGCACACTCTTCCTCTGTGAGGATGACTCCTTCCTCTTCGGCCAGGCACTCCAGGGCATCGAAGTACAACCACTGCATTATTGGCATAAATTTTCCTGTGCATGCCTGAAGAACAGAGAAAACAAAGAAGCGGTTGTGACAGACAGAATTTCAAATCAGATTTGAGCGAGTTAGTTTAGTAGAAGTGAAAATCCACACACTGATAGTCTGTTTCCTTGACTTGAACATCAGTTTAGCAAAAAAAGATGACAACCAAAATTTTGAAATAAAAATACATGATGACAGCAGATAACGTAAGGACCCGAGCGTCAGTTTCGATTTGCACACATCCCGCCGCTGACCTTCATCACTTCCTGTGCAGCCAGACCCCCTATGAAGGCGTTGACAGGGGCCAAGTCACCAGCAGCAATAAATGACAACTTCTTGATAAGAGCTTCATCCAGCTGCTCCACTTTGGCAGACCCCGTCTGGGCAGAGTTCACCTCCTTGGCCAATGCCAATAGCTCATCGCCATCAGCCTGGAATACACACAGCTCATGCATGTTGAACATGTCAAAAAAAACACGAGATAAAACTCACTGACTTGTACTGATGGATTATAAAATTTTATAAAAACTGTGTGTTGGTAATTTTTTCAGTCTACTTCAATAACACACCTTATGACTATCACAGAGTGGTATTTACCTGGCTCCACGGTGCAGGAAGGTGGTTGTGTTTCTTCTGGAAGGCGTGGATAGCCTGGAAGCCCACGTGCAGTTGCCCTGGACGCTCGAACTTGCCAAAGTCTGTCATCACAAACTCCGGCTCAGCCATGGAAGAAGAGATGGATTTCTGCATGAGAAAATACACGCAAGACAGGGAGGAGTGAGTTGGACTGTGGATTTAATTTCCCGCTGGTCAAGGCGACAGCAGACAATGTGGGCCTGTGAGCACGGTGAATGAGATCAGATGTTTTGGTGATCGGTGAATATAATGGGAAGGGAAAAGAGTTCACAAATGAATAATGCAAAAAAAAACAAAAAAACAACAAAAAAAAAAAAAAAAAACACAACCCAACGCATTTTTGTATATTTACTGTGATGTCACCAAAACGTAACAGGTCACTTACAAAAGCAATCTTCTTGGGCATCTTGACCTGGGATACAATTCCTCCTCTTACATAATCTGTAAAGCCTGCTGTGTCACAGATGCTGAAGGTGTAGGGCCCTGGAGAGAGAGAGAGAGGGAGGGAGAGCGAGCGGTGTCAGCTTGTAACAGTAATAATCAGACTAAACAAAACATGACGGAAACGCGTCTTACCCAGAACTTTGATTTCCACTGGCTTGCAGCCATTAAGCTCAGTCATTCCCTGAACCTCTGTGAAGGTGACATGGTCTCCGCTCTCAAAGCCGTGACGAGCCTCGTCCAGACATGTCACAACCCCTGGATTGTCCTGGAGATGCCAAAAAAAAAAAATGAGTACCCCTTTGCTGCTCCAAAAATGTTGCTTTGTCATCATTGGCCACACATAAGCACTAACCTTGGTGATCATGGAAATCATGGCACTCAGCGGCTGCTCTCCATTGGTGTCGTACACTATCATCTCTTCCCCGAAGTCACAGAAAAGCTGGCTACAAAAAACAGAATGCATAATGCACATACATGTTAGACAATGACAGGCCAGTGGGTATACACCAGTCAACGACAACCATAAAATGAACAGGAAGGGTCAAATCTTACCCAAACAGACCACGGGTGTCTGCCACGATCAGCTTGATCCCTTTGCTGTGGCAGAACTCCCCCACATGCTGCTGCTCTTCCAGTGGCGAGTTAGTCAGCACGACTACCTAGGATGCAAAAAAAAAAAAAAAAAGTATTAAAAAACCAACGTTTCTTTCCTTTCTGCACGGTGAAATGAGCGGGTTTGTGGACTTGTACCCAAATTTTACCTGGAACTTGGTCAGGTAGTCTTCAGTGAGTGCTCCAGTGTAGGCTGTCACAGGAACGTAGTTATTGAGCTCAGCCAAACGGGGCTGGCTCACCTCCGCCCTGTTCTTCCCCAGATCTTCCTCCCTCAAGTAAAACTGGCCATGCGAAATACACAAGATGTCAACAAGGAACCAATAGGAAGTCGGTAAAGCAATAACTGCCAATACCAGTGAATCACAGTCAGTCATTAGACAGTTTCATTTATCCAGTGCATGAGCAGCTGTAATGCAGAACTCTTGGAATAAATACTAAGCAGTCTTCTGTGCTGAAAAATCAGACAGTTGGAGGTGACAGACAACTAGCTCTGTCACAATTCTGTGGTGCTCCACCACACCCATGTTAGTGCAGGAATAGGGCATTGTTAAGTAAAACTAAAGTGTCACACTGTCAGGTTTATCCAGCTTGAGGAGGCTCTTTTTTTCCAGATGGTAAAAAAAAGCATGAGCTTAGATTGGAGGAAATGCCAAATCAGGAAGGAGATGGCAATTCAAATTAAGCCATGTGTGGCCAGCGTCTGAGATTAGGTGGTTTATTAACGGCCATTTCCCACAACAGGATGGATGATGTGACAAATAAATGACAGAAATATTCATAGGCTATTTAATTCAGCTTGAATGAGAAGGGGCACTTGGGGAAAAGCAAGTGGCTGAAATAGAAATGTCTGAGAGCACGTGGTTAAACTCAGAGTGATGATAGATGTAACTGACATAAGGCTCTAATAACAACTATCCAGTCACAAAAAAGGATGACTCGGCTGATGCTCCTGAATGAACACCTGAGCAGTCTATTCACACAAACTGCCCGGCCTTAAATAGAAACATCAGAACTCAGGGTCTCAGGCCGATGGACCTAAACCGTCACTCCACCTTGATGATGTTCTAAAACAGGCTTTAGCTCTACTATGATTATGACCCAGGGAGAGGCCACCCACTGATAAATCTGGGTCAGCTCGTGATAACAAGGGTGGGGGTGGCCGCAGTACTCTTCCTGGATGGCAACAATACCACACAGCAAGTGACTCATAACAGATAGAGCCATACTGTACTTTGGAAT
The DNA here is from genome assembly GCA_016785225.1 of Psettodes erumei. Lineage (NCBI taxonomy): Eukaryota > Metazoa > Chordata > Actinopteri > Pleuronectiformes > Psettodidae > Psettodes > Psettodes erumei. The sequence goes on from JAFBJZ010000941.1 coordinate 1,297,507, forward strand.
CAGACACCAAATGAGTTAACTGTATGACCCCAATTAAAAATAAATAAATCACTATACTGAGGCAACATGGGGAAAATCCATACATGCTTCCCACCTGAGAGGAGAGGTCTCTCCATTCTGCTACTCCTTGGTCGTGTACCGTGACACTTCTGACTCCTCCCAGGATGACATTCTTGGCAATCTCAACTCCAAGACCTCTCATACCAGAGATAAGAACAGTGGAGTTCTGCATGCGCTTCATGGCGTCATGGCCCAACACGTAACTACAGATGGAGAGAAAGTATAGTCAGCACAACAATGCGCTGTTTAACAACCTGCTCAATAATAAATACTCAGTTTGTCAGTCTTCTGTAATTAGGACAAGACTTCTACAGAGAGAAGACTTACAGTTGTCTGGAGTACAGCCCTTCATCAATCTCAGCATCATTGCCATTCTTAGCCATGCCCTAAGGAGAGACAGGAGTCGGTGTAATCAGTTTAGGTTACAAGTTCTGCTCAAAAGTATACACCGCATGCGTTTGTGCTTACGTTGGCAGGTGTGTGAGACAGATCAGTTCTGACAGAGTTGGAGGAGGAGCAGTGGGATCCCGTCTTCGTCTCTGTTCCTGACAAGCGACGCTTCTTGGACAGCGGCGAGCTGGACATCTGTACAACAAGCATCCCCGTTAGTACGAGCCCACCGATGTTGTCCCCCACATTTCCCTTTTACCACTTGCCATCATTTCATTTATAGTGGACGGCATTTGGCAGCCCAGTGTCAATAAGCATTTTATCAAAGTTTTGAAAAGACATCAGTAGCTTCAAATTCAGATTCAAAAGAGTGAGAATGCATCATTCACTGCTATGGTGCGAGTTTAGATGAGTGTCCAAGCTACACGCTACTTAATCCCCTTTATGTTGAAGAGAGGATTTCTAGTCTAGAGAGCAGCTGGGCTGGCCGCAGGCCAAACACAAATCTGCTAGAAAAACGAACAGAGTCTGGGAAGAGACGTGAATAACAACAATATCAGTCATTTTCATGCTCAGAGACTGTGCTGGCTTGTTTGTGTGCGTCTATTGTTCACCACACTAGTATTTGAGGACCCCCAACATTGTTTCAACGAAAACAGCTGAATCATTAAAACTTCACTGCGGTAAAGTGTGCAGTTCTTAACACTGGCTGGCAGGTGTGGACGCCAGGATCATACTGCGATCCTCGGTAACGATGACATAAAAAAGGATGCGTTTGTGAGCAACGGCAATCTTTCGAAAACAACATCCAATTATCATGCGATTAGCGCATTTTCCGTCCGTACCGCCATACCCCGTCGCTCCGGTGAGTAAAATAGGCCGCAGTATGTGGAACACGTTCCCACCGCACAACGAACAGGATCGGCGATAATTTCCGCATCCACTGGCTTACCTGCGCCCCAAAAGTCAAACGTCACCGTTTATTACCCGCCCTGCAACTTCACACGATAAACGGAGGCGAGCCAACTCGTTCTCAAATAACGTTTCAACATCCAAACTGTACCAGTTAACTGGACATGGTCGCTGTTCGCGAAAACTGAAAACGAAAGGCATCCGGCATGATACAGCAAAGCATCGAGCTCCCCCGGCTGTTGCTGTTATTGCTAGTTCCTTTGCACAACCTAATACATAACGTTAGCCGGCAACAACCCACTTATATAATTCCCAACGCTGGGGATGGGTACATCAAATGTCAGTTAACAATAACAAGAGGAAACGGTGCGTTGGCTGCCACTAATCAGTTAAGTGTTTTGGCAGGTGGACGGAGACGGAACATTAATAACTTAGATGCAAGGAAACACCACTGTCAGCTTGTCCATTAGCCGCTCGGCCTAGGCCTGTATTACCCCCAGTGCGGAACACAACTTTACAAGCTAGCAGCTGTAGCTATGTTGCAACCTGCTCGCGAATAATAGCAACGAGTTTCCATTGACAATTGGTGACCACAGCTCCAATAACGATATGGTACCACGTTTTAGCATCTAACGGAAAACGACATCTAACTTTATCGTTCAACATAAGCGTTTTCTCGAGAATGAAAGACGAGCCATTACACTCGTGCCCCATTGATTTGTCTTTTCTCACCAATAATGCTTCTTGGTCCCTTCCCAATGCGAACCCGCTCCTCTCCCGTAGTGTATAGATGTCAGTAATAACAATGATGGTAAATTTGACGATTCTCACAAAGAAAAGAAACGCGACGCGGGATTAGGAAGGTCTGCACTATAATGTCGAGTCACTATGTCGTTGAGCCGAGAGTCTCTCCTATGTAATTGCGTTGCTGGCTTTGCGACTGCAGACGGGAACAAAACCAAAATGGCAGATGGGGAGAAAGGGGCGGAGGAGCTGTGACGCATGGGCTGAAATATTCAACAGGAAAGGGTGGCTGGGCGCACGCTGCTCCGCCAGGCGCTCCGCTCATTGGTTAGGAAGCCGAAGCCAACGCGCACTCTTCCCGCCCCTGCTACCAGAAGATGCGTGCCATGTACACCACATTACTGTACAATGAACTGCAGGACCTCCAGCAATCCATGCAAGAAACACCTTGCAATTCGCCTAAAGAATTCCTCTCTTGCGAGTGCACGAAAATAAAGTTCAGACTACTGGCTAATCAGATTTTTAAAGTAAAAGCCCCGTCTGCCGATGCTAAACGACGTGCATCAATTAAACCATCTTTGTTCCAGTGAGAAGTGGTCTCCATGTGGAAGTAGACCGCATATACAAAGCCAACAACAGAGTGCCCCACTGCACTATCAAAGAAAATAACATATTTTAGGGTATAACTGTATGGGATATATTCTCACTGCGACACCAATTGTTGTATTTTAGTTTGAGGAGGTTGACCTATTCCTGAATTCAATAAAACACATCAGTCATCGAGCCTGTTGGTACTGCAAAGATGAGACAGGTACAACATTACGTAGGCTACTTGCTAGCTATAGTGATGCTGAGCGTCTGGGCCCTCAGTCACATTGAGGTTAGGGGTGAGCATTCCTTGCAGAGGAGGAGTATTGGGGGAGGGGGTGCCTGGCAAATGACAAAGGCCGAGGAAAAGAGTGGGCCGCATATTCTCGGGTACACATGTCGAGGGGATCCACCTTCTCATCTACGTCCAACAAAATGATGAAATCCAAAAATTTGAACCAGTCTATCGGAGCTGATACGTATGAATATCATCAGTGTCACGTTAACAGGCTGCCTAACTTGGCAAACAAATAAGAGAATCCAATATTACGTTGCTGAGTTAACGTCGATTGCCGTGCTACCGTAACAATTACCCAATAAAGTACATCAATCGAAATGAAATATTGCCAGCAGGTTCTTGGCTGCGTGATGCAAGTTGGCTCGTGTCTGCCTCTCAACATAACGTTCATCTACTGTTTGTAGCCACCTAGCAATCCAGCTACTGGTAACGTAATTTATCACTGAATCTGAACACAACACTCTCGATCACATAAAATGGGCAAATGCTAATTTAACGTTAACAGTTACGTGACAGTAGGTTCGTGGCTACGGCTAGCCGCGACGGAGAGCTGAAAATGTTCAGATAGCTGACGGCAACTAACGTTAACGACTATCAATATCGCAGATCAAACGACTGCGTAGTTGTTAGCTTGAAGGCTAGCTGTTCACAAGCTATCTAGCCACCCAACGACTTTTTCCTTCTTGTACCGCTATATTAGCCAACTAGCTAACATTAGCCAACTAGCTGGGGCTAACATTACCAAGACAAGAGCTTACACAAGTGTGCAGAACTTACCACATCCGATATTACTCGGCCTGATCTGTAGTATTAAAAACGGCTTGTATTTAAGCAACAAAACCTAACAAACAACGTGACAATTCAACTGTGCCGTTGACTGCAAACTGAAAAGTGTGTCAGGGTGGCGGGCTCTGTGTGAGTTTTTCCGCTGGACGGCTGCCTGCCCGGTTGCTCCCGAACCGTTTCCCCTCACTCTATTTCAGTTGAAAGCAAAGCAAAGCAGCAACATGTGCACGTTACAGGCACAACCATTGCTCCGGTCCGGAGGGGGGCACCAAAAACTCAATCCGAATAATTTACCATAAATACATTATTTAATTCATCAATAATGTTCAACCACACCACACTCATGCTAATATATATCCAAGTGCAGGATATTACGTGGTTTAATCGTATGTTAATTGTTTACAACCACGGATATTTTTTTCATCCCCGTCCCTCAGCAAGTATTGACTAATCCGAAATCCACGCAGGGCCAGATGGGAGTTGTAGGCTGGCACAACATGACTGTATCTCCGTGGGATATGATTGGATAACGGTTCTTTCAACATCAACTGAAAAGTATAATTGTAAATCTATTTATAGTTTTTAAAGTGTCAAATAGTGCAATCATAAGGTTCAAAATGTTTAAACAATGAAAGAGTCTTTTTTACTTTTATTGAAAGACTTGTAAACAGAGCACAGTTTACATAGGGGCAGAACAGCCAATGTCTAGACTTGTTGAGGAGAAAAGCACAAAACTGGTAATACATAGATCCAAAAGCAGAATTAAATTCAGAAAGCCTTTTTTTACACAATGAAAAGGAGCAAATATTGAGAGCACTGTTCAATGAACAGTACCAAATGAAGGTGTCAACAAAAACTTTCAAGGTAATATTTTTGGACAACTTTGGAAAAAGAAGAGGAAAGTGTGTATGTGTGTGAGTGTGTGTGTGTGTGTGTGTGTGTGTGTGTGTGTGTGTGTGTGTGTGTGTGTGTGTGTGTGTGTGTGTGTGTGTGTGTGTGTTATTGCAAAGCCTTTATACAAATCTTGCATTTAAACATTTTCCCCATCTCTCCAACATATGTGGAGCAACTCACAAGACTTTGACTGACAGTTCAAGTTTAAGAGTACTACATAATAAAACAAGTCTCATTCTCCAGCAGCCATGGAAAGGCTTGATCAGTTAAGGTTCACATCCCTCTGTACAACTATGTGACTGCAAGCTCATAATTTTGCAGCCTACTAGAAGTACCATTTACATAAATAGACAGAGATGAAAAACAATTAAATATTCACAAAATTGAGTGAGCTGATTTGAAAAAAAATGCCACGTTGGGTATGAAGAAATTCACAACATGTGAGAAGAGCAAGAACTAGGAACCCAGTGTTTGTATTTATTTACAGTTAGTAGTGGATCATTGCAAAGCAAAGCACTTCATCTGCTGTTTGAGAGCTGAGAATTGTACCAAGCAGTTTTTACTTGTTTAAATTCTTAATTTTGTGCTTGCATTCCAGTATGAGGTGATTGTGTGGTAAGCATTCATGCACATCTGGATTTGAAATTCAAACAATTTTTTGCAATCTTGGTCATTGCGGTTGTCATAAAGACAGTATTCTATTCCCCTGACCCCCATTGTCAAAGGGAGATTTCTCCTAACCATTCATCTCAATATGAATACAAAGCTAAACTGAAGCAGAATTTTATGGTTATTTTTCTTCTGGGGAGCAAGTGGGATAATACCTCTGTGTGAGAGAGTCAGTAAACCCTCAAGTGTTAACTATATAAGTCCAGTGCTCCAGGTGTTGGGTATTGCATCATGCACTTCTGTTTCATAGCCCCCTGCCCATCCCAGCTCTGGGTGACTGGCTGGAACGAGCGGCGCCTCTCTGTCCATCCCTGTCTTCCTGCTCTCCCAAAGCCATGGGTGAGGCTTGTGTGGGTGGAGAGGGTGGGGGATAGGAGGGAGGAGGTATAGCGAGGCGGGGAAGGGACGGCAGTGTGGGTCTGGGAGAGGTGGGAAGCGGCGGTGGAGTGGCCGAGGTCGCAGTTGAGCAGGGCGCTGAGGAGCGTGCACGGGCGGTGGCAGGTGAGGCGTGTGCGCTCCGGGCACGCGGTTGCTCAGTGGGGCAGTCACTGATTTGCTCTAGCAGTGAAGGCATGTCTCCTTCAATCTTCTCCAGTACAGCGGCCATTTGCTTTTCTATCTGCTCTATCACACTGTCCATTTGCCAGTCGCTTGCGGTGCTGCTACCGCCTCCTCCAGGCTGCAGCCCGGTCCCATACAACCCCATCCCTCCTCCACTTGTATACAGGGAGCTGTATGGACTCCCGTAGCTTCCTGCCATCTCCATCCCTACAGTCCCAACTTCTGGGTTGTATGGTGTGGCATGGCGGCCCAAACTAGCAGAGCTGCCTACTGCATAACAACCCTGTCCTGTCACAAGACCTGCCCTGGCTATGCTAAACTCAGCACTGTATCTGTCTGTTCTCCTGGCATCCCTATCCCTTCTACCCACTGGGCTAGCATCACCCCTTAATCTAACTCCTAATTCTACATCTACCCCAGTTCCAGGCCCTATTGCTGGAGTGACTGATGCTGCGACTGACCTCTCTGCCACCGCCTCTGGAACTTGTGTCTGACACCAGCTTCCATCAGTCTCATCCCTCTGCTGCTTCAGTGTGGCTGGTCTCTTTTCTGGTGAGGCTGTTGCATCTGCAGATGCTTTGGGTGGAGGGCCATGGAGCGTTGCAGCCATTTTACGTTTGCTGCTAGGATCAGGGGAGATGGATGTGTGAACGCCTGAAGAACCATCTAACAGTTTGGAGGGGTCAGATGTCACGGCAGGAGTCGCTTTACATTCTGGAACAACTTTACTTTGACCCAGATTGGCAGCAATTTTCCTGGTTCCATCACCTGCTGCTTTCTTTGCACTAACCTTGTCAGGCTCCTCTTTTGTAAGTTTGGGGGCTGCATTTGACTGGCATAAAGGCTCCTGAATATCTGATGGGGAAAGTCCAACAGATGGGCCTATGCTTATCTTTATCTCCTCCTGTTTTTCTCCTACCTTACTCCTCCCCTCATCCCGTTCCATATCCGCTGGCGTATTTTCAACAGTAACCTCTAAAGACACACTACTTGACGTCACCCCTCCATCACTCGTCCCTCTGTCTCCCTCATCACTTGTACCCTGAGACACACCACCTTCACCATCTCCTGCCTCTTCACTGCCCTGAGCTTCAGCTGAATTGTCAATCAGTGCCTCTGAATTCTTCAGTCGTTGCATGAAGGTGGTGACACGGATTGCTTTCTGCAAAACAGACAGAGGCAAAGAAAAAGGGGAAAGGACAGCAGGTATAATGATAATTAGATTTACAGTATGCTGCTTTTTCATTAATATCAATATTGACTTGTTTCCCTTAAAAACTATGCTATAGTTGATAGTATAGTTGGTTATGGTAAAGCATAAAAGAATTTAAATATGCTTCAAAGACAAGCATTTGACAAAAGGCCTGTCAAGGCATCATGATTTAAAATCATCATACTGAGCACTGGGATATGATTCGTGTGACATGAACAGTGCAGTAAAATCAGCGGCAGTTGTTTACTTCCAGGAGGCCATGACATATTGCACCCTGGTTTAAATCAGTCTCAAGACTCACACTCCCCAAGCAACTCCTTGACTGCTCGTTGACTGACTAGAAAAGATAAACAGATAAGTGTGAATCTCCTTCTCCTTCACTCTTACACTCATCTGACTCCTTCTGAATCACAAACACTAAAGGAGTTAGTATAGTGGGGGATGTGTGAGCTTAGAAGTTGTTTCTAAACCAAGGAATTGATTCTCTGGAAGTGGAAAGCCATTTGGACAAAGGAATGTTACTGAATGCCATATGGCTTGACTGAGCAGCTTCAACTGTGACTTGAATGTAACACTGAGGTACAGTATGGGACAATGAGCCAGGATTCACATAAGAGGAATGACAGAGGGCCTTATAATTCAAATCACTGCAGTTTGACAGTCCACAGTGGCCTAGACATGTATCCCTTATATCCTTTCCATTTCCCTCTCCTTATCTGCATGGATATAAAAACAAAGCAAGTAATGAACAAACCCTCTTCTCTGTTGTCGATCATTATCTTGTTTGCACCAATCTGGTTTTATAGACTAGTACAGATGAGGAGTAAGAAAGGAGCAGAGCGGGCCACATTGAACATCAGAGCCTAATCTAATGAAGAAAAGTGGGGCAGAGTGGATGGATCTCTTCTGGAACAGGCAGAGTGACAGTGGGCAGGAGCAGAGCTTGAGTAGAGCTTCACGAGCCCAAACATGATCAATACATCTCAAAGCAGACTGAGGTTTAGCTTGAAGTTTTTCCTTTTTTGGTCTTACAGAAAATTTCACCTATTAACCTCTTTTTATTTCAAGATGATGTTCAGCCATAAGAAAGATGTTTTGTTACTGAATCATGCTGGACTGAATGTGAATTTCTGCCCATGCTCTGTCCTTCCACTCTCCCTTGCAATGAACTACAATACCTTCAACTCCTGGGAATCACATGGAGAAAGAAAGAACAGGGTTGTAGCTGTTACTAATGCTGTTACTTCAGCTCTACCATTTTGAGTTCCTCCTTCTTTGTTTTCAGCATTCATGTCCCCATGATACCCTTATGACCGTCACCATATACAGTATCATGCAAATTTGAAAGATACAGCTGCAGAGATGTATGCTGAACTAAAAGCATATTATGTGCAAATATACTAACAAATAAACCAATATCCACACAATTTCTGGATCCCTTCCTCTGGTTTCTCCTCCTTTTACTCCATTTACTCTACTTTACTATTTACTGCAGCAGAGAAATTAATGAAAGTTAATTCATACCCGCCACTTGGCCTTAGCAAAGTTCTTCTCAAACTGGGCACACACGCCATCTTTCAGGTTCTTCTCTGATGCGCCATTCCCCGCAATCCTGACACAGAAGACAGAAAGTATACACATGAGAGTGAGCCCAATTCACGTATGCCAGAATGCTTGTGCTCATGTGAATACAATATGTGAACACAATTACCATTCGTGCCAAAGTGCATCCTGTGCTGTGATTCTCAGCATCTGGTCCACCTCCATAAGTCGACAGACAAGCTCCTTGGCTGAAAGGGAAAGAGTAACAAAAAAACTATTTAAGGGGTATTATTTGTGACAAGAATGGGCACTGAATGTGAATGTTAATAGTTTGAATCATAGATGTTGATTAACTTTTTGATTGTGAAGAGTCAGATATATATATTTTGACCTTTGTGACATCAACTATCTTACTAACTGCTCTGTTACATTGTGGCTATTGACAAGCTACCATATAGTATCAGAAAATTCAACTGGGTGCTTATTACCAGCATGTGGTGGAGGCATGTACCTGCAGGTGAAATGTCATCCCAGTAAGGAGAATCAAACTCAAAGTCCCCAGCAACAATGCGACAGAAGATGATGCGATTGTGTAGATCTGTGTTCTCCTCCTCAGTCTCATCATAGAAAGGCGGGTTGCCTGATAATCTTCAAAAAAGGAAAAACACACAAGTAGATAGAGGAAGGGAAATAACCCCAAAAACTATTGAAATAACTCTTGGAAATGTCCTATATAAATCAAACAAACCAGTGATTCAGCTGAAAATTTTACACGCAGCTCATTTTGTGTTGTCCTGTGAGATTAATTATGGCTCTAGTAATTACTGATGGAGACTCACAGTATGTACATAATGACACCCACAGCCCAGCAGTCCACAGGACGACCATATCTGTGACGAGCCACCACTTCAGGGGCTGAGAGAAGGCAATGAGAAGAACAAATGCAGCGCGAGCATCAGAGGAAGATATTTGAATGGCTTGGGGTTTCATTTATAAACCATCACACCACAGTCATAATTTTACCCTGCACAGACAAGAACTCAATTTTTCACTCTTATTTTCTCATTCCTTTCCCGTCAGAGCTGCTGTTCTCTTTCCTTATTTATTTGTCTAATTACTCAGCTCAGTGATATGAATAACTGCCCTGGCCTTTTGCAGGAGAGATCCAGGCCAAGGCACAGCTCTGCGCTCCAAGATGCCCTAACATAAACCTCAGAGAGACAGAGGAATGAGAAACGATGAAAGGAGAGAAGGACTGATGGTAGGAGGGTGAGAATTGGATGCTTTCAATTCTTTGTTTTACTTGCTTTTTTGACTGATAGAGTTGATTTCTTACATATTATCATTTTCAAACGCACAAGACAAGACAGAGGTCAAAAAAGGTAATGTATGCCCCAAGACCTATTGTCACAACCGAAGGTAAAGCTAATAGAGTACATATACCGTAGTAACAGAGGATAAGGGGACAGAGAAAAAGAGAAATAAGGTTTTTAAAAAACACAAGACCACAAATAACTGTTGACTGCTTCTTTGTGAATCTATCGTTCAAGAGTGGTAAATCGAGAGTATCCTACCCAGGTACTCTGGTGTTCCACAAGGCTCTGTGATGGGTCCATTCTCGAACCTGGACAGGTAGAAATCTCGCAGAACTACTTTATTGTGGTTGTTTTCTGTGTAGTACATCAGATTTTCCAGCTAAACAAATGAGAGGAAGCATAAGTACTATCATACAAATGTACACAGAAAATAGCCCTACTATTCAAAGTCATTAAGGGATTGGTCATTGAACACGTTCAGTGCTGCAAATAACACTTTTCTACAACTGGTCAAGAGTAGTGCAGTCACTCTTTACCTTTTCTATGACTACAATGTCTAACACTCATGCCAGTATTTTTTTAATCATACTTCTGTGTATTCTATGTTTCACCCATCTGAAAAACAAATTTCCCCCATGGAGAAAATAGGGTTCAAATTCAATGATTGATGGTGCTCTCCTTGATTTGTGTTTTGATTTTGCAGTTGATAGAAAACTGAGGTAAATTTTTTTGTGGCTTTAGATTTATAAGTGAGAGTTTAAAACAATGATGACAATAAGTTTCTTGAGCAAACCCAATGGGTTCCTAACATGTGTAATAAATAATGGATCACCAGATTCATCACTGCAGCATAATTGTAATGTGTGATGAAAGGCGGATACACATTGACTTCCACCCATGGAGACACACCATGGAGACTGAAATAAAATCCCAGTTTCTACCAACAGGGGGAGTCTGAAGTCTGAGAGATGTAATTCCATCCTAATGGGTTGATAATGAGGACTAAAGATATAAATCTGTCTATATGTGTGTGTGTGTGCGCGCATGTGTGTATCACCAGAGACAGCATTAAGCCATAAAGACAGTGTTTACTCCCTTGCTAAAAATGTTATCAGATGTTGAGTCATTAACTTAGATGGCAGTGGAATGCTTTTTATGTGTCTCTGAAGAGATTGTGTTGACTAAATGATGAAAATTGCTTTCAGAGGTGTAGTGATGAAGATGGCCACTCACTCTATATACCTGTTTTTATTTCTCTGAGTTATATTAATTTTGAGGTAAAATATGTCACCAGTCTCCTTATATCGACCTATTGTCATGGCACTCACCACTCACACATGCATGGGCGCACATGCCATGATGTAGGGAGAGGATGGGAAAAGAGAGCAAGTGTGCACCTTCAGGTTCCTGTGAACTATGTTCAGGGAGTGTAAGTATGCCACAGCCTCGAGGACTTGTCTGATGACATTGGAAGCATCTCTCTCTGTGTAATTCCCTTGGTCCAGAATCCAGTCGAACACGTCACCTCCTGTGGCACTGCATGTAGTCATGCACAAACACGAAAACATCAGCACAACACGTCGCCTAATATACTAATAAAAATGATCGCAAGTTAGTGCGATTGTTAACCACATGTCGCAACACAATAATTCACTTTAAGCTCTCAATAACACAGTTATCAAAAGCCCTGTGCTCTTGTTTTTTTGCCCATTAGTAAGGCAATCTGCTTCTACTGGCCCAAAGCTATCACTGGTGAGCAATTAAAAATGGGAGTATTGGTCATTGTTCTGAGAGACTCGGTTAACTTTGGAGAATGTATAAATGATGGGTGTGATCATCACGTATCGCCCTCAGCAGGAGGATTGCTGCCTGGGCAAAAAGTGTGAGCTACGAACAGACAGAAGCACATAAACAGACTGTTGCACACATAGATGACTGCAATCACCCTGAGTGCAGACTTTCTCTCTGTATTTCAGTAATAGAAGGGAAATGTTTTGTCCGCTCAGCTACAATCAGTGTTATTGCTTTCAAATACAGTTGCCGAATGTTGAAAAATGTGATAGCCACAAATGACGTGTTTTGGGCGCGCTCTGGCATATTGATCCCAAGCTCTCCACGGAGACTCTCTTACAGCAAACCAGTGCTTCAGGAGCACTGAGTAATGTTGAGTGCTACTAAGAGCAAATATCTCATCAAATCTAACACCTTCCTCTGTTGCTGAGGGGAGCAACAGAGCACACAGTAATAAGAGGACAGACTCTACCTGCACTACCCTCGAGCTGATGGATTTGTGTGTTAAGGTACATGAAGGCGGATGCACCAATAATCCATGCACACATACAGTACTTAAGTACACACTGACGGGAATGGTTGCACAAGATAGACAAATGGCGAAACAGTAACAGAAAAACTCACAGTTCCTGGATGATAAAGTATTCTTTCCGGGTCTCAAATGTGTCTATCAGCTGAAGGATGTTTGGATGGTTGACCCTGGAACAACAGAAAAAAGAGGTCACACTCACAGACTGTAACCTTACTAACTGTATTCACCTGCTTTTGAATAGTCTTGTATACAAACAGGATGGCGTGGGCAAAAAGCAAATAACAAAACATTCTCTCGTTTTCCCTCTTCTGCCTTTCTACATCGTTCAATCATTCATCCATCTGTCCACAGGCTGACTGCGTACAATTTCAGGATCATGATTTCGTTCTTGGCAGCCTTGCGGACTTTCCGGCCATCTTTCTTGAGGAATTTCTTGCAGACAAACACCTTGTCTGTTTGTCTGTCCTTAGCCAGGCACAGCTCGCAGAACTCCTTCCTACGCAGGAAAAAAATAGACAGAAAGACAGACAGACTGACTGAGAGAGGCAGAAATCGTGAATGTAATAGAGGAAAGAGGATAGATGTGGCTATGTCTGTGAGAACATAAAAATATCTTTATATGTTTCAAAGCACATTCGAGAAATTGGCCCAAATGGGACACAACATATTATTCAAATAGGGAGACAAAGTGCACTAGTGAAATACAGTGAAAGAAGTTAACTGTGTGGAGAGTCCTCGGGTAGATTAAAGGGGTTGTAAATAATAAATCTGAAATTGGTTTATCATCTGCGTATCACCTGATTGTGAGCCTTAGAGGTATACACTTCACGCATCTAGATTTTGGGGAGCTGTGTGATGTGAAATCAAAGTAGCTCTATTACTCACAAAGTTCATACTAAATCTTTCATGCCCAATAATATCAGATAATTTACAATGACATCCTTTCTCTCCTTTATTTTTAATACTTTCCATTCTAATAATGAAGTAATAGTAATAGTAAATTGCAAATGAGTTAGATTCCGAACAGAAAAAGAAACTGAAACCAATAAACACACATTTTATCTTTTCCGCAGGCTCCCCACCTTTGCCTTTCCTGGTTTCATAAAATTAATAAGAGCACATATATAGCATTCAGCATTTGTGTGTGTTAAATAGAAGATGAGCAGAAATCTCTGCGGCCAGATGCTGATGTTGCCATATGGCCTCTTACACTGATTGGTATGTGGGAGTGCGTGTGTTTGCTGCCTCCAGTGTGTCAAGGAGAGGTGTTCAGAGAAAAAAAGGTCAGTATTTGGTCAGTCAAGCAGCAGAGTGATTTTCACAGCTCTTTGAAAACATGTCCAAAAACATTTTTTTAGGCATGATAATATGATATTCAAACTCAATGTATTATAGACTTGAAAGCATGTTGGTCTACAAAAATATACAAGCAACTGGTTGGCTAAAATTTAAAAAAATGTGTCTCTTAAGTCTGCTACATACTACACATGCTGTTACCTTCTGCCATTCCTTCAGTGGAACTGTTCTGTATGCCAAACCAAATCTGCAGTGAAAATGGATCCAATTCATTTTGAAATAATTCATGATAAGAATAAAAAACATTTGAGAGTACTGGCATGTGTCCATGAATTATACAAGGGTATGAGAGTAGAAAAAAGGCATCAAAAATAACATGAATGAAGCTTTTTGGTACTTACGCACGGAGGACCTGTCCAATCTCATATTTGTCTGTGACATCACATATGCTATCGTAAGTCCGCCCATCTCGCAGGGCAAGGCACCCAAATGGCATGGCGTCATTCACCTAACAAATGAAGAGATCTCAGTCATTGCAATAAAAGGTGAAAAGTAAGGAATTAATTATTTCGATGACATCTTTAGGTGATGGACAGATAAAGGGATTACAGAGGCACACGGACAGGCATGTCAGGAAAAGACGTACTGATGAAACAGTATGAAAGCCTCCAGTGGTTCCAGTCATATATATATATATAATATACAGTATATTGGAAAACCACAGCTATAGCCAAAGTCAGTTTTTCAACGAATCTGAGAAGTAATGCTTCTGGCAGCCTGATTGCGTGCCAGCTTTGTCAACAGATACTAAGCTACCCACTAAGCTTCTCTTTACTCTGCTAAAGTCTGCAGATTCTGTGCAACGTCTGTCAAGTTCAAGTTTAAATTTATTTATAAAGGGCAGTGTCCCTGTGTCCCTAAAGCAGCTGGCTTCCTCAGCAATCACTGACAGTTTGTCTTTAATGACAGGAAAATTAGTTTTTATTTGTATGTGTGTGTGTGTGTTAGCTTGGATTTTTCTTCTGATCCTGTAGTTCATGACCTTTTAAACTTGCTGTGAATGTCACTCAGAATGACTTTCAGTTCCTCTCTCCTCACAGTAACTGTTATGGTTCATAAATTATTTCCAGGTTTTCCATCAGGAAACTGATTAATACAGTTTTTCCTCAGCAATGGAAGTAAATTAAATGATGCATTATTGGGGAAATGCTGTAATGTAGGAAGTAGTACAGTGTGTTGCTGTCAGAATGGTGAGAACAAGACAAGTAACAAAGGAAATCAGACTGGTGAAGGGTACATCCAACAGTAACACCTTCACGGAGACGTCTGTCACAGTGTTTGGACAAACTTTATGAACATTTTTTTATTTTCATTGTAGATACAACATCACAAATGTATCCATCTGATCCAATTCTTATATGCTTAAATTTCAGAGACAATGAAGTGTTGCAATTGTTTTTCTGAGACAAATTATGCAAATTTAAATAAAAGATGGAAAAATGAAGATCTCCTAAAACTTTTGACCATCAGTGTATATATACAGTGTATGCACAGTATAGATGTACAGTATATATATATATATATATGTTTCACCATTAGATTCTTCTTGTCATGTCACCCTAAAATAGCTTGTGATCCCACAGAAGGTCCCAAACACCCAGGTAGAAAATCAAGGATCTAGATAGTGAATCAGCAATCGATATACCATCGCACCACAGTCCTCAGGCAATTCTCACCCACATCCTTTAAACACTCCATCTACTGCAGGAGATAGATTCCCAGCAAACTCCAGCCATCTATCCTCAAGGTCCTTCTCCTCCTCCTAAACACCCAATGTAACCCATTCCTGTGGGATAATTCATTTCTATCATTTCTCTTGACTTTCCCGTGGAGATTTCGTCCCACAGTTTATCTTCTGTCTCTGTTGGAAAGCCCATGGAAGTGACCAAAGGAAATATGTGATAGGAGGGAATCCGGCATTACAGAGGGGAGACTTGATTAATGTGAGTGATTCTAGAGGCACCTTGTAATGGTGGGAATATGACTTCAGGGTGGTGTCGTGTGTTTAAGAGGGGAAGAGCAGGGAAGAAAAGGAACTCAAAAAATAAATATGATGTAAGGACAAGGAACAGAAAGACAAAAGAAATCCTCAGATGTAATAACATTTTGCTTGTGCTAATTTACGTTTAAGGAATGAATGTGAGTGATGTAAAATTCATGTATTCATGTAATGAATGTGTGTGTGTATGTGTGTGTGTGTCATCATGGTAAATGATAGGGTCAGAGGTGTTTCTGATCTATGGTGGAGGCGGAGCTAGAGAGTACTATGTAATCCCAGTGCTGGCCCTAATCTCTAATCTGTACCCCTAATCCAAAGTGCTTGGATCCACTGATTGTGTGTGTTTGTGTGTGTGTGTGTGTGTGTCTGAACAAATACAAAGGTTGATGTGGATATGTCACATATGATTTTAAG
The DNA here is from genome assembly GCA_016785225.1 of Psettodes erumei. NCBI lineage: Eukaryota > Metazoa > Chordata > Actinopteri > Pleuronectiformes > Psettodidae > Psettodes > Psettodes erumei. The sequence continues at coordinate 1,313,572 of JAFBJZ010000941.1, forward strand.
CAGAAGGGTGCATGTTTGTGTGAGTGCATGTGTGTCCATATGTGCGTCCTTGTGCGATAGTAATGCCCCAGTGAGATCGAGGGGAATTTAGCATTGGATTGAAAAAGGCCTAGTTTTGCGAAAAGGTTACATAAACACCACAATATTCCCATGTTGAGGTCCAGGACAGTGAAGGTGATGCTGGCTTGATGTGAATGGAACTATCCATCTATCCATGTGGGAATAAAATGTCAACACTGAAATACAGTAACAACTGCCAAACCCCAAATATGATGATAAGGGTCAGCAGATATTTGTTCACCAATAATGTCTTGAGATGTCATCTTTTGAGCACAATTTTTGGTCTCGCCTGCTCTAAAACGGTTATATTCCTGAATCTCCACTGCTGATGTTTCAAACCATAACACAATCTGCATCTGATTCAAAAAACCCACCAGTGACCTGGGAATAAATGGACACTATTAGATATCTTTAAGTCTTCACACTGGCATCAGCATCAGCATTTTCCAAACTTTTCCTCCCGTTTCTCTACAGTTAGTGTGGGTTTAACTTTGGCTGAAAGTAAAGTGATGTGTTATTGACTCCCTGATGGCATGAAAGGTCCCTGGATTCCTAAAAAATAGTGGCTTGCTGCCTGCATTTTGTGTGTGCAGAGAGATACTTTCTTGGTGCAAATCAGTTTATGGTCTGTCTTCCTGTCTTTCCTATTTTCTCTTTGTGCCACCGGTGATTGTTTCTCAGGCTAAAAGACTCAGATGTCGTAAAACACCACACCTGCAAAATACTGAGTCAGTATGAACCTTGAAGCTGCCGATGAGTAGGAGGAGATATGGGAGGATATGAGAAGAAAGATGATGAGAAGGAAAGAGTGGAAAAGAGGGTGGATGAGGAAAGAGCTGAGAAAAGATGGAAACACAAAGGCAAGAAGAAAGGTACAGTGGTACAATGTGAAAAGGTAGATCGAGCAAACAGTGTACATAGGAACAGATCAAAGTGTAAAACACTGAACTGCAGAGGCAGATTCAGAGTACCTCTCAACCTCACACCTTCACAACTATGTGTGTATGAATTCTGCAGGTAACGCTGTGTGTGTGTGTGTGTGTGTGTGTGTGTGTGTGTGTGAATGTGTTAACAGGCACTGCGTGATAATGTGTTCTGTGACTCATGCTTATGAGGGTATGAAGGGTTGTCCCCAAAGTCAGAATAACACTTGAAGGCATGCTGACAGAGCAGCCTCTCTACAAAACAAACACATCTCAGCACACAATCCCCCAAACTTGCTAGATTTGTGCAGGTAGCGATGCATGAGAGGTAAAATGAAGCGCTGAAGTAAAATGCTACATCTCAGCCAACCTCAGTGACACCACCACTAATCTCTCAGTAGCGGCTGTGCTTTGAATCAGGGAAACTGGGCACTGTTTTCTGGCTATTTTGACATGATAAATGTTTTTAAACCTTTCAAATGATTTTGCAGTTTGAGCCATGTGAGATGAGAACTCTCACTGTATAGGTCATATTATCTGAATAATAATCTTATTATCTGTACCTGTCTGATTTCCATTTTTATTAGTTTTCATCATTAATCATTCCGGCTTCTGTTTTACCATTATTTTGTTACTGTTTACTTTGTATCAACATTTACCCAGTCTGCTGATTATTGTTGTTAGTGTACTTTCCCCTGTTTGCATGTCCACATGTGTCATGCTTTTGTGGTTTTTGGTGTTTTGTGAACTTGTTTCAATTCACGTTTTACTTCCTTTGCTGATTACAAATATTACTAACCAACTAACAAACACTTGGGATCATTTGTAAATTGCACCAGTACTAATATTACTAACGTCATCTCAGCACTCATTCTATTCTAGCCTTCGCCCCTGCTTTGCTCTCCCTGTTGATTATGTTTTGTTTCTGCAAAACTCTGTCGCACCCTTCTGGTCACCTAGTACTGTGTTTGTTGGAGTTGTCTGCGTGATCCCTGTCCGTGTTTTGGCATTTGCCAAAAGTGTATTTTAAGCCTCCCTCCTGTGTTCTCCATCATTGATAATTATCTAGTTAACTCCCTTCACCTGTGTCCTGTTAGCATGTGACTTCTCTCCTGTGTATTTATAGTCCTGCACTTCAGTTTGTTTTTTGTCAGAATGTTGATCATTTCATCCTGTGCTGAGAGTCCTGTACACCAGTTTGATCTGTTTTATTGAGACACCCTTTACCCTTTTGACTACTGTTTTCTGCCTTAGCCCTTTCTGGGTTTGTTTTTTATTTCTCTGGTTTTGACCTTGCCTGTACGACTATGATTCTGGTTGTTGCTGCCCTGGTTTCTCAACTTTGCCTACGGACTACGACGCTGCCCTTGCTTTTCCCTCAAGTACTGTTGCCCGTCTGATCTCTGTTGTTGGAGCTTGATTTTTGGAATTGTTTGCTGTGGATTACTGGCTTGACTAAAGACTGAATAAAGGATATTGTTTTGTTACACTACTGTCTTGTGATTGGTTCCTGTACTGATCCATTATATGTAATAGGTGTCACAATACACTACATTTTCAAAGCCTCTTGCAAAGTCTGAGTCTGGGATTTGTTTTGAGCACTCTGAGACTCTCTCTGTACTGACATGATTCTTGTGTAGGTGGTAAAAGATGTTTGTGTTTGTTTGAATCTGTTGTGGGGACCAGTCTGCAGTGTAATTTGCAAAATACAGTTTTATGGTCTGTGTTAACTTTTCCTATCCAAACCATGTCAATGAAAGAGAAGTTGCCTTTCTTTAAAGTAAAAGCTCCTTGTTTTGTCTAGGCTGGTTGGAGTCCTCCTCCTTTTTGGATTTACTGTGTTCTGTGTCAAGTTCACTCTACCCAGTGTTTGTGTTGCCATCAAGTGACTTTCCTGCTTGCATCTGTGCTATGTGGAAGAACATAAAGCTGTATCCAAATGAGTGTTGTGCAATAGATGCAAAAAATAGAGCGTGATATGAAATGATAGGCGATTTTCTGTTGTCTCATGATATATATCATATCGCACCCTGTCTGCAGTCATCCATTTTACCCCTGTTTTGCATCAGTATTTCAAAACTACGATCCACAACTTTCCACATGCTCTTGCTCATGCCATGAAAATTGAGTTTAGCATTGTTATGCAGTGAAACTGTCACGTTAATGTGTGTGTATCATTTTACAAAGTTAAGTCAGATGTCATTTGCATTGCGAACCAGACAGACAGACCTGGCATACCCGTTTAAAGTTTCTCAGCAATTTCTAAGCAAAATCCTTTGGAATAAGGACTTGCGGAAGTTGTTATGCAATATAAAATTGAATGACAGCTGTATGGCGTGTTGTACATTTTGCTTATGCCTTTCAAATACACACCCATTAGCACGCACAGAGGAACATGCAGACTCAGGTGTGAAGGCACACCAAGCTATCCGGGACATCGCACTCTATCTTCTTAAATCAAATTGCTTGTGCATGTCTCCGTGTCTGAGTGTGTCAGTGTGCTTGTTCACAAGTGTTGTGTTCAGTCTGCAGCGAGGCTTAAAAATGAATTGCATGGAGTAGAATATCCTTTTATCAGCTCAGAGGGGAAGTGTTTCAGAGGTTCTCAGCGTCAAGGTTATTCTAAGAAAAACTGCTATTTACTGGCAATCATCTGTTTAGCCATCCTACCCTATTAAGCCCATGTTCTGTCCAACTCTGAAGAAAATGGAAAGAAAAACCGTCCTTCATCATCTGTGAAGGCTAATGGTACATTTTGCAGCTCGTCATTAAATGCAAGCAGATTGACACACTGAAGAAAAGCACTCTATCACAGTAGGGCTATGTTCTGAGTGACAATGTGCCGTGACTGGCTTGACGTTTGATGTGGCTTCATTAAAATAGAATAGAGTAATTGCAAATGTATGTTATGTAAATATTTCACCAACTGCTATGCGGGGCTGTTTTTGCAGATTTTCCCTGTGTTGTCAGTCAAGTGGTTAGGTGTGTCACTGTGTCCTTGTCACTGTCAGACAGATGCAGCACAGCGATGGTTGCAAATCAACAACGCCGTCACTATCAGCACCACCACAATACAAATCCTGATGCCTGCACAATGAGATTAAGCGCGGCCGCATCGGCTTCATTAAGAGGTGACACTAGATCTACGGTATGATAAGATAAATGACAAGATATGCGTGAGTGTGTGTGTTTACTAAAAATATGAATAACTACGGAGAAGAGTGAGAACAGCAGAGGGTCTGTGGCTGACCTCGGGTTACTTCTGCCTGAGTGAACAAGAAAGCCACGCATGTCTGAATCCTTGTGAGCACTAGCCACCTGAGCTACACGCACATGCACGCACACAATTTTACAACCTTCACAAGGAGCATGCATGCATCCGCACGCAAGCACACACATTATACATTAGACATCATACAGCACACTTCACTATGCAATAGGAGGAGTACACAGTATATTGAATATTGACTCTGCCTGTATCACGACAGCATGGACACAGCTGTGTGACTGTACAACAACAACATACTGTAAAAGTCTTCTTGTCTTTCTTTTCCTTTCCCCTCTCATTTTAGCTCCTGCTCCTAAATCTTCCCCTTCCTCTCCATGACGTTCATCTCATCGTTTTTGTCCTTACCCAGCCACATTTCAGGTCAACTCCTTTTTCCATGGAAGTAAAATATCAGGAGTTAGGCTTGATGTTGCAACCCCTGATGTTCTAACTGTAACACTAATGGGAATAACTGAGAGGAAGAGTATGGAAACATTTGCCATTCCAACCACTATTCCTACTGCATCACACTGTCTGTGTGCGCATGCAGGAGTGTACATGTACACACATCTACAGAATAATGAAAATAAATTTTCTCTCTCAAAAGCCCTCATAGGTTAATTAGCCCCACAATTACCATCAAGTTCCCCAACTTTAATAGGTTTAGCAACTATTAGCCCATATTTGCAGTCACCCTTATAATAACTGGTGTGTGTATAACAAGACATGACAGTTGTAGCCTGTTACTTATTGATCAGTCAAGACTTCACTTAACACGTGGCACAGCATCAGCAGTGCTCAGGGTTTGAAATTCTGTGGGGAAATTCAAATAGATTCACAACCTTGAATAAGAATTGCACTGGGTGTAATAAGAAAATAGTAACACAGTGAATATTCTAGACACAGCTGAAAGCATTTTCATGTAGTCATTAATAACACTTTGGCCTCTAAGACTTATTTCCAGGAAGAATATAATGGTGTTAGGTAGAAATTAGGATTCCTACTGAGCTCATTGCCTGACTTGATGAGTGCGTGTTCAATATTGAGCAGAGCACACAGCAGCCTGAGGTTTGTCTCTGGCTTTATTGGAATGCTGTGACATGAAAGTGGGAAAAATAAAAGAGCTGTGTGGACATGGCAGAGTACACAGGACAGAAGAACTGAGGGAGATGAAGAGGAGAAGCACATGAAGGGCCAATTATCAGCATTACTGAGCTTGTTAAAATCAAGTGTACTGCAGGGCACATGAGTGAGGACGAGGGTGAATGGATTATTATTCTAAATACGCATACTCACAGAAATAACTTACAGTATTAAGTTTCCGCATGTGTGGATACCATATGATACGATGGCTAGCACATGTGCCTACCCATTGCATTTGCTTTTTGAGTTCCCAGTATGGGGTCTTTCGTCGAGCTTGTTATAAATACTAATAATTTCTTTTGCTCACAGTGCACCTCTCATCTAAGGCCTATGTGTTGTGTTCGTGAATGTGTGTGTGTGTGTGTGACTGTAAGGCACACACGGCCAGAAACAGACTTAATAAGGAAACGCCCTAATAATTTCCATTTCCAAATGCCGACACATAAAAATCCAGTAAATTCATCACACACACACACACACACACACACACCACATGAATGTGCACTATTGCCTTCTAAATGATTAATCTGTTTCTAAGCCTTACACCATTTTGTTTGTCTTTCTTGTTCCCTAATTATAAAAATGGATCTATGCAGGTCTTGAACACTAAGTAAGGGAGGAGGACCATGGTACAAAGGTACCATGAGTACCTTTTTTTGACAAAACACTGTGTGTGTGTGTGTGTGTGTGTGTGTGTGTGTGTTTCTGTGTGCCTGCAGGCCTTGCCTCTGGCTATTCTGGTATAAGCCAGAAAGAGCAGCCAGATATTGCATCATTCTATGTAAGTTGCAGATACACACAAACACACAGACACACACGTATGCACACACACTCACACAAATATGGACACCCTGTATACAATACACAGACTTTTACAAGTACAAAATCACACACACTGAGAAAGGAGTGAGCTCATAGTTAGATCAAAAAATCAAAATAGAAAACAACATAGCAGAGTAGAGAGTGGCAGAGTGATAGGGAGATGAGTAGAAGATCATAAATGATGTGAAAAAAGGAAGATAAATATGATGAATATATACAAATATATAATGCAAATCGATTGAATAAAGCATTGAGGTGCATTTACACTTTCTCTGTCATAAGACACTCACTGTAAATGAATAAAACCATGAGCCTGCTCATTCTTGCTGTTTTAATACACTGCCTTGTCTGTCTTACATTTTCTATCCTGTGCAGTAAAAACATATCTGTTTTCATGGATCCCTAGCCCCCTCTATTTGATTTCTATTTGCCAATCGACGAATTTGCAAATTTTACGGCTAATCCATTCACTCGCTATCGAAACACTTAACCCCCCCCCTTCATTGTGCATATGTGTCAACATACATGCGACCAGTTTCAGCCACTCCTGCTCTTTTATTACTTCTTCCCTTTTCAACAAATTTCTTCCCAAGGATGAATTAAATATTTGTGATTTTGATTCTGACAGGAGACAACCTGCATTAGAGTTAAAGTCAGGGGTTGACATTCAGACACATCATATGTGAAACTCCTCGTGGTGATTTTCAAAGCCATAGATTGTGATTGTGTTGAATGGGTACAGGGTGCAATATGCAGTAAAATACTGGGGCTATTGTATTGTATTATACAGTATTACATTCATTCCACATCCAGCATATGAACCAAACTGTGGCTTCAAGTATTTGTGCTTCTGCATGGAGTGAGGACAGACAGCAAATACTGTAATCCGGCAGCAGCCAGTTCTTTATTTTTGTCTTGACAATGTTCACAATAGTGTGGATTAAATTGAAACAAAAATTTTCTCTTGATTTTTGCCCTCAATCCCCAAGATGAAGTTTTCTGTTCCTGGAAATTCAGATATTCAAAATGCTCTCCCAAGTGGGTTTTGCCAGCCATGCACTATAATGAGAATGGGGAAAAAGGCTTTTTGAAAATGCTGATGTGGACAGCACTTGTCAGCTTGTCAAACTTACATCAACATTGCCACAGTACATCTGCTTCCAAGCAATGTTAAGACCCACCTTGTTGGTGATTGAGTAACTGTATGAATAAAAAACTGTGATTGATGGATCATTATTTCACTCTTGTGCAATCATTTCAACATATTAACAAATTTGTCAATGAATTATATTTGAATTCTTGAATTATATTGTGTTCAGTTAGATTATTTTGGCATTTCAACGTGGATTATGAATGTTTTGAGATGTAAATAGAATTTTCAAATTTGTCTATATTTGTATGGAAATGGCCTCAACCATGTGAACCATTGCATTTACTCTTGTGTGTGTTTATGGTTTGTGTAAAAAAAACACACATTTATTTCTATGCCACAAGCATACTTAAGCACAAAGAAAACAATGCTACTCAACACCACATATCTTGATTGAATAAATATTGTAGTTACATAGTACTCAAAAGTAAAAAAAAAACAAAAGTATACTTCATGCTTTCAGTCAAGCATGCAGGTTGGGAAAAAAGGACTTCATGCCAAAAGTTTGTCAGTGCCAGGCAAGCATGCAGGTTGCACACAGGGTAAACCCACTGAATTAAATGGCTACTGTCAGGTTAGACACACGCATACCCCACAGACTGCAGCATAAACACTTTTGGCAGACATGAGAGATTAGACAAAAAGGAGGGTAAGAAGGAGGAAATGTCATTAATTTTGTCAGAACACTAAAAACTATTGTTTCAAGTTTTAAAAAATGGCTGAAGGGGCTACTTTAAAATACTAGTTGACTGAACTTGATAAGTTCAGATAATGTAGGTAATTACTTATCTTTTACGTCCTCTAGGTATAAAGAGTTCTTCATTTGACATGAAGAAGAAGAGTCAGTACAAAAACAATGTGCAGCTGTTCACAGTGACTTTGTTCAATTCAAAGTGTATTGGGGTAGGGACTGAATTTTTAATAACATTAATCATGGCTGTCATTGCTTTGATTGATGATTATGAAAAGAGTGAAAAAAGAGTTCATTCCAGCAAGTTCTCGTATGATATTTTACAGTGAAGTTTGAGATCACTATGAAATATTCAGAGGATTTTGCATCCAGAGGAAGAAATATTAAAAGCTCATGGTAGACGTGTGTGTATATTATATTCTACATATGTATGTGTTTGTAACTGGAAGGGTCAGTGAAGAGGAACAACATTGCCTGTCAAGTGGTGTCCTCCAGAGAAATATGCAGCACGGGGTTGAATAGATGGGTGTATGTGCACAAATTACACAATCACACATACTAGTGAAACACAGTGCCTCAGTGCCTTAAAATGCAACTCCCTTCAGCACCATGAACAGAGTACCACCCGTCTTAATTTGTCTGTATGTGTGTGTGTGTTTGGGGCCACTTTTAGTGACATTTATCCACTTTTGGATGATCCACATATACTAATGTAGAGAGAGTGCTGTCGCTCTCTTGCACACACACACACGCACACAGACACACACCTAATGCACTTACCCATGATCCACTTACACTCACACACATACAAATGCACACATATACACATGTTTAGCAACTGGCCTCAGTGTTAGATCTGCCCTCTCTAGGGAATAAATTAAACTGTAAAACCTTCTTCCCCAGCATACAGATGTGTATATGTGCGTGTCATGTAAATGCGTGCATGTGCGAATCCATTGATCCGACTGCATTAATTCATTTCTTTTGTGGCCAAACATGGCCTTTAGACACACCGCGCGGAGAGCCTCTCCAGAAACCCAGACTTCGGTTGAAAGGCTCAGTCCACACCTTAGTTTGCATGTGCACACTCTTAGGCACATGTAAATAAAGTAAAGGACAAGAGGCAGGCACAGACACCTAGTGATGCATAAACTCAATCTAACACAGAGACATAAGCTTTCACAGCCACTGTCTGTCATACAAGCCTCTAGTTGGAATGTTCAGCAAATGGACAGCTGAGATAACTCCACCATCTCCCCACTATTTCTTCTTCACTTCTACCTAATGAAGACTTTGTTTGGTTTGTATGTTTCACCTTCACATACCAGATGAATGTTATCTCATCAAAGCAAACATGTACCCGAGTCTGGATAGTGTGCAGTAGGAGTTGTACTTTACATTCTATTCCCGCTCGTCCTTCAACACCATGTCCCTCTCACAGGTTTGCAGAAATTCTCATTGATTGTGCTGATACCAACCTCCATTAATAAAAAGATTTCAGCATGGGATGTAGTGACATGATGTCGTGAGCCTGAACTGCTCCACTGACTGCAACACACACAGCAAAAACACAAGAAGACTCCATCCTGTTGACTCTGTTTCCTCTGTTATAAAACAACAAGGGCAGATCGCCAGTTGCTTTGCTGCATTGAGTTTTGCCACCACTACCTTTTACACGGCATGTACCTATTAATGTGGATGTGAACTTGCTTTCATATTCATATTCCGTATTTTCTGAGTAAATGCCAAGTAGTAATGGCTGAACTTTTGAGTAAAACATTTCTATTTATTTTCAACTGAATGAATAAATGGTAAAAAAAAAAGAAAAAAAAAAGAAAAGAATAACACATTATTCTGCATTATACTGTATGTTCTCATTAAATACTTGAAAACAGTCACAATTCACCTCCGGAAACCCATATACACGAAATTCATTATCTCCAGATTGAGTTTGAACCCAAGGCTGGCTGATAATTGAATTTTTTGAAAGTTTTGCATATTCTAAACTAAAACCTAGATCAAAATCCTGCTGTATATTTCTTTCAGCACAATTTCGTTGCACATTAACTGGATCTTTCCATGAGTTGCTTTTGAATTTCAGGGGACAGCACTGCTATGTGAGGTTTTACAATGTCAATTTGTTAGAGGTGCTTGTTTCGGCTTTACCATGACACATCTGCAGTAATATTAGCCCTGAAGGCGTCTGCCTCACACACACAAACATACTGTTCTAAAAACAAAAGGGATGCATAAGCATCACTGGGACCGAGGACACAGCTTTACTATTATACACACTTGCACATATAGAAGAGCTGATAGCACAATCCATAACAGATCACTGTTGCTGCTGAAACCCCTGCTACTGCACTGATTTGTCCAGCAAGGGTTTGAGTCTGAAAAAATACCTGTCTTTAGTTAAATTAGAAACATTTAGACAGACATTCATAATATGCACCTTGCTGTCGCAAATGGTGCCACTTTAGCCTTGGCATGCATGCGTGTTTGTGTGTGTATGATGAGATCAAATCTACTCAACCACAAGACTTACGATGAAAATTAGGTCATTTGGTCTCACGGGAAAGTTATAGTTGGAGAGACAGGGAGGGAGGGAGGTTTAGATAGTGTACGAAAAGATGGTAAAGACAGACAAGAGAGGACTTAAAGAAAAAAAATAGCAGTAAGAGGGAATAGTGGCTCCATTATCCTCTGCCATACAACCCTCCATCCAGTCCAGATCCAGTTTTGGCATGGCGGTAGCATACACACATAACCATATGGCACTTTAACATGCGTAAACACAGCACAGGTCAACACAGGTCAGAGAATTTCTTTCTAACCCTCATTTTGCAGTAGTGGTCCACTCATGGCTGCTCCCTATCAATGATTCCACCTTCATCCAGAGACTCATGGCCAAATTCTATCTGTTAAGGAAAGTAATGCAAGGAAGTTGGCGTGTGGAAGTTCAACATCAATCTGAGTCAAGAGGAAAAAGATGACACTGCAGCTTTGCAAAAATAATATCAAATCAGCTCTGGACCTGAAGGGATGTTAGAACGTTCATTCTGATTCCACCACAGACATTGCCTTGACTTTAACTTTGGCACTGAGAGCATAGACAAATGAAATCTAAGCCCAAGTTAAAGGCTTTCAACTCTGGAGTAACCACTATAAATCCCCATTAGTGTTAGTGTACACACTGGTGTAATTAGCCTGAGGCACTTGTACACTCTGGGCTGCTGTGTAATTTAACAGTATGCTGTGGTGTGTCATCTGGAAGTGTATAAAATATTTACCTGGTCCCCTAATGGCACTTCATGTCAAAGATCTCCCTTGCATCGTATTCCAAAAATCAAAAGTCTAATGCATGTCATCATGGTCAGATGAAGAAGAAGGATTAGAAGAAAAAGAAGTGAAATGATTGTCCAGTCATTTTGGTCCAACTGACAAGAGATACCTCTAAATGTTGTAGGAATTAAAGCCTGTAGAAGTATGAGAAGTTGTCGTGTTCCATGGCTGGATGAAAGCCTCAGAGGCAATGCAAAACACATTGGCAGTAAGCAAGTGTTGACTAACAATGATGATAAAATGAAGAAACTCATTTTCGAGACGAAAAGCACATTATTAAAACTCTTGGGGCTGAATCAGTGGTAGACACACACACACAAACACTAAGGGTATTAAACAGACTTACCCGGCGTACTGTATAAATAATTCATAGAGTAAAATTCCAACGCAATCTTCACTGATGCACTGACATGTTTAACAGTAAGACTGTACCATTATGAAAAGTTAGGAGAATACGTCTGATTACATGTGTACCTCCTATACTTTAGTGGGCTACTTTGCAGCCATTCCTGCATAAAAGCTTTTTCAGTAGTGTGCAATAACAGCTATGGGACCTTTAGATCAACCTTAATGACAAGAGAATTTAACCATATCCCAGCCCATGTACAGCAATGTAGCTGAACTGAGCCAAAATAAGTTGCTATCAGTTGTTTGTTTTTTTTTTCAAATATACCCTGCATTATAAATAAATAAATAAATAAAGCAGGAGGATAGCATAGAGGCTAAACACAACACTGATTACAAAGCACTAAATTCTTTTAAGACCAATATATTTCAAATATATTCCTAGAACAGTCACAAAAGCAAGGATGTAAGAAAGTAACTGTGGTTGATGTGTGTTAAAAATGAGAATGAAAGAGAGGGGAAGAAGCAAAGGGGTTCTGTTTAGGGTGAGAACAAGTCAGAGGGAGAGAGGAAAGTGAAGAGGGAAGAAGAGTGAGCACTGGTGCCAGGCAAAGAGGAACATTCAGAGGAGAAAGCAAGACTGAGATGAAGATGACAAGGAAAAGGGAAGAATGAGAGACGGAGACAATGCACTGGAAGATGACAGATGTGAAGAGTGTGAGGGAATGAAAGTGAGAACACTTCCGTGAGAAAGTCAGCGACGTGTGTGCATGTGTGCTTGGTGGGAAAAAAAATCGCTTCTGTGAAATATTCAGTGTGATAGAAGACTTATAGAAGCAAAATCTCCTCCCTGGAGATAGAGAAGAGAGGATGAGAAGGGAAGAGGAGCAGAGAAGAGGAAGAGAAAGGAGCAGTGATTGAAGTTTTGGATAAGAGTCATAAGGCTGGAGACCATTTCGACAGAGAGGTCTCTGCTGTGAAGCAGTGTAGGACTGTCAGGGCCCTCTCTATTTTTAAACAGTGTGTGGGTATACTGCTCACACCTTATAGCATCCAGTATACCTGTGGAGCTTGCTGGAGGTGAGCCTACTGTATGTGGAATTTTCATCTCGGTTACCATTTGGAGAAAGCAGATTCTGGTTATAAAATAATGATAAGAGGAATTTTTGGTCATGAACAGGAAATTGCCTTTCACTAGCTCCATTTCTCTGTGAGTCAAAGATGCACCTGCAGAGTTGATGTCTTTACCGCCCCAAAGCCTGAATTTGGTTGCAAGTCCTCAAGCAAGATAATCCAAATTGGGAACTGAGCAACCCAATGTTCTACAAAATATGTTTATGTGCTACTTATCTCTTGATGCTATCTGGATTATGTTTATTAGCATTTTTTTATATTCAGGGACTGTGACATCCCTATGCTTCACAGAAGTCACAAGAAGGTGGCTGGAGAGTGAGCAAGGGTACTGCATAGTGGTGAAACAGGACTTTGACATCAGAGAACTGTTGGACTTCCACTTCTCAAACACTGGAGGTTAGGTTACAAAGGCGGTTGGGGGAAAATACTCAACTAGTAAAATTCTTACTACTTAAGAAAGAATCACAATGTCGCTCTAGGCTTGGTGAAATGCGATCAATCAAAAGTCTGCGTTGCAGTGCTGGCCTCATTCAAAAGAATTAGAGGGCTGTGTTTACCATTCAGAACCAAAGTCGGTCTGAACATGACCACCTGTCAGTCAAGCCAGCATGTCCCAAAGCATTCCATCTCTGTAAAGCTAAGTATGTTATGTTCTTACTGAGAAACAGGATTCAACAGGGTAAAGACAAAGATTTATATATGGATGAATGGCAGGCATAATAGGTGAAACAAAGTAGAGCGGGGCAGACAATCACAAAGGACCACACTCGGAGAAACGACTATAATGAATTAGGAAAACCATGAGAGTCAAACAAGAGTCCATGCTTTAGGAGAAGATTGTGACAAAGTATGTTTGTATTAATGGTATTACCACTGAGACATTGGGGAATTCCTGAATTATCTCAATCCAAGATTTCCCATAAAGGAAATGTTCGTTCAGCCTTATAAGGATCGTGCTTTGTTTCAAACAGCGGTTTAAACACGGGTCTTCTTTTTACTCAGACTATGATTTCAGACGTCTTGTCCCTACATGACATTGACTAACTGCATTTACAGTACAATCATGGCCACACAAGAAAAAAAAATCTAATTCATATACTCACTGGCTTGCACACAAAAGCACACACACCAAAATGCTCTATAAATACAGTGTGGAGGTAATGTTCATCGTGTAAAGTAGGCGGATTAACTGGAACCAGGTCAGAGCAAAGGCAGTGAATTCTCTAGCTTCTCCTCTTTAGCTGTTTTTGCCATTTTTGTCTTGCTATTGCTTTTCAAGCTCTTTTTTTGATGAGGTAGACTGGAGTGGTTATCTCCATCAACCCTGCACAATCCTTCTCTCCCAATGCCACTTGTTTGTCTCTACAATGGCAAGCATAGATACTACCTGTCACTGTTTCTGAGGGTTTTAAATTTTGTGAATGGATTCAAAATCAAGCATGCTGATACATTTAGTTACTAAACTACGAGTGCACGCTAGGGCATAGTCATGTGGACAGTATATGGTCATTGTAGGGTAAAGCACAAATCCTGCACACTGCCTATGACACAATTTGCATGCTTGGGGGCAAATTGTAGAAGTTGGGTGGTGCCAAGTTTTCCATCAGTGAAACTGTAGACTTATGAATCTGTGCTTCATGAATGAATGCAGTCAATAAAACTTTAAGCTTAAAGTGAATGAAGCAGTGCAAAGATGAGTGAAAGACTGAGCACATATTAACATCAGTAACTTTCATATCTTGCTTGTCTCTTATAGAAAACCAGATGTATTCAAGCAATGGGAGTGCTCTGTAATGGAGCAAAGACAGCAAGGAGGAGAGAGAGTGGAAGTATTACAAAAGCAAAGGCCATAGGGTAAGGGTAGCGCAGAGACATGGCAGGATCAGACAAGTTGGAGAGGCTACATCTTTATCCCGTGGGTAAGACAGAGTAAAGAATGCACAACAGTGAGGAAATCTGCCTTTGTTTCGAACCACCTCAGTATTAAACTCATCCATCCTGAGAGACAGTGAGACTCTGCATCTGCAGAGCAGTCATCTTTCACCTGTAGCTGGCTGAGATCTTGGCTTGCATAATGCAATGTGAGGATAAAACCTCCTTTATGACCAGCTGAGCCAATAAATCCGGATCAGTTTTGACCTCTTTTTCTCCCCCCTCTCTGTGGTTGTCTTTGCAATAGAGCGGGCAGTGAGCTTCAGCTGCTGAACTATCCACATACCAAACTCTTCTGCCTGTGTTTCTTCTTCTCTCCTCATGCAGAATCGTAAAAGCAAAAACTATATAGTCATCTATTGACTCCATCCATGCATTCAACCAAAGTGGAGACACTTGACACTTATTGCTTTCCCAGCTGCAACAATGAAAGCATTTCAAATTTACCTTATTTTCCCAGCATGTTTAATTGGCTGTATCTGTCTCCCTCTACACTAACCATTCCCTCTGGTGCAAAGTCCCTGCCATAATTGTTTTCAATTAAAAAGTGCTGTGCTGTAGTAGTCCTTAGCTTGCCTTATATCGCTATTCAGGGGAACATCTACCAGAGGATGAAGGGTAGTAGTTTTCGCAGCCATCATTATGATCGGATGGGGAGCTTGTTGGATCCATCTTTACAACAGCTTGGGGTGTTATGTAAGGGGTAATGTAGCCAGGGCTGGTGGAGGAAGAACAAAGGATAAATCCCAACCCCAATATAACAAGCAAGCAATAAGTGACTGTTACTCTGATACCATTAATTTAGTTATAAATTCCTTTGTACTTCTATTTTTTCTCTTAATCATTCCAACAGCAAAGCAGGATTACAGTACGTTATGTGTTTCGTAGGGGTTTCATTTGTGCTTTATGTGTCAGTTTCTGCCCCATGTCCCATCTATACTGGCCCAGATTCTACCCCAGTTTCCACACTTTTTTTGCTGATTCTGGACAGCCAAGTTACCTCTTTTCACTATGGACCAGCATGAAGACAATCCCCAATTAACAGGAACCAGGCCGAGCACATTAGGGCTTACTTACACCAGGCCCAGTTGCCTTGTAATGTGCCCCTGATTGTCATCCTTCCCCTCTCCCCCGGTGGCCTGCGCTTGCATGGCACTGTGCCCGAGCACGCTTATGTCATCACAATATGGCTTTTTTCACACACCACAACATAATTTATCATATGCATTTTGTGACTGATGTGGAGTTCTCATGGGCAAAATTGATGTGCTTGGGCTTGGTATGTATCTAGTGTTGAACATGCTCAGACTAACATGCTTTGGGGGTTGAATGTGCTTGGGCATTGTACAGATTGCCGAGTGTGAGTGCACACTTAAGAGTATGCTGCTTTGCCTCCAGAGGGCTATTGGAGGAAGGAAAACTACTCCAGTCTGATCTAACTGTCTCCTCTTTCTGTTCCTACTTCCTCTCTCACAAAAGGCCACTGCAGTCATTCACACAACAGTCTAATGGAGGAGATAGCGAAGGAGAAATGGAAACAAGATGACAACAGAGGCACAGACAAGTGAACGATGGGCTGAAAGGAAAGACAAATGTGTGAAAAAATGAGGCTAAGAGATGAGGCATGAAGAAATACGGATGAAGAAAAAAGAAATAAGAGAAGGAGGAGGAGACAGGAATAACAGATGAGGACATAGAGAGGACAGCATATAGAGACTCTGGTAATCAATGCCACTTTAATGAAGTACTCTTTCATTCACTCTGTCTTCATTGCTATTTCCCCCCTCTAATCTATCTTTTCTTTCTATCCCCTCCCTGTTTCTCAGTCACTTTCAATCTCTCTTGCTCTCTCTTTCCTCTAACACTAGACAGCCATGGGGATAGGATAACTCATTATTAATTCATTGTTGCGCTCCACATATGTATTTACAAGGCCTCAAATACTGGTTAATTTAGTACCCTACAACAAAGTGCAGAAAAACATATCTTTTATCTGTATAATTAACCTGCCTCCAAACCCGGTTGTTGAAGAATCTCTCACCTGTCTTTTTTCTACTCTTCAACTTGGTGGATTTAAAAGCAGAAGTCAGACACCATTGAGTAAAGGTCAACAATCAATAGCTATGTTTTCTTATCTGGCTGTCAAGGTAATTTTAAGTGAACTTTTGCTGAAAATGCTGAAAAGGAATTCAGCATAAAATAGATGTGTTGCTATCACCTAAGGTGAAATGAACAGAGTCCATGAATTTAAAATGAAGCTCCATCTCAACACACAACCATGCGAAGAAATGAAAGACGTCTTTACACTGTATTATTTATTTCATGTGCTAGAACCTTTCAAGTGGAAAGAAAGCAGTATTGTGGGTATTTCATTGACATTTGCTTACTCTGTTCACCCTCTCTAAAACAAAAGATAAATTTACATTAAAATGATTGGAAACCTAACTAATAGTATTTGGAGCTATAATAATAAAGTTAAAATGAAGAAGGAGATGTGTTTTATTCCTTTCTTGCTGTGTAGTCTTGGTATACATGGTATACATGTTGCTTGACTCATTGGTGGAATTAGATTTATTGCTTTAATCTGAGTTTGTAGTTTTGTGGTATCTCTGCAGGTATTTATTGTCTCACCACAACAGCACAAGTGAAAAAAACTATTAAAAAAACACATTTATGGCACGGGTGTGTGCGTTTTATGTGACAGACTGTTGATGTGCCTTTGTAGTAACAAACACTGATGGTTTTTTTTCATTTCCTCCGCCAGTGAGGTTGGTTGGTGCATGTATTCTCCCCTCCTTGTCTCTCTGTCTGCAAAATATTCCAAAATGTTACAAATGATTTTGGCTGAAATTTGGTGAACAGATCCCTAGCCAAAGGATAAGTTGATTCAGTTTGGCAGTGACCTGAATCTGGGATTTCTGCCAATTAATTGTTTTGTAGGTTTTGCTTTGAATGTAATGGGGAAAATCCAATGATAAGAAAGAGTTTGGCTAACAATCGTACAGTACAGCTATACAAGGGCTAATCTTTTTTCTTAGTTGTGCTGCTAACCTGCTCTTAGCAGGATGCTATTCAAGCCACTTTCCTCTACTGCATAGATGTAATGAGTAAATAGCACATCCACAGATAGATAGCTAGATAGATAGATAGCATGTTGATGGTTCAGTGGGGGACAGAGGGCTCAGCTGGAGGAGGCAGGGAGCAGATGAGATGGGAGTGTGTGAGAGCAGGAAGGCAGAAGATGAGCAAGGAGGGCAGGGACATGAAAAACCTCTGGCACCAAACTCAGTTACAGGAAAAAAACAAACAAACATATGCTGCGTGTGCAGTTTATCCTGAAGCTTATCATTATGTAACAGAGGTGACATGTGCTGAATTATGCAAGGAAAGTTTTTTAATTAAATTTTTTAAACTCTTGACACTGCTTGCCCCACTGTTTAACCGCTACGTCTGTGTGCTTGTTCATCCCCTTCACCTAATTTTTTTTCAGCCAGGCCACAAATTGCCAAATCCGTGACAATGACAGTTATCTCCAGTCCCCTGGTGCACAAATCACTATTGGCCACCAAATATGGTGGCAGTCAACGAACACTGTGTCCCACTACATGGAGGATTTGAAAAGTCATACTGATGGATCGATGCGCCTCTTAATCTCCTACAACCACCATCTGTAACCTATCCTTGCTGCTGTGATGGAAAATCTCTTTGGTTGTGGATCTGGTGGTTGCAGATTGTAGCAACGCCTGGGTCTGTTCTCTCTGCCTCAGCAGAAGAATCTCAGTGGGAAACATTCAACCACACAAGAATCAGAGGGTGTTTACTACATCCACTGTTAACAGCCATTATGGTATAGCCTACCATTACATTATAATAGGATATTAATGCCCGCATTGCACCAGCATCTACACAAACCTAGTAATAGGTTTCCTATTGATGAAATCATAAATCTGTAAAAATGGCTTTTATCTGCTGCAGTAGAACCGAATATGCTGTGTGCTCTCTCTCTCTCCAACATTAACCGATCTTTGTACCGAACAGTATTAACTTTTCTACATTTAAATTGTTTTCTGTATGTTCTGTTTTGGTATGTTTCCTTCAACCTCTCAGTTCAGATTGCACTGAGTCAGCTCAGAAAAGTATGTGGGCTGATCAATACCACCAATGTAACTGTAAACATAAGCATCACACATCCCTTCCATGTCTATCCATTCTTCTGCTTTTCCATCATATTGACATTACTTGAAACAGATTTTGTTGGGTGGGTGTTGTAATAACTACATTCATCATCCTTGATGAACAGTCTGGTAATCAATAGAAGTGATGTCGTGGGGCTACTGGACGCAATCAAAACTCACTCTTCCATTTAATTGCTCTCAAGAACATGGAAATGTGAACATGTGCAGAAATCAAACACTAATAAATCTTTTATTATGACCATAAAACTGTGTCAGCATTTTGTACTTTACTAGATAAATGTGATCTGCTTGTAGATTAGAACCACACTCTCAGTTTTACTGAGAGGCAAATCAGCTGAATGACCTATTACTGATGGTCAAAAGAAAAACAATTCAGAAGATACTCAGAGAGCAATATCTCTACCAAAACTTCATCATCTCTCAATTTTTAATGCTGATAGAGAAAAATGTTGGATTGCACCAAAAAAAATCCTTGACACATTTCTTACAGCAACTTTTTCTCAAAATATAATTTTTTCTCTTTTTGTTGTGCGTGTGCTTTTTTTTTTTTTTTTTTTTTTTAACAGATATACAACAATGTGCTCAACCAAGGCAATGTCTCCAAATCATAAAAGGCTTTGTGGAGGTAAAAGCAGGTCAAAAGCAAAAAAAAAAATTCCACTGTGTCTCAAATGTTCACAACAGTCACGTTATGTAAAAACTACACGATCAATCATGCAGATCTAATGAAATTGTTATGTCTAAGCTTGTATTTTACTGTCAGATAATTTACAAATGCATCCCCCTCCATCCATTTTCATCCTGCTGGTATACTGTACTTCATCCTCCAAATGTTTCTGACTAGTGAGTGCATATCATAGGGCAAAAATGAATCCCAGACATTTAAGCAGCAGCAGACTTCACTTTGCAAACACAGTCCATAACCTGGACTGTGTCTTCCATTCTGACAAAAAAAAGCAAGTTAGTGACGACAAAGCATAAAGTCGTGCAAATCTGAACACACACACTGTATTATCACTGAAACCACATTTGTTTGATTATGTGCATATGGTGTGTCAGTTATCTGGCTTGTCCAGTGAAAATCCAAGGACAGCAGACATTTTTTTTTGCCATGAACAGTACAGTACACAATGAGAAAGCACACAAATGATTTGAAAGCCTTTTGTCCTTTAGGCTGCAGCCTCTCAACAAACTCTAAATGAGGTCTCAAGAGATGAGTTGAAACATAAAATACTGCAACTTACAGGTTGGCTTAAAAGAAAGGGCTACAAAGAAAGGAGGAAACAGATAGACAGATAGAAGCAGGTAACTGCAGAGGTAACATGTACTGAAACCATGACGTGTGTACTGTGAAACCACAGCTTAGCAGACAGGTGTGAACTGTGAGGGATGTTCCACCTGATATGTTGTCTGATAGAAGGTTCCTCACGCCCTCGTTACATAAAATCTGAGTGAGCTTTTCTTCACCGTTTAACATTTAAAGGCTAAAAGCAACCACAGAGCACCTCTCACAAGTAAAATGAGATGTGAGCACATTTTTTCTCACCTGCCCCCCTTTTGTCATCCCCAGCCTCTCCTGCTTTGCCACCTTGTTCCATTTCTTCGTTCAGCAACCCCGTTCAGTCTCTATCTGGGGTGCAGTAGTGTAGTAGCCTATATTTTCACTGACATTTTCTCCTCACGCCTCTGCTCTCCTCTGTCATCAAATTGCACAAGCTCATATAAAGCAAATTATGGGGCCAGTAGGGGGTGTAAATCAAATATGATGATACTCTGTAGTGACTTTAACAAACAGAAATCAATTTTGGCATGTTTATATAAAATTATTCAAAGTGTGGATATGCCACTTTTCTGCTGCTCTAAAGCAGTGCTCTGAAATACTCTAGCAATACATTTAAGCAAAATTTCTGCAGTCTTTTTCTCAACATTTGAACTCACTATGTTACAGTTATTTCAAATGCCCATTCAAAACCCAATAGCACCGGCCTTGGTTCAACATAAGCCACGCAGTCAATATGCGGACCTATTATGGAGAAAGTAAACTGTTTCTGTAACTGATGATTAACAAGGGGTTCACTGGAACAACTAAAGCTGGGTGCATGCAGCTTCACAGAATCAGGCAGTGGTGGGGGAAGGTATGAGGAGAAAAATGCAAACGCCTTGTTCTGCTTTTGCTTCAAAGAAGATTCGTTTTCTTTCATAACCACTACTTCTCAATGGCACAAAATGACTTCACCAAGTGGACTGACTGTAATAGCGCTGTTTAAATGCAAAATGTGGAGCTTTTAAACCGCAAACCTGAGGTTTCAAATATCCAGAAGTAAAACACCTGCCACTTACGAGTAAGTAGTCGCCCTCATAACTTATAACACATATCACTTCATTTTATTTCTGCAGAGAAACAAAATAAAATAAAACAGAAATTATATTAATCTACTGTTTATGCTACAATTGTTAAAACACCACATTTTTAACCCTCATTGACATAATTATAGGCTACTGGTATTTTTGCTAAGTCTCTACACTCATGTGGCGTCAATCTAAAATTCAACAAGTCGTCGCGCACAAAGGCTATAACTGACTGTAACGCCTGTAACTTTATTTTGGTACGAGAAGCAGCCAAACACTTTTTTGTGCTCATCCAGTGCCAACTGGACATTTTCACTGCAGATGCTTTACGCACGGCGGCCGCACAGCGCGCATCACCGTTATCAAGCAGAAGAAGCGGCGATTGGGGGGGGGGGAAACATCTCTTTTATCCTTTAATCGACTGTTGTCTATCGCAAGCACTGTTGAAGCGAAATAAACGCACCGCGCTTTCAGTTTACAGCGTGTCTTACCTTGAGTTGTCGCGGCTCTGGAGAAGTATGGGTGCGTGTGTGTATGCAGCCCCCTATCCAAATGGAAACTCTGGTACCTTGGTACCTGGACTCGAAGTGAGGGGAAAAAAACACCAAAAAAACGGCGATGCACAAAGAGCGGCAGAGAGGTGAAGTAGCCTAACCGCAGCTCTGGCACGAATGTATCTTCTTCGGTGAGAATTACTTTGCCTGTTTCTGACTGCCGCCCGCCCTCCCACTCACTCACTCACTCACTCACTGTCTCCCACCCATGAGAAATAATCTTCTCTCTCTCTCTCTCTCTCTCTCTCTCTCCCTCTCTGTCTGTCTCTCCCTTCTCCCTCTGCCTAGCAGGTGGGCATCTTTGAATCATGTCAAATCAAATATTATTAAAGGCTGCTGAAAGGCCCAAACTGTGTCCTCCACCATGCCCCCCATCCAAAACCACAAACAAATGTGTTTTAGGGTTAACCAGAACTGTATGTCTGCATCTGAGCTGCTCCGGCTGTCCGGTGTGTTGTTAGCGGATTGGGAGTGGTCGGGATTAAACCGTGGGATTATACCTCGAGGTTCATCATTTCATTTTGCATACTGGAAGCACACACTGGTGGTCAGTGACATCAGTCTTTGGCAGGCATAGACAGACAGATTCATGTGGGTAGAAATGGAGAAAAAGAAAAGAGAGAGTGGAGGAAAAAGAGAGCAAGAAATAAGAAAAAGAGGAAACCTTTCACCTCTAAGACTGATCCACGAAATATAATGGTTTATGCAAAATCATACTACTGGGAGGGCACACAAAGGGTCAGCAGAGTGAAATGTCCAGGGTGAATGTGTGTTGTTGTAGATGAAATGTTTGTGCATGTGTGTGTGTTTCTGTGCATACTCACAGCCAAGTCGGTGTGTGCCTGCATACTGACAGATGGCTACTGTAATGACGCAGGAACTAACTACTGGGTTTGTGTGTCTGTGAGGTTGCATGCACATGCTTGTTAGTGGATTGTGCTGTTGAGAGAGAGAGAGAGAGAGAGAGAGAGAGAGAGAGAGAGAGAGAGAGAGGGAGAGAGAGAGTGAGAGCAAGGTGAGCCTGATGCAGCAGATATCTCTTTTCTGTTCCAGCAGCCTTCGTACACACACACACACACACACATGCACCTTTGTAGGAATGTATTTCCAGTAAATGAAAACCACAGCACACTCAACATCTCTGGTGAATATCTGTGGGAAAAGACTGTAAGCACCTGGACAAAAAGGAAAAATATGTGTACGTGGGTGTGTGCGTGTGTGTGTGTGTGTGTGTGTGTGTGTGTGTGTGTGTGTGTGTGTGTGTGTTTATGTCTATTTGGGGGTGTATGTTTAGGCAAGTTTTTTATCACAAGGTTTCAATGAATCATGTCATGTATTGTACTGTATGTATGGATGGTGTGGTGGGGGAAACTGCATCTCCAAAAAAATGATCATAAAGTTGGATTAACAATCTCAAGTAATATATTTATGCTTTACATGTATATGCAGGGCCAGGGCTGATACTGGATTGCAATACTGCCGCATGTTAATGTTCTTGTGTCTATATTTCTACACATGACAAGGAGCCCCAACAAGACACATTTTAGGAGGACAAAAGTCAAAATGGTTTAATCTTTAACAGTGCATCATTTTTATGAAGTCATTTTGTGTTTTCAGCAGGAGACTGTAAGTAACATGTAACTACAGCTGTTGTAGTACGATATTTCCCTGTGAAATGAAGTTGAGTATAGAACTATAAAGTATCAGAAAATGTGAATGCTTATGGAAAGTCGAAGAACATAAAGTACAGTAAGAGAAATAAAGTATGTTCGACCACTTGTATCTGATCAATTAGTGGACATGACAGTGGCGATATTAAGTCTTCTGAAGGATCAGCTATGGCCAAGACAGCATCAGTGTAGGATTCCTAAATGGCAGGCACAGGGTTGTAAAATGACCATTAGGTTTCATTATGAATCATCCTCATGAGTCACTGTATTTTTAATTATAAGCACTGACCCTCACCTCCATGAGTGCATTCAACTAAGCTCGAAAACACAGTCAATCCACAGCCTGTTTTCTACCAAGACGGAGAGAAAAGGTCAGCTAATTGTGCCATTAAAACAAAAACAGAAGCACAGCTGTTGAGATAAAAGTAAAATGCATCTCAGCTTTGAGGACTCAGAGCAAACATCCCTGTGCCAAATGTGCCATTCGGAGCCGGCAGGCTTCAAGGCCGACAGCCATGTAGAAGGAGAGCTCGGATCTCTGGCTCTCCTTCACTCACTTTGTCATATTCTGCTCCCCCTTTTTCTCTCGACTCGCACTGTTTTATCTCCATTCCTTTGCTTTCTCTGCTCTCCCTTCCTTCCACACTTGGCCTCAGCTCAGTGACTATGTGCATGCTTGCATATGTGTGTTCAGATTCACAACAGCTATAATAAGCCTTACAGGCTTGAATAGGGGTCCAAAAACAATTGGTGTATTTTAATAATTATCATCCGAACTTGAGCACGCGTCTTTGCGTGTGAATGGAAACTCATCTTTATCAGCCACCCTGGCACCCACTCACACACTCTCTTAACTCTCTGTTTTAAATGCTTGTAATTGTCATGCATACATAGCGTAATGGTGTGGTACATGGATTTACATGCAAAATCTCTCTTTACAGGCTTAATTTAGAATTAAATCCCTTACAGCCTGCAATCTGGCCTTCTCGCGTATATTTCAAATTTGGCATCAAGTAATATAATGCTATTAGGGCTGTGACCATCTACTGCTTGCACTCCCTTGTTGCTCATGTGCGGAAATGCGCACAGACACACACACACATTAACAAACAGATGCACTAACTCACCATGTGTTTTACTGGATTGTCTCCCACTTCCTTTTGTCGGAACCTCACCCTCCCTTTCTCCCTCTGCCATTCTGCCCACCCCCTTAGCCTCTCTTCTGAACTGCCCTCTTCTCCCTCATTCTGTTGTTCATCATCATCCTCACTTGATGATTTTCCTTTCTTTTTCTTCTCCCCCTTCTGCTATCACTTTCAACCACCTTTTTCTTCTGTCTGTCTTTCTTTTGCTTCTTCCTCTCTTTTTTGTGGCCCTCCACTGGCCCTCCTTTATGGGCTGCAGGCCAGTGTGGGTCAGAGGCAGGTTGTAATTACTTCACTCCTCTTCTGACAGCTATGGTGAAGGGCGACAGGGAGGGAAAGCAAGAGAAAAAGAGAGAAAGAGACTGAATACAGAGATAAATACACTGGTTATTTATTCTCATATTCAGGGATAAACTATTACTACTAAACTACTACTACCATTGATGCATTTCTTGTTTTACTACCAAAGGGAGAAATTAATGTAAATTTGACGATTTCTGTTATCTGTACAAACACGTCCACCTTCATGAGGAATTCACTTACATGTGCTGTACCTCAAAGCGGTCCAGCTAATTTCATCTCTTGAAAAGGTACATGTGTGCACAGTCCAACAATGAGAGATAAATAATACAATAATATAGAAAGATTTCTCCCACATGCTTAATGTAGCATAGGAGAATTGGCCTTAATTGGTGCAGCTATATTTGAATTGTAATGTAGGGCGGGCAATGCCTCCTTGACTTCAGTGGGTTGGGACAAATTTGCATACCTTTAAAATACCTTTTAAAAATCAATAGCAGTTTGAAAAAATCACCAGACATAATGAAATAAGTATGAAAAGGAAAAACAAAAGGAAGGAACCATGGCTTTAGTGCACTGTTTTTCACTAAATGAGTCTTTTAGATCAGGCCTGGGTCATGCTACAGTTTTCCATTTTTGTTCTGATAGTAAATAACCGGAGCACTCCTCAGTTAAAGTTTGTAACACACAGGAGTAAGGATTGTTTGAAGATCTTGAGCGAGATGCATCGCTGTGAACGCAGTCGTTAATTACCCCAAACTAGTGAGGAGGAGACAGTTTCAGTGTTGGCCGTAGGCCAGCTTCCAGATGCTATTCTTATCCTGAGTGATCGATGATATTTCTTCTGCTGTCTGGGGGGTTACAACTTACTGAGACAGGGGTCACCAATTATGGAGCGCCAATAACCTTTATTTCTTCCCCTTTTCGGTTAATAGGCAGTTTTTCACACACTCAAAATATACAGGATGTGTAAATGTCTTAGGTGAGTCCATGTAGTTGTTTTTTTTTTTTAAAAATAAATGACCCTTTTTTTGGATTATGAGTATCATGTATGAAGTATGGGAACAGATGTTTGTGCATATAAAGTGTTTAATATGTTAAAATGTCTGCACATATAATTACGTAAAATAAAATATCAATAAAAAAGATTAAGCTAAATAAGATAAATGCCACAGAGGCCAGTATTGGAACTAGGAAAACTCTCTCACACTCAGGAAGGTAGGGGAAGCATTGAGCAAGTAAGCCACTGTAACATGTTAACCGGTAAGCCCTCTTCCTCAACTAGGTTGATTATTTTAAGCACTGTGAGATTGATTTTGAGGCCCTGTGGGGGGTTTGTGGGTCTGTGTGAGTGAAAGTGAAGGTGTACGCAGACCAAAAAAAAAAGAAAAAGAACAAAAGTTGGGACAGGGAGGACTGCAATAGAGATGAAGGGGTAGGATGTGGGAGGAGTGGAGAGGAGCAGAGGTGGTCCCCAGATTCCTGAGGTTATTAATAAGAGTGAGTCTTCAAGGACACTCCTGATGATCTGGGTCAAACTATTTCCTCCTCCTCCTGGGGTGTACCAAGGTCACTCAAAAAATGGCCTCAGAAATATCTCCCTCTCCCATTTTGAAATAGGTTGTCTTTGTTTTTTTAGGGAGCAATAACCGTGGAGGGCAGAACATGATCACCTGTTTGATGTCCTCATGAAACACTGGCACAAGTGTGGCTGTTTTTTCAAGACATGCCACCTTTGTTTGCCCTAATGGCAATTAAAGCAAATGACAGACAGAAAAACATTTTTGGAGATTCTTTGTTTTCTAAGAAAGCTTAGTTTACCAGTCTAAACATCTTTCATATATATATATCGAAAGATGATAAAACTTGTTAGACCCCCCCCCCCCAAATTGGGGGGGGGGGAGTCTAACAAGTTTTACATCTGCTCCTTTTTTGTTCTTCATTGCTCCAAGTGAAGAGGACCTTGCCTTGGCCATTTAGTAATATGACCAAGGAACTAGGATGTTGCCTATGGTATCAGTGTGCATATTTCCACAAAGCTGTGCACTTTAATGATAATCCATCTTGAATTCCTTTATATGAATAAATCCACCTTTCCTGTGGGCTCAAGAGGAAATTCCTTTCTGTGTGAACTGAGATCTGGTCATGTTTGTTTTACACCCGTCTCACTGAGCGCATCATGTTTGAGGGCAAATATGTGAGAATGTGTTTGTCCCCATCTGGTGGTCAAAAGAAGTCCCAACAAGGAGCTTGTTGGACAATGACAATGAGCGACTATTTGTTAAAATCAAGCAAGCTCATAGTAGACCAAATATGAGAATACGTACTTTGTTAGCGTGGAAGTAAGTTTTGTAAATGCAGTTTTCTGAAGTGTTCCCTTAAAAAAACCCGTAATCATATCATTCGCTATCTATTATCTATCTTTCCTTTTTCTTTGTAGTCCACGTAGCCTAAAAGTATGCTACTCCACATTTTCAAAAATATATATACTATACTTTTGAGTATGTGCTCGTATAATGCTATTTGTAATGACATACAAACAGAAAGAATTGAACGCTTGAATACGGATCTTTTTCCCAGCATGCCACGGGCGCCCATGTGGTTGTTAATTTACACAGACCGACAATTCAAAGAGAAAAAAACGGGAAATTTATTATTATTTTACCGCATTTTTTGTCGCAGACATACTGACAATCAAAACAAGAAATACGATATTATTTGCACCACTACAAAGATTTCTTATGCATGTGCAGCTGTATTAATACACTGTGTCTGCCAAACTTCCTCTCGTGGGCGGAAGCTCATTGTAGAGGTTACATGCTGAGTGCTCATCACTCCACCAATCACCTCGGGGAAGGTCTGAGACAAGAGCCAATAGTTGCCCTTGCAGGGTATCACCTGATTCGGGTGAGCGAGTGAACAGAAAATATGGGCCACAGAGAGCAGTTGTTGCAGGAGAAGCTGGGTGGCGCAGTTTCTCAGCGCCCACAGCGGATGTAACGCTCTCCGGCTTGGAATCGCTCGCGGCTGGCGAATGAGTGCGATGTATGAGGTGGAGCATAGCTCCAGAACCCAATTCAGACTACTCTCCCCCCACTTTTTCCAGTTTTGCCACTGTCACTGTCACATTTTAACCTGTGTTAAGTGTAAGTTGTTTTTTTTTAGAACACTCTCATAGGAGCAAAATCTCCAGGTAAATGTATTATGTATTATTCGCCAAAACTATAATTTTCATCCCAGTTGTGTGACCTGTTGGTGCCCCATGGCCAGGGCATCCCCTGCCCCCATTTGACCCCCATTAAAAAAAAAGAAGTGTCTCATGTTGCTGTTTGACCCAGTTCCAGGTCGTTATCATGCGGTGTAGATTTACTCATACCATTTGATTTGAAACATAGCGCCATA
The DNA here is from genome assembly GCA_016785225.1 of Psettodes erumei. Taxonomy (NCBI): domain Eukaryota; kingdom Metazoa; phylum Chordata; class Actinopteri; order Pleuronectiformes; family Psettodidae; genus Psettodes; species Psettodes erumei. Next base: position 1,342,001 of record JAFBJZ010000941.1, read on the forward strand.
GAATTTAAACCTCATACATCACTTGCAAACATCACAGTGAGACCATCAACACAACAGTCTTACATGCAGAGTTTTTGACCATTAGTAAATGCCCAAATTCTGTCAAACCCTCCATTAGCTCACAACTAATCTTATACCTCATACCAGCAGGATATAAATTTTAAAGATTTTATGAGTTGTGTTACCAATTTTACTTTAATGGAAACTTTAATTTAACTTTAATGATATGTGTATATGTGCTTTGCATTAATTAATCCCTTATCTCTTTCTGCTGCACAACCATTTGCCCTTTGGGAACAAATAAGATGATTGTTCTTAGAATTGTGCCATGGTGTTTTGACCTGTACACCTACTTTATACTTGTTCTTCAGCATGCCACTGAATGTGTAGATACACTTTTAAAAAGATGACTTGCTACATGAAATTCACATAGATGATAATCCACCAGTCAGCTGGATTTGTGTCAGGACAGAGAGTTGGTGAACTGTCTATGACCCATTTTGTTGTAATTATCAGATGAATTTGTTATGTAACAGTGACCCACCATGATAAATGTAGAGCAAAAACAAGAATGACAGGCATAGGGGCCAGGTCAGAAGCAGAAAATAGGGCAAAAACTCTAACCAGGTTATATAGTTGTTATAATTGGACTGATTAATAATTATTATTAATTGGAATTAAATTAGAACTTTGATTAATATATTTCAGTCTACATTCTGGGTGATGATTCAAATAATACAGTGTTTGCAAATAGTAGTGATGCAAACAAATCTGTATCTGGCTACAGCAACTTGAGTAGTTTTATTTTATTATATGAATTTGGTCATAGAATGTTTGAAATATAGCATATGAAACATATTAACAAGTAGTACCACAATATCCACTACTGCCATAAAACTTCAGTGTGCCAAACTCTGAATTCTGAAGTCTCTGGTCACAAGGAGCACAGCTAATAATTATGGGTCAGATACTATACCTGCTCGCAGGGAATTACGGGTCCTTTAAGTCTTAACACTGTTTGATGACATGTTTATTGACTACTTTGTGAAGGAAAAATCTGAGGACAGATGGTCTCTCCCATTAGGAACAGATGGGAATAATGGGAGCATTAATGGCTTAGATAAGGAGGGCATAACCTTTTGACTCAGGTGGGACAGAAAGAAACATGTGAGTGCTGACCCAGCATCAGCCCAATGAGATCACTTGTAACAGTCACATTTAATAGGGAAGTATTGCTGTGCTTTAACCTTCTGTCCAGTTCATCCCAAAGCATCCCATAGCTGACATGTGATTTCTGGAATGATGTTGCAGACTGAAGTCATGTGGGGCAGTTGGGGTCGATTGGGGTTTCCATAAAAGAGGATGAACACCCTTGATGTATTCAGATATTCACAGCAGAGAGGAACACTGGAGCGTTTGGGGACTTAGAAAAAGACACAGCAAGAGGAAAAATCCACAAAGATTATCTGACTTGAAAGAGACAAATCACAACTACTGTATAAGTCAAATATTTTTTTTGTTGCAGTCGAACTCTTCACACTTTGCATTTTGTCATAATTTGATACCTCTGTAATTTCATTAACTACAGGGAGGTCATATATCAAGGTGTGTTTTTAATCTTAACTCTAAAGTTGCATGAAGTTTAACATTTTGATATTGTTGCAGTGATATTGTCTCGAGTGCATCTTATGATTTTATTTTATCATTTTGAGACTGCTTGTTTCACTGTCTGCACGTTTTTGTGTGTCTGCACTTTCAGCATGTGTTTGGTTGTGTTAAAATTTATGTTGCTGTGTGCACTGGTGGGCGGGATGGTGTGCACCTGTATGCTGAAGAATCATACCTTGTGGATTGAAAGGCATGACTGTGCCCAATGTGTGGCTATCAACACTACCATCTGCAGCGGCTACTGTTACACACAGGTGAATCACACACTTACATGATGCAAAAAAGACATTTTGACGAAGGTGTATGATTAAGTGATGCTGATATGATCATACACATTGTATGAATATTTGAGGCAGGGAGGTGATGGCAAAGATTGATGTTTCAGTATTTTAAATCTTTTGTGGGTTGTGCTAAATTGGTTCACTAAATGGAGTGGATGTAAACAGGATGTATCCCTCCTCGATCGTAACCCATCTCCTGTCACACACCTCAACTCATGTCATATTTGACACAATGTCATATTGTTCTGTTCAACCATTGCACAGCCTGTAACAGCCCGGTTCCCCCTTTCACAGGACACCAATTTGAAGGGACGTTTTGGCAGGATTTTTCTGATCCAGCGAAGCTGTGTGCCTCTCTCCCTGGTTTACCGAACTGCTTGCATTCCTGGCTGCCCTCAAAATGTCAACCCACAACTGGTTTATCCTGTGGCCCACCATTGCAGCTGCAGGCGCTGTGACACACGCATGCATAATTGTGTCCGCACCAGCCGATTGTCTTATGATCAGTGCACCATTTCACTTGGAAGTGTGAAAACCAGAGCCAGTTGGCTTCGGAAGCCTGACCATATGCAAATACAAGGCATACATGGCAAATGATGTAAATGTAAACCCAATGGACCGGCAGCATTTCTGCTTATTTGTGCTATTGTAGTGCATGTCATCTCCTCAACTGTTTATGTTCAATTTGTTAGGCAAGATATTGCAATAAAACTGTGTTGAGCATGCATTATAGCTTCACTGAATATGAACTGTATAACTGTAACAATGACAATGAATACATAGCATAAATTATTTCATAGTATGTGCATTTCCATATCAAAGCTATATCTATTCTAGTTCATTTGTAAAGATTCATTCTGAAGAGTTTCACACATCCTGTACAAACTTTCATGTTGTGCTAATATGCACATGGTGCACATGTGCACACATCAAATCTTTCTTACAGAGTCAGCAACAGCAACAGCAATATAATGATATGCTATCTATGCACATCCTCACTTTGCCTCCATTAACTGGAGACCTAGAAAACAAAACTGTTCACCCGAATCAGCAGATTGTAAATCTGAGTTTTTCATTCAGATTTTCCCTTGAAAAAAATATCTGCAGTAATCAGGTGTAATTTAACAGCGAATCATGACAGTCTTTCCAACGTTTGCAAACAGCCTGTGAGAAAGGATATTAAATAATCTCAGAGGAAAGTTGCATCATGCTCACCTGGGTTAATAGTTTTTTTTAGACGATTGGTCCGCCCCACACAAATCAAGCCTTTCCATTGGCCAGGATATCAGGTTTGAAACGCCCCCAGTTGTAGCACGCTCTCCCTCGCTCCGTAGGTGTCATACAGCCAGTCCTGCTGCTGCACGGAGGGAGAGTCGGCACTAAAAGTTTGCTTCTGTAGCGAATCTGTGACTTGGCTTCAAGGTGGGTTGTGCATGCTCTTGTGTTTTGTCAGAATACCGCAGTGACATCAAGTTGTGCTGGTCGGTATATACTGTAGCCAAGACGCAGCCCCTTAAAGAGCAGGGCAGGTGTGCAAAATGTGCAAAGCAGATCAGCAGCACCCTGTATCCTGATTAGTTTCAGCTATGTTACCAAAAGGTTTTACCAGCTGTTAACCTAAAATGATGACCCCGTGGTATTTAAATACTTCGCCGGTTTTGAATTGAAATGTGATAGCAGAAAGCGGGGGCGGTTTCCTCAAGAAAAGCCGCTTTGTTGTTACATGACCGCTTGGGGCGCTGTCGAGCTGAACTCGACATCCATTGAGGTACATTTCAGAAGCAAAAAGATTTAATAAGATTGAAAGAGAAAAACTTTTACTGATGTATTTTGAATATGAATGTGCATGAAAAATTCAGTATTTGAACATTAGCGATATAAGCCAAGCATTGTATTGCAGCACAGGCCAGTACTAGTCCTGTCATCTATCCAAATCATCTGACAGCTACAAAATTGATTAGGTGGCATTACAACAAATGCCCTGTTTGTAAATGAAGCCAATTCTTTGACAAAGTAGATAGGTGTTTCCTGGGAAGATAACTGAATTGTGGTGAGATTTTTTTTAAGGCGATGACTGGACCTGGCACCATTTCTTGGCTGGCAGTGCAGGGGGTGGAGAGTAATGTTGAATTTGTCCTTGTATCTGCAGGGCTGGGCATGCCTCTATATATATAACCCTGTGCTTCTTTCTACTCTTGCCTTGCGCAGTGTCTCTCAGAGACTCTCAGCCTGCTCTCCCTCCACGGCCTCTTCTTTTGTGTTGGACAACTTCTGCACTCCAACTAAGAACCATGGCCCAGCAACAGCAGATTAGGTATGAATGGCATGAGAAAACCCTCGGCATGACATGTAGGTCACTCAAAGAGAAAACAACAGGACTAAATCATGCTATAATTGTGCCATTACATTTATTTTATACAGTAAACAGTTATGGTTTGCAATCTGTTCTTTCTTTTGCCCCATACACATAGGCAAAGTTTGTTTTATTTACACTGTTACCAGTTATTTTTGGATTGCCAGATTTCCTGAGGCAGTCACTGTATCTTTTTCTGTTGCAACACTAATGCCTCAAACACAGGTTTTGTAACTTCACCTAAAACTGCACTATCGTACTGTGAATTTGATAAGAACAGGAATGATTGTGTCTGCTTTGTCTTGTCCTTGAACAGCCTCCCAGCCAAACTAATCAATGGAGGGATTGCAGGAATGGTAGGAGTCACCTGTGTGTTTCCAATTGACTTGGCCAAGACCCGCTTGCAGAACCAGCGCAGCGGGCAGCAACTCTACAGGAACATGTAAGGACCATAATCGGCAAAGGAGAGATCATTGATGTTTGTGCTGTTCTCTCCCTTCTAATGCTTACCTGATATTGTATAAATCCCCTTTTGGTGATACCTTTTAAAGCAAGTCTCTCCATGGTCGGTGATAGATTTATCAAGTATGAAGTCTGAGAAACTGAGCTGCTGTCAAGATTTTCATTATTTTGTTTTGTGAATACACTATTTTGTGAAAGCAAAACATAATGAAATAGCAGTGTAATGTGTATAATCTTCTCTTTTTTCCCTCCAGGATGGATTGTCTCATAAAAACAGTTAAATCTGAAGGCTACTTTGGCATGTATAGAGGTAAGACAAGTCAGACTGTCCATATATTTCCTTTTTAACATATGATTGTTGAATTGTCACATTGAGGAATATACTGTACACTTATTGGGCACTTGACCTACTTTTGCTAGAGTTTGGATTACATAAATTGGCAAGGTTAATTGTGTGTAACTGAAATTATTTTGACTCAGTGGGTCACAGGGGCTAAATAAATTGTTTCATTCTTCTCCACTTTGCAAAATGTGCTATCAAATTGCTGAATGGTTCAGTGAGAGGGGCTGGGTTTTAGTTTTATTTGAATGAGATTCATCATGAGCATTGCTTGTGATTGCAGGTGCTGCAGTAAATCTCACTCTAGTAACCCCAGAGAAAGCCATCAAGCTGGCAGCCAATGACTTCTTCCGCCACCAGTTGAGCAAAGATGGGTGAGTAGTGGCACTGAGGCTTGCATTGCAATGCCAGTCTTGGTTTTTAACTTTGTTTTTTATTTAACTTGGCCTCTGTGTCTACAGGGGCAGGTTGACAGTATTCAAGGAGATGTTGGCAGGATGCTGTGCAGGAATGTGTCAGGTTATTATCACCACGCCCATGGAGATGCTCAAGATCCAGCTGCAGGATGCCGGCAGACTTGGTAATCCCAAGAAAAGCAGCACAACAGATTACCAGCATCATATTATGCTTTGGGTTGTTACTTTTTACACCTTGGTAAGAAACCATGTTCCCTGCTAGCGGCCCAGCAGAGGGTGATGCCCAGTGTGGTGCCCGCTCTGAAGATGGCAGGGACCACTGCTGTTCTTAGTCGTTCTTACAACACCAGCCCTGCAACACAAGTCATACGAGTGTCTGCCACGCAGATCACCAAAGATCTTCTGAGGACGAAGGGAGTCACAGGGCTGTACAGGGGACTTGGGGCCACGTTGATGAGGTCAGATGGGATTTAATTGTTGATCTTGCTTAACTGGTTTTCCATCAGTTGTTAGCAGTGTCTCTCTAGTGAACATGCTTCTTTATCGCCTTTCCAGGGACATCCCATTTTCCGTTGTGTACTTCCCTCTTTTCGCACATCTGCACCAACTTGGCCAACGTTCACATGAAGACCCATCTGTGCCATTCTATTGGTCCTTCATGTCTGGCTGCTTGGCTGGATGTGTTGCTGCAGTGGCTGTCAGCCCTTGTGATGGTAAGGGACTCAGTCAGGGTTCTGGTCAGTGTTTTGGGGAATAGGAATCAGTTTAGATTTGAATAAAATGTTAAGTGTCACAGATTTTTTTATAAATTCTCAACTATGTTTTGTGCAGTCGTCAAGACAAGACTACAATCAATCAAGAAAGGAGCTAATGAGGAAACCTACAATGGAGTGGTGGACTGCGTCAGGTAATCCTTGTTTTACAATTGGATTCTGAGTAAATGCAACAAGGATGACTCCCAGTATCATCAAGTGTTGTGCCATCCCCTCACCAGGGTTGGCATGAATGGCATATGTTTCATGCTAACCCTGCACTCTCTCTCCTCCATTGCAGAAAGATCATGAGAAAGGAGGGTCCTGCAGCATTCCTCAAGGGGGCCAGTTGCCGGGCCCTGGTTATTGCTCCACTCTTTGGCATTGCTCAGGTTGTGTACTTTGTAGGAGTTGGAGAGTTTCTGCTGGGGTACACCCCCTACAACATCTACTCTGCATAAACAAACCTGTTTCCTCTAGCTCTCAAGCTGTCTCTCTATTACTGTGTACCTCTTTATTGTTGGAGGTTTTCAAAGTAAAATGCTAAAAGGACCAGAGAGATGCCATTTTATTTCAAAATGGTTTGAAATTATGCCTTTAGCATGGCTATCTCTTATGAGATGGAGACTGAAATGTACCTGTCCAGACAGGCTATGGTGGAGCTTGTTGCCAGAAAAGAATTGCTTCTCTCACTGAGGTCCAACATTGATTATCATTTCACCAATATCAGATTTGACTCTGCTTCTGTGGCACCAAAACCTCTTCCCCTGTTTCCTTTAGATTTAGACCCTATGCCTAAATGCAGTCTGCATCACTTACGCACCTTTCCAGTAACCCTAACTTACATCCCTCCAGCATCGCTTTGTGAATGTCACTAAGCGACGCCTGTTACATGGTGTTGCAAAAGATACATAAGTGTGCTGAGGTGCACCAAATAACAACAACAGAATGTTTAAACTGTACTTGAAAGGCTTTAAATGGGGCTACATGTGAAACTGGGACTTGGATGTTGATCCTGGTCTATGTAAATAATGTATTTGTTCTGAAAGTAGATGTAATTTGGTAAATAACTCCTTTAGCAAAATGGTTGCCACGTGCTGTCTTCTAAACAACCTGGTCAGTGAAAGACGTGGTAGGTTACATGAGACTCATATAGTTTGTGATGCACTGGAAGGCCGTGTAGAGATATTGAGTTGTATTACTTTCTGTTACACTGAATGGTTTCCTGTGCTTCTAAACAGTTTACCCATTCTCAAAATCTACACTTTTTACTCCCTAGCACAGTATCCTAATCACAATACAGTATCTTAACTGCATAAGGGTTCTGGTATTTGTTTTGAGGAATAATTGTAGTTGAGATATTTGGGTTTACTGCTGGGTGCTGGGAATCTTTCTGTTGTAGCCTGCACAACTCAGATTATGTAACTTGCAACTTTAATCTTTGCTTCTAAACGGTTCAATAAGGTCTTCTGCAATTCACTGAAGAGAGCAGCTTTTGTGGTGAAGGCAATGGTGTCTGATGGTGGTAAATTAAAGTGGTGACAGACAAGGCTACGTGATGGGATCTGCAATGCTTTTGGGACCAAGTCGCCTGGAAAGAAAAGTGCAACATGATGGATACGTAGCCTCTTTCTCTTAGTTGACTTTGGTTGTCTCTGACTGGTCAGGTTTTCTTGTCAGTTAAGAGGAGCTCATACAAATGTATCATATCAGGCATTTAGTAGCAGAGTGCAGTGTTAAGCTGAAAACTCTCCCCTGAAAATTTCATGGGTTAAAGTACTTAAATCAACTTTATCGATGTAAATACAAATGCTGTATTTTTTCAATTTTCTCAAATTGTGAAAGTTGAATTCAAATTCGAGGGTAGGTTTAACACTTCAACATGTTGAAAGTGTTTCAAACAGTTGAGAAGATAATTATTTTTTAAGTTCATTTTAGAATTACTTATGTAAATACAGATCTCTAAATGCTGAATAAATATTCATAAATGCAGTGTTTGTGTTTTTTTGAGTGTGCATAGCCTGAAGTTCTGCATATTACATAGTCAAAATTCACACAAGGCAGAATTCATTCATTCATGTGCCCTATGTAGAAACAAGCAGCAGGGTGACTGTATACAATATAGTACTTTTTCTGATGCAAGCTTGAAAGGTGTTACCCTACTCCTCCACACACGCATCAGCAGCGTGGATAGGTTTGTGGCAGTAAAAAATGCTCATGCTGCAGGGCTGGGGTAATTCTACACTGGACAGTACTTTATCCACTGGCATTGCATTCATAACTACCCCCTCAGCTACATATTCAGCTGTCCTTTAAGCTCAAGTGCAGAAAGGTGAAACTCTAACATGAGACTCATGCAACTAAACCTGGAGACCTACTTAATCACAGGGGATGTCCAATGCAATCAGCTGGGAAAGAAGAATAAAAGAAATTGAGAGTGTTTCTAAAACATAAAATGCCCTAAATGTTCTCATGTATCATTTTAATTGTTTACAAGCTGCATTAAAACCACAATATGCTTAATATATATAACTAGTTCTCACCCCACCAACATCCGATTCAATTGGCCTTCCTGAAAGGAACTTGACTACTTCTAAATTTAAACCTACAACTACAGCATACACTGCTAAAATTAGAAATTACATTACATTGTTAGGTTTTGTTCCAACAAATGAAAAAAGTAGTTTCAGCACTGCACTTTCTCACCACCACCAAAAGATCTGGGGAAAGTATCAGTGTGTTTAAATTACATTTGGCTAGGTGGTTGTGTTTCAGTACTGGGAAGGACTGGAAGTGGCCTTGCTGGTGTGTTTCCAGGGCCAGAAACCATGTAGCCAGCAGAGTATGTGACTGAGGCTGTGTTCGTAATGGTGGACGCTGACGCTGATTGTTGCCATGATGGGGAGATGTCTTTGATGCAGTCATTCAGTATAGGAATAGAAAATATCCGATATAAAGCTACTTGTTGGAATCAGAAACATAAATAAAAAAATAATAATTATAAAAAACCAAAGGTTGATTCTGATTTTCCGAAAAGCAAGTTTACTTGATACTACTACTCAAATCTGAAACATATACAGATGTTAGCCAACCTGCTCTTCCTTTTAATCAGCACAGCCACATTCAGATAACTAAAAACCTGCCAACACTTACATCGCTTTGTTGTTTGTGTCAGTTCCTGCAAAAGCTGAGATAACATAAAATAACTAAAATTACACTGAAAGTGTGACAAAATATAAACCTGAAAGAAGCAAACTTAGACACCGGAAATGTTGTACAACTTTAAAAGCTTTATTAATTTCAATCACTTATCTTCCTGAGAAGCCTAGAATGGTATTAAAATAAATTAACACACAACTAAGGCTTGACTGTGCACAGTTTTTTTGTTTGTTTTGTTTTAAGGTGCACAGTACATTACATTTCCAGATTCGCTCAAAAAAACCCATAACTGAGCAACACAGCAACAGCATTTTGGATTGAGTAGCACTAAACCGTTTCTATTTTTATTCCACAGAGCCTCTGATGTTCTGAAGTGACGGCCTAGTGACTTCGTTGTTTCATCTCAGTCTTCAGAGGAAACACTGCCTACTGGCATCCCAACAGCCTGAAGTGGTAAGTAATCCTTATGTGTGTACATGTGTAACATCACACTGCAATATTTAAAAAAAAGCAACAGATCATCTGGACTTCATCAACATTAACATTATTGTTTTGGGTCCTCTGAACAGATTTTATTACTACCAAGAGGCTTTGGAAACAGCTGGAAGTGAAACTGTTGCTTTCACCACTTTAGCTCCCTTGGCTGAGACAACACAGTCGAATGCAACACTCCAAAGCAATAATGGCAAGTTGAACCACATGCGGCACTCAACCAACGTGTATGACAATTAATTGCAGTCCAACTCTACAAACATATGTACACTTTTTCTACATTCACACAGCCCGTTGTTCAGAAATAGCTCATTATCCAAGAAAGGCACATTGAGAAACTGTAGACTGTGTGCTTTGACTACACTGCCGTTACTACAACACTGTACAACTACTGCAAGCCTCTGACTACAGGCGGCATGTGAAAAGTTACATCAGCTACAAACAATGTACAGCTACAAAAAATACTCAAATATATTTACATACTGTAACACCTTCAAACTCTTACAGTGGCCTGCTTTAAGCTCGGTAAGTGGAAGTCATTTCAGGTTGAGTATCTCTATCCAACCCTCCTATATGCTGGGGTTATTAAAGTGAGAGGAATACAGGGGAGCTTTCCTGGGATTTTTGTTGTGGGCGGTGTACTTTTAAGGCACACAAGGGTGGAACAAGATAGAAGTGGGACGAGATCAGAAGCCTGGCTAAGACAGCCAAATTTCATGGTCACAGTGCCTATTCTCAGTTGTCTGGCTAGTATATGTTTAGCCTGACAACAGAGACTCAGACACTCAAGAGTACTCTCTTATGTAACAGAGCATATATATGTGTTATTAAGGGTGGGAAGTGGTACTTAATGTCACCAGGTTGCTCTGCCAAACAGATGAGGAGCCTTTCCTTTGGGATGATGACGGAATTTGTTTTGTAATTCAGCTGGCATTGGGCCGTTGCTGCAAAATCATCTTTAAAGGACCTGACTAGTGTGTCTGCAAGTTTTAGCTCATTGACTTTAGAGTGTGTATAATTCACATTTTGGATGTTTTTTATATCCAGTGATTTTTCCCACGACTACAGTCAGCTTTTCCATTCGTTTTTGCTCAGCAGCCGAATCTTGAGTTGTGTAATCCAATATAGTGAACATCTCTTGAATGTACCAATAGTATTTTCAAAGTGGTTAACTTTTAATGTGTATGATTTGCAGTGGACGAATGGACTAAACAGGAAACCCACTAGTATGGCCATTTAAAAGGTATTGTTCCACATTTTGCGAAATATGCTTTATTGCCGAGAGTGTTTGAATGGTAAATATGAGATTACAGCCATCAGCTGGTTAGCGTCAAATGAAAACAAGGGGAAACAGCTACTATGGCTATGTTCACAGGTAAACAAAATCTGCCTAAAAAGATCCACACTGAGCCCGGCTAGCTACCCCTGTTTTGCAGTCTTTGTGCTTAGCTAAGCACAGCAGTTTCTGGCTTTAGCTTCATATTTACTTTACAGACATCAAACTCTGACTTTTAAACTCTGCGAGAGAGTGAGAGAATATTCACCATAATATTACCTGTGTTGATTACACAGTTCACAGTATGTGCATGCCATTTATGTAAGACCAGTGGGGCTTCATGATGGATATACGTTCGAAGCATTCACTGACCATTCCCTCTCTCGACACTCCATCATGTTTCCACCAATCAGGACTCCCTTTGCGATGCCAGACAACCGCTTTTTTTAAAGCCATGGTCTCACATGACACAACATTGCTGTGTTGATGTGTCGGTGTGTTTCCGTGTGTGTGTGAGTGTGCACAGACAAGCAAACTCAGCTGCTTTCACCTCAGATTGCTCTCTCTGGCTTAAGTTTCCCACAGCCACAGGGTCAGTGTCATGGCTGTGTGAAAAAGCATTGACACTTCTGCAACAGTATGCGGGTTCAAATTTGTAATGGCAGTCAAATGGTCATGAGGAAAAACAATCTGACAAATTGTCAAAACAGCCTTAGAAATTATTCTGTTCCCACTGGAAATGTGAATGGTCTAAGTCTTATCAGACTGTTATGAAAAGTAGAGTCTGCTACTTAGCATGTGACAGCAAATAAATAAAGGAAAAAAGAAACTTCAGATCAGGCCACCATAGTAGAATGGAGATTTTGAACATGGTGAATTTCCTGTGTCCATGGCTGGATGATGGACAGGAGTTGATATTTGATCTGAAGGCTGTACAGTTTCTTGGGAGTGGGTAAAGGAGGGGTGAAAGGTAGAAGTCAAAGATCCAGCTTAGATGACCTCCCTGCTGTTGCGAATGGCGCAACAGAGAACCATACTGAAGATCATCCCAATAATCTGTTGAGAGTAAAAGAGATTTTTTTTTAATGAAAATCATTCTCAATTATAATCTGTGCGTGTGTTTTCAACTCTTCTCAGATCTTGACTTACCATGACTCCGGCGATGCCGATGCCCACGTACCCGATGATGTAGAGTTTACTGTTGAAGAAGTCCTTGATGCTTGTTTCGCAGTCCTGCAGACCAAAGATAAGATGCTCAGATGTAGGACCTTGTCCATTCAACGACAAAGGGGCAGAATTTAACTTCACTTCCTGAGTCTGGAGCAGGTGACAGATCTTACCTTGCTATCTGGTTGGGGATCAGGGCAGGGGTTTGCTGTAGTTCCACAACAGTTCAGCTGAAAGTAACAAAATGAAAAACATCGGTGGATGAAACATATAATAAGCACATTCATAATTCCTTTTAGTGATGCTATTTTTCTGACAATGGTTACCTTAACTCTAATTTTTTTACTTACTACTTTCTGGTACGAGACGATCAATGTGCTGTTATTGTTTTCATTGTAAGTTGTTACGTAGAAATTCTGAACATCTTCAATTATCTGTATAAAAGAGGAAATGTGAATTATGTAGTGTAGTCAGGATTTATCACACTTATCACAGCATGAAAAAAACAGATTAACAACACAAGTTATGAAATCATTAATGAACCTTGTCTTTGTTTAGGAACCCAAACACTCCTGCTGCCACTTCTGCTCCAAAGATGATCAGCAAGCAGGCAAAGAACTGAAAAAAATCCAGATGGCAGTATACAGTACTTGTAAGTAAAATATATGTGTATTTCACTTTGTATTTCAAATTGTGTGTGCATGTGTACTCACTGAGCCCAGCAGGCACTGAGATTCCCGCACAGCTCCACAGCAGCCAAAGAAACCAACCAACATCACCAGACTGCCAGCACCAATCAGTATGTACACACCTGGAGGAACAGGGAAAAAGAAAGTTGTCGCCTACATGCAGTATTGGTAATTGTAAACAAAAAGGCAGGTAAATAAGACCTTTAGTCATGAGGGAAACAAGCCCCTAACGATCATTCATTTTGATAGATTCCATACATTAATCTACATCAGCCTTAAACTTCGCTTCTGTGGCCTTTCTCTTCAAGTTCATCTGGCAATTTCAAAAAGTCACCAGCAGGGGGTAGCACAGAGCTAGATGAGGCCAGGCAGTGGCATTAACCTTTCAGACTACTATTTCTGTGGTCATGGCAGCAAAGTGATTTGTGCGGAATGGACCCACTTGTCCTGCTTTTCAACAGGGTCCTCATACAAGATGCCTTGTAAAAAGCCTTGCAAGAAAGAGGTCTTTCCAGGTATATCTGTAAGTGGGATGCTTCATGCCCAATAGATGCCCTTTTCTACCATAAACCCTCTCATTAGGAAAGGTACATCATGTGTAGGTCCGCAGGGAGGCACTAAGCAACTGATTTGTTCCACAAGTGTGCTGTTGTACAGGTGTGGAGTGCGTTGTCAAGCGACAGCTCTGTAGAGGACGGGGTGAGAGAGGACACACACGTCCCCAGGTGATGTGGGCTCAGGTGGGAATGAGTAAAGAAGATGGTTCATTGGATCCCATTGTGTCAAGAGAAAGACTTGATGTGATACAATCATTGTGCTGGGAGCGCCAATTCTTCTGTTGTTAGGAAGGAAGGCTTCGGTAGCCATCTTGCTGTGTCAAAAGATCAGTTAGCAAGTCGACAAGCTCCTAACTCTCAGCAATCTGGTGACAAGTGATGCCGCTGCATCCACACAGTTTAACAAGATGCTGCTTTCAGAGAGGAGTGCACTGTGTTTCTCTTTAGATAGCTCTTGGTCTGAGGTCGTGCTCCTTTTTTTAAAAATCATACAGCATTTCAAACTACAAAGAAGTTATGTGTGGGTCAATGCCATGGGAACGAGGCATAGCAACTGTTCAGTGCTCTCAGCTGTCAACAACATGTGCAGCACTATAGTCAGAAGACCTGACAGAAGCCACTCATTCTCATTCAAACCACATGGACATTTTAGTCTTAGTATACACTCTCACACACACACACACACACACACACACAGGAAGACAGAAAGAAGCAATGGTGTTTTACAGTAGGATTGTGTAGGAAAACAACACTCAGTGTGGAACACTTCACCACCATTAGACAGACTTGTGTAGAAGCAGTGGATACTTGTCCTTTACAACCAATTTCTGTGCGTGGGTGGGCTTTTATATGTGGTAAAGGAGTGTGTATGTGCATGTGCATGGAGGGAAGCCTGTGGTTGGACACTCCGACACAGAGACAGACATTTATTCACAGGCAAAGGGAGTTGCACAAGAACATGTCAATAAACAATTTAAAAGCCCTTCCCCAGACTCAGAGTGGCTGAGCTGAGAACAATATGACACTGACTCGTGTACAGCATTTAAAATGATGTACAATGCAGAACTTTAATTATCAGATTTTTTTTTTAAAACAGGCACATTTTTCAGTCTTAAATAAATGTCGTCTTTTTTCCATCCAGCAAAAACAAGGAGAATGAGCCTTGAATTTCCACTTTCCACAGATCATATCAGCCAGCATAAAAGTCTAATTGCTGATACTTGGTAGTGAAACTGAATTTTCCTTAGCCTGTATGGAGTGGTTTCCCAGCAGCAAATATTTAAGACACAAACCCAAGCAGTGCGTTAGAAGAAAAACAACCCATTGCATTGACAAATACACAATTTTTATAATGGCCGTAATATTGTAGTAATTGTTACAAACCTACACTGTGTGTGCATTGAATGTGGAGTTGTGTTATGGCACTCACCAATGAAGAAGGTGTCTGGAGCCCTGTCACCGTTGAGCAGAGACACAGTTTCGGGATCAAAACGCAGCCACAGTCCCACTGCCAGAACAAAGGATCCCATCAACTGAAGGGAGAAAAGACAGAAAGACACACAGTGAGCTATACAATAGATATACTGCTATACTTCTTCTACTACAGAAAACATAGGGAAAAAAACAAGTGGTCTGCAGTCATGCACTGTTTAGAGTCCTGTGTGCGCGGGCTTTAGTTGTCGTTGAACTCTAATGAATACCAACTGCATTCCTTTTCTGTCATGCTCCTTTCCTTTCCATTCTGGTTAAAAATTTAATAATCATTAACTTGGCACATGGTTACTATTGCTTTAAGAGACTGGGATCACTTTTTCTGTATGTGTTACTAATATCATTTTATCCCGGCTCTGTCGGACGTTATTTTTGTAAATTGGTTTCTGCATTCATCAAAAATGCAATACTCTTTTTACCTAAAGCACAGCAGTGGAGGTGCATGTTTTTCAGCCCTCCAGAGGACTTGTCCCTTTTGCTCTCCCTAAATGGTGATTTTCTACATAACTACAGCAAGTGGTGCTGTGGAGTTTCCACTCCAGCCCTCCACCCTTTTCACTTTTGGCAACAGAAGTGTAATTTAAATTAAGAGCTAGTTAAGCTAAAATTTCATATTTTTTGTAAAACAATAGGTCTGGCAATGTGTCTACAACATGGGTGGATCATTTAAGCGTTCTGGAGCAACAGATCCTGGCATAATGCAATTTATGTAACTCTGAACACACCTTAGCAAGCTCTGGCTTGCGAGTAGGGAGAAAATGACCCGCTTTGCTGTGGGCAGCAGTGTGGCACCTTGAGTTTCCTGTTTGTTAGGAATTGTGGTTACATGTTGCTCATATTTTCCTTCATCTAAACCACCATCAGTATACATTAAACCAAATTGTACCCCCTTCAATGCCCTTGCTTTTTAGGAGCAACTGTGTGTAGCCAAAAAACAACAAAAAAACAAAATGAAAGATGCTCATAAGGAGAGACAGACTGTGGTGGGTGCTCCACTGACCAAGAGATCAATACTGAGAGGATTTTAATGATCACTGAGCCCATGCCCCCCTGAGGATAATCCAGTCTGAAAACCCTTTTTGAGCTGAGCTTCAAAACAGATAGTGTCTCTCTGTGTCTACTATACATGTGTAGAGACATAAAATAAATTTGTCTAAATGGACTGTCACGTTGTCTCTCTGTGTCCTAGATCTCAGAATTTAGATAGCTGCTGTTTGTGTAACTGTTTATATGTCCTTGAGCTCTGTTAAGGGAATTTAGTCAGAGAAACAAACCCTGTTGCCAAGTTCAGGCAAAAACAAACATGTCTGTATCTTAATTTTACTTCATGACCGACTCCACCCTCTCATGGCTCCAGAATTTCTCTCATTTTTCTCTGGATCTTCTGTATCTCATCCTCATCCTCACTGGCTTCACTCCTCTCCCCCTCCTCTCCAGTTGTACAGGTTATATTTTATGGTGTTGGTCTGAAGTAAAACCAGTGGCTCAGTTGTAAAGCATTTGAATGGGACAGGTGTTGGGAAGATGGCTTCCCCCCAGATTGAGGATTTAGTGTTACGCACAGTGATGTATGGGACAGCTGAGGTCTTGGGGTTTCGGGATTAGCAGGTCCAAAGTGATAAAGCACGGTGAAGTGAAGGCTTCGGATCTGCAGAATTGCTGAACCAGGCTGGATTAGTCCAGAGAGGGGCTCTGGATCTATTTAACACTGGTATTTGCCGGAACACCTGATACGATGGTGCTAGTGGAGGAGTGAGTTGAGGACTGCTGCCTGCTGAATTGTGTACATACACAGGGTGCTATAAGAGCTGGGTCATCCCAAGATACTGCAGATTGTGTTATTGCTCTATGGAGGAGCAGGTGGTTGTTAAACAGCTGAAAAGATCTTAGAGCTCAGCCAAACCTCATTACTACTATGGCTACATTTAAAAGCCTTTTCAAAACCAGAGGCATGATGGGTCTCACTTTTCCAACATTGCCATCAGTAGGTGACGTGCTAAATAGATTCGCAGGGCACTCCCGAGCCTGGCTATCCCAAAGGTCCCATTAACCCCATCAGCGCTAACATACCCCCCTACTTTACCCCCCACCACTACATCTGCCATCATTACCGAAGCTGACACCAGACACACCCCTCCATCCTCCCTGCTTCTCTACCGCCCAAATCTACACACCCTCGCCCTCGCCCTGACTTATCTCTGTGTATTATCCCCCCTCCTCTACCCCACCTCTTCTCAATCCCTCCCTCCCAAGCTCACCCAAAGGACAAAGACCCACTGTCTCCCTGTGAGTATATGCTTTGGCGCACAATGGGAGGGAAACAGACAGACACAATGAACGAGAGAATGAAAGAGGGAAGGGAGTGAAGAAAAAAAGAGAATAAGTTGTTAGAGAACCCATCATCTTTTCTCTTTGTCTGCGGACACAGACTTCAAGAGCATGTTGTCCTGAGATAAAGATAAAATTCTACTTTAGGTACTTTATTGCATATATGTCATTTCTTTCCTAACACCACAGAATATAGTTTGTGTCTCTGAATGTTCCTTGACGGAGATGGAAATCTCTGTGTCAAAGCTTTATTGAGGTTTTTTTATGGTGTAAAGCCTACTTTTTAACAGCACAGTTAAATAGTCTTTTTGTGAGGGGAATTTCCATGAGAACAGGGACTGAGCTGACACAGAGCTGTGGTCTTGGTCAGAGACAGTGTTTGGCATAATCCACTTTCGAGGTTATTTTCAGGAAAAATACTCTCACAGTAAATTAAAGCAAAAGCAGCACATGAAAGCAAAAACAGTCAACATCTTTAAATCCCACTGTAATTGTTGAGTGGCTCAAGTTTGACAAAAATAGTTTTCTGTCTGGTGTGTGTTTATAAAAACAGATGCAAAAAAAGATGAGCAGAAGGAAAAGTGTAAATAGGAGTGAGATAATTATGGGTGGATTAAATCCCATTGTATGATTTCACAGGACGAGGGTGGGGGAGTGCAGTGGCACAATCAACCTCCACAATACAGACAAATGAGTTTGTGTGGCTGACAATATTTAGTTTCAGCACCAATGCTTAATTTTAATGTCAGTACCAGAAATCTTCAAGATGTTGGACAAGTCCTTTTAAATTCCATCTAACGGCTGTGCAGAGTGATGTGCAAAATTGAAAAAAAACCCAAAACAAAACACAAAAACTCCACTGAGTATCAGTTTTCAGTATCAAAAATACTACACAAATGAGATGAAACAACCTATGTTACTTTCTTGCATTAAAGCTGTTCAGTTTATATGACAATGAACAAGATTATATGTCAGCTGTTCAGTAAAGTCAGTTGTATCATTATGGTCTTTAAATATTAATATTAGCTATATTACAGGGTGGCATCAAACAAAAACAATGATAACATAAACAATAAAAACACCGCTTTTCAGCATAACTAAAACTGAGCTGTAAGATCAGTTGCACTAGACCCTGTACCGTATGCGATGTGCAAAATATTGTGAAGCTTATAATTTATTACACATACCTTTTCTTAATCATCCATCCAGGAAAAATAAGCATAATCAGACTGGCCCTACACCAGACTTGATGCCACATGTTTCCAACAATCCCTAAACTGAGACTGTCTGGTAAGAAAATTAGTAGTTGAGAAGTGCAAAACAGTAGTGCAGCATTGTCAGCATCCAAAAATAAGACAGTCACAACATCAAAACAGGTAGCTGGTTTTAACTTGTTTGTTGTGGCTGATTGGTGTATGTCAGTGACCTGTGTAGGTTCCCATGAGATGACGCCTGCAATGTCCACTGATTTACTTAGGCCTCATGCTCATTAAGAGGAGGTGCTGCCAAAAAAAATGTCTTTTAGAGATAGGTACGCAAAGTAAGCAATGCAGAAAACAGTCACAAACACTGCCGTGGTCTTTTCAAGATGCCGATTCTCTACATCAACAGGATTCAGAACTCTCCAAAATCAGTCTTATCAGTTCTTTTTAAAGAGGAGGAAAAACACTGGGGGGGGGGTCTTTGGGAAAGACACTTCTTGCTGCACCTTTTACTCATACAACTACAAAGCAATGTTTGCTCCACCCACACTGTTTACCCCACAGGCTTAATTTTTGACCAAATAGGGCAGTCAGTGAACTAGAGCTCACAAACAGAGGCCAGGCAAGCCAGCAAGGTATTGATGTTCTGTTGTAAGTGGCTGCATTTGCAGCTATCAGTGTAATATACACAAAAGTTTGGCCTGTGTTACATTAGTGACAGTTTAGTTAATGGAGCCCTGCCAGGAATCTCACTATATCAGGATGCTGTCACATGGAGCCGGAGAGGTTTTTAAACAAAGAACCACTTTGTATGTATTGATTGATGACCACGTGTGTGTGTGTGTGTGTGTGTGTGTGCGTGAAATGGGGTGGCTGAGTGTATGGCACCCTCATGCTTCAGGTACAAAGAAGTGAGCTTTAGTGTTTTAAGTGTGTCACTATGTCTCACAGCTCCCATCATCCTGCCCAATGGATGCACCTGTCTCTGCTTTACTGTCCCCTCTGAAGGGAAACATATCTGCCCCTCCTCCACCCGCTTTCATCACACATCACACACTCATCATCTCTCACCCTCCCCATCAACACTGGGCTGCAGCTGGCGGGGGGACTGGGATGCTGTGATTTTGAGGGTGATCACTTTGGTTTTCACTGAAAGAATACTAGCAGTGTACTGAACTCCTATCCATACAGATAGCACCAAAATATGGAAGAGCATCTTTTTTTGTGTTCCTGAGGACATGTAAAACACAGAAACAGTACACATCAACAGAATATCCCACAACCCTCATACTGATCTATTTTCTCTCTTTATCTGGGTCAAGTTCATGCCAACTGTCCCTCTTTTGCCATGTGAACGCGCATGAATATCCCTCTCAATCTCCCTGTGACCCTTTTTTTTCCCAGCAGTTGTTGTCTTCCCTGACCAATCATTCACTCTCATCCCCCTTCTCCACCTGTTTGTCATCTCTCTCATCTTCAGAGGTTCTTCGTAACAGCCACACCCTTCCTGGATGAACGGGGATAGTGTGAAATGGAAATTTAACAACTGAGTGGTGTGACCACTTGGGCTACTGTGTTCAGGTCTCCTCTCAGGCTTTGCTGCTTAGCCAGGCAGGAGCAGCAGACTGAAGTTATGCTATTGTCCCGCTGTCACAATGGATCCATTCACAATGCACTCAGCGCCTGATCCACTCCACAGATGCTAGTTGGAAAATTTCTCTCTCACACACACACACACACACACACACACACACACACAGGAACTTCCCCTATAAAGTGTGTAAACAGTTGCACAGATAAACCTAAGTGTGCGGTTACACATGCACATATGAACTTTATCCATGGGGAGACTGATTTCTTGCTGACTTGAAATGAGAGCGTTCATTTATAGCATGAAGTATGAATGGACAAGGATGTCGGGCTTCATGCAATATCACTATTTGGAAATATCACTGACTACCTGATGACACACACACACACACACACACACACACACACACACACACACACACCTTTCACATCCGCCTGACAGTTGGTCTCAAGTAAAGTGACTCTCTTGGGGCTCTTGGTGCCCAAGTGTTGCATTCAATAAAAATAGAAGAGGAAGTAGTTGGTGGATCTGGTGCCCCAGGGCTGTTTTAACTTACGTTTATCAGTCAGGTCTGCACTATTTGTTAATGAAGCAATCTGGCGCAGGGGAGCCAACTGCTGAGTTTGTTTTCCATGCTGTCTCCCAGTCTCTCTCCCTCTCTCTGTCTTTTCATTCAGTCTTCCTTTCAAAAACACGCTTCCCCGGGAAAAGAGGGGCGGGTTTTTTTCCTCTGTGGAAACTCTGATTTGATCCCGGTGAGCCAAACTAAAAACCTCTGGCTGTCACCCTTTCCGCGCCGCGCCGCGCAAACCCACGCCGGGCAACAAATAACACAAAGGACGTAACAGTCCAACGACAGGACTGAATGGGAAAACTGTCAACAATGCCATCGTTACTAAAATAACACGTGGGTGTGAAAGTCCGCTGCGTGGAGGGAGAAGCCTGCGCCGCTGCACTTGCACCCTGTTCATTGACGCACAGCTCGCATCTCATCACTCCACCAGCCGTTGTTACATGCACTTACCCAGAATATGAAGTTGAACACGAACAAAAGGTATTTCACACACTTCATTCCACCTTCCACCTTCCCCATGTCGACTTGATGTTGCAGTGTTTTGCCTTTATCCACGAAAAACGCCCTGACGGCTGTATGGACTCCGCTCAATGTGACAATAATGGCCCACAACGGTCACAACACTTGTGCATCAAGAAACAGTGTCACGGTAACCCCCCTCTCTCTCTCTCTCTCTCTCTCTCTCTCTCTCTCTCTCTCTCTCTCTCACACACACACACACACACACACACACACACAACACCGCAGGATCCGCTTAGACTCTTTCCAGACCGCCCCTTTCAATAATGCAGAAGGGGGCCTAAAGGGGGGACCAAGACTACCCGATGGGACAAGTGTTTGGCAAATGTGACGTTTCCCCCTGTGACGAAAAATCCTGCCTTGCCAATAGATGGGCAATATAATGTCGTTCAATATATGTTCAGTATGCCCTCTTCACATTTGTTTCTACTATTTTTATAATGTGTAAATATTCCCATGCAGATATAGCACCAAGCAGTTTTACAATATTATTTTCAAGATAAACTATTCTTCACATGATTACCATAAGATAACTAGATAATCAGCTGATGACCACAAATTTCGTCGAGCACATATGAAGTAAGGGAACCAGGCTGTTTGATGACAGAATAAAGTGAGGGATGTCAGACCTCACACACAGCACAGAGAAAGAGAGCGAATTAGCCAGGGAAAGCCTGGCCTTTGTAGAGGAATTGGATGGCTTAAAAGATCTGTTTCGTTTTGTAATCACATTGTTAGATAATGGCTAGGTTTGCACACTTTCCTTTTACAAGAAAAACACGATGGTAAGGTGCCCAGGTATTTCCCAACAGCAATATGTAGTATCGCAACCTCTCAAACCTTTTCCTGTACATTCAAACCAGATGTCAGTGCAGCAATGCCTTTAATGAAAGCGAAAAAATGAAGTGTCACAACAGGGACGTACCCTAATGGTTCATCAGTAAGACTAGCTCACAAATTCTCACAGGACAGAAAAAGAGCTAAAACTGTTTGAGCTTCTTTCTATTTCATCCTCATGGTACTAAATTTAGTTTATCATCTGCTGTCCTCGCATGATGGAAATCTGTTGAAGTAAACAAGTAGAATAGGAAAGGCATTTATATGACAATGCCACCATAAAAATCGCTTGGTTAAAAACTTACCCGGTTGAAAGTGTTATTTTCTCATACTACTATTGGTGAACTGAATCAAAGCAACCCCTTGTCTTGTCTTGGGTGGTTTTCTTACTGGGTTAAGTTAAATCACGACTGCACTGGTTCCACATTAACCCAAATTTGGTTCATTTTAACACACTGACTTTTAGTTGTTGTTTGTTTTTTTTTCTTAAATTTTAAACACAGCTTCTACTTGTTATTTCTCAACACCATCCTGAACAAAACACCAGCTATTTCAAACAATCAATACAACATCTCCTGTCTGTTAATGAAATGGAAAGAGTAGCCCCTGTGTTGGATTTCTTCGCTCAGTGTCATCAGTGATTTGGGAGCATGTAACTCAGCAGCAACACCATGTTCAACATAAATATTTTCCCTACAACCACGGAGAGCCAAGGGGACATCCAAAGAGCAGTTCATTTTTATCACTGGGAAATTAGGCGCTGGTTAGAAAATGTCCTTATAGAGGAAGAAAGTGGTCTGCCAAGCTGAACACGAGAGGGAAGGAGGAGTCAGAAAGAAATGACATGTTGAAGAGAGAGGGGAGAAGGCCGAGAACAAAGGCACATACTTAGATGATATTATCAATGTGAATAAACCATTGACATGCAACCCCTTTCACTGACATGTGACTCTTAAACTCTCAGCCATTATGTCTTTAAGGTGAAGCTAAATCTCTCAAAGTAGCAGCGTTTGTGCTGTGAGACTCATTAGGGGAATTGTGGAGGACAGAGAGAATACATAAAAGTGCTGAGTTGGAATGCAAACCAGACCAATGCCAAAAAAGGAAGGGGCCGATAAGACTGTGTCCCCTCTGGTTGGTTATTGTTTGTGCAACAGTTAGTATGTGGTTCCACGTGTGAACAAGAAAAATGGATGCAGGGCATAACCTCCATGATAACAGAAAACAACCAGCTAAAGCAGCATGACACTTAATGGGCCCACCATTAGGTTGTCATATGGCTCTGTTTTTGTGTTTCCATTTTGTTGACAGATGGACGGTGGATAGTTTTGTGTTAGCCATATTTAAAGAGAGCCTGCTGAACGTTTGTAGTTATCACTGCCACCTTCCCAGTTGTAATCTCAAGAATTTGAATAAACGCCATGCTTTTCTTCTTCTTTCCTAAATGGGTGGGGTCAGTAATAGCTGTTGTTATTTGCCTGACTGTTGCACTCATGTTTGAGTAGAGGGCCTGGACGTTTTTCCTCCGCTGATGTCATTATTGATGACAGACTGTGATATCCGTTTGGCTGGGGGGGGTGTCAGCAATAGCCATGCTTTATAAGAAGTATGGATTAATCTGGAACTAACCTAAAGTGTATTGTAAATGGTTAGGCTATTTGGATTTTCACTAATAATATTACATTCATAGATGCATTCATAATGCCTCGATACACTGCTGCAGCAACAGACTGACAGTAAAAGACACTTACATGTATATCTGTGGCAGCAAAACACCATCTACTGGTCAAACTGCAAACCGACCGCGTGGGCCTTTATCTTCAGCAACAATCACGACTCCGCTCTTCAGGCCTGCTCTCCCCGCCCGGGCCTCTGCCCGGGGGGAGCTTGATGAGCAGAGTTTGAGATTCAGCTCACCTAGTCTGGATGGTGGCTGGTGGCTGGTGGCCTTCCACCCTGTTTGTTGTGTTGTACAGTGTCTGCAGGTGCATTTCATTCTACGTAATTTAAATGGACATAATATTAGTCCTCATGTGTGGGGGAAAAAAGGCCTCATGTAGTGGCAACCCGCTGTCAGGACGTGCACTCCAACTCTCTCTACACACCTGCACTTACTCGCCGCAGCGTTTTGGACCAAGCGAAGCGCGTCCCGGATCCTTTCACTCACTACTGAAGAGTTTCCCTCAGACTAAAGGAGTCCAGTCACCTGAGAAATATCACAGTCTTTGGAGAATGCTTCACGCCATCAGCTGTCATCTGGAGGAGGTGCGTCTACCGCAACTGAGTGACAAACTGGTTTCGCTGAAACTACCGGTTCGTTTGTTGTTTGTTGTGTGGGCTATGCTAAGAGGCTCCTGGTCTGGTACTGTGCGGCTGCGTTAGCTGCTAATCATGCTATCGTTTCCACTTCTTGACTTTACTGTGTTGCTTATTGACACTGTAGTTAGGTTGACGCGTGTTACCTTCTCGTGTGACAACGGTAAACGTGACGTGTTGTTGGTCCGCTCGTGGTTGAGCCAGGCGTGCACGCGGCACGTTGAATGTTGTGCACGTGTGACGGCAGCCGGTAGAGGGCAGTGCTGCACCGCTTTACTGCACCGGTCACAAGCGCGCGGGCTGTTTCTGCTCCAGACATACCTGTCAACTCATTGTCATTTTCGATATCAACACTGTACATGCATGTGTGTGGCAAAAATGTTTATCTTTGTTCTGGATAATTATATTTAATTTACATAGAACTGCAGAATCACCAGACAGGTGTCCATGAGAAAAAATAACAAGCATTACGCCCAGTTTAAGATCATTCTGAAAATCATAATATTGTGACTTTTGTAATATATACGTGAACCCATTTCTCCTGACAGCTATGTACTGAGAGTGGGCAGGAGAAGCCAGCTCTCTCTCCTCCCTCGCAAGCAGGAGTTTTGGCTCATGATGGCACGACACCATACTGAAATACATTTTATATATTTCTTTTTAATTAGTGACCAATCTCTGTGCACCATTCTTCCCTCACGCAGGCTTGCATGTCTTTCCCAAAGATGTGTTTACTCCAGTTTTCTAAGGTGTTCTAAGGTCTAAGTGTGGCAGGAATTCTGCCACGCTGCTAGAAATACAACAGCCAATCCATCTTCCTCTCTGTGTATAAAATGCAGAGCTGGACTCTCGGGCCTGCACGATGTGAAAAACATTCCTCGACTGCAGGCTAGAGTCTATGGATGTACAAGTATGAAAGGGTTAGCGGGTCTGCGCTGCGTTCCTCTCCATGTCATAATGGATAATAGACAGTAGAATAATGCTGCAGTGCTGACTGAGACATGGACCCTCTTAAATCTTGAACAGTAAGTGCTAGTACTGATCTGAGGAAATCGTGAGGGTGAAACAGTGTCTGGTCCTGTCAATTTTAAGATGAACCAGGATTATATGAAAAGTGATTTACATTGTTGGGGTGAGTCAGATCTGAAATATTTGAAGGATTCTTCCACCATCGCGTGGTAAGACAAAATTTCACATTTTGAATACAGATATCTGCATCACTGAACAAAGATTTGAAATATGTGGGGTCACCAGATAGTCATATTGTTAGGGCACATACCACATGGGCTTAAACCCCTGAGCAGCAGGTCCTTGGTTTGACTCCTGGCCAGCCAGACCACAAAATAATCCAGAACAGGATATTCTTTTGGTTTTTGGGAAATGTTCAGCCTTGGGGGAAGTCTGTGCTTTTGGAGTGTTCTCTAGTTTGAATATATTTTTAGTGGCCTGAAGAGGTGAATATTTTGTTCCACAAGAAAAAAGACTACAGAACAGTTAATAAGGAAATTATGTGAAGTAGAATTTTTAGTTTTTTGAGGAGTTGTTTGATTGAGGAAAACTGTAGAAATGGGTGATAAGTCTCTGCAGGTCCGTCTCTCGGGCTGAACCGTTTCATCTTTAGCACAGTCGTTTCATTCATTATTCAAACAAAAATATTGATTAGAGCTGCATTAAAACCAAAACGTGAACACTGACACAACAAACCAGGCAAGTACTGAGGTGTTTAATAAATAACAGCATGAACAACACAACAACAATAACAACAACATTAAAAGATTGAATTCATTTTGTATATATATACACATACCGTATATATTTTTTCATATTTGACTGTATAAACCATAAATATGACATGCAGTCCTCATAACTTAAAACAACCAGGACTTCTCGGACTGAGGTAGGGTCAGGGGCCAAGAGGTTGGATAGATGAAGCTGTTTGTGTGTGTGTGTGTGTGTGTGTGTGTGTGTGTGATGGTGTGTGTATGTTTGGAAGTGGGGAAGAGGATTACAGTATTGGCAATAAAGCTGCAGTGGCTGTTTAGGAGAAATATGTGTGTGTTGGTTCATAGTTCGATGGTCAGGAGTCGTCCTCCCCAGTCAGTGCCCCAGTCGTCCTGCCCAAGACTTCCGACTGAGAACGCACACACATGCAGCGTTGATGCGGATGAAACGCCAGGCTGTCTGTTCCTCGAAGATGGTCAGGGCACTTACAAATATGTGCGTGTTGGTGCAGTAGGAGTTCCAGTGGCGGCTGTCGATGCCGAGACAGCCCGAGTTGCCTGATTTGGCACCCTGTTTGGCGCCCCGCCCCCCCGGCCTTCCCCCGTTTGCGTTCCCGGAGCCTCTGTGCGTAGGGTATCGGCAGGTGGTCTCGTAGAAGAACTGTTTCTTCACCACATTGTTGATTGTAACGTAGGGCAGCACTGACACCTCATTCCCACGTATGTCTGTGGCCCGTGTCAGGTTGCCCACCCAGGTATTTATGCTGTCACATACTGAATACTCTCCTCGATGCATGGTGTGTGATTGTGCTCTGCGCCTTACCCTCACCCCTGTCACCCCTTCAATGTCATAGCCCGCACCTTCCAGGGCGTCGTGTGAAGGGGGCACCTCGCTGAAGACAACACGGGGCGAGGCGCGGTAACGTTTCTTGGAGAAGAGCTTGGGGTCCACCACTGGGATGGAGGGGTCAGGAGGGGAATCTGACGTAGAGTGCTTGATGACAGAGCTCCTAGCCTGGGTATGTGAAGCTGCCCTATGGTGCCTCTTGGTCCTGTGGTGGCTGGTTCTGTGATGCTCCTGGGAAGAATGATGTTCAGAAAGGTGGGCCCCCGCTGCTGTCTGCTGCTGTCCTGCTCTGTGATTGGCTGCTGTCTGCTGTCCTGTTTTGTGGTTGGCTGTCCCGGCACTCCGGGCCAATCCACCTCCCATGTTCAGTACAGCCTGGACGCCGATCAGGAGGAGCAGGACCAGTGGTGACGACCTCATGGGCACACGTCCTGAGGCGAACACAGGGAGAAAAAAAAAGTTCAGGTAATGTTGTGATGGTAACTGAGTTGTGGCTCTGGCTTAAATGGCTTTTAAAAGCTAAATGATTGATTGATTAATTGAAAGAATATTCACAGATTTGCTGATAATCAAAGTTAGTTGCGGGCCCAGCAAACTGCAAATACATTATCAAGGAGAAAGCTGTACCTCCAACAGAACGAGAATTGTCCAGATTTAGTTAAGCAGTATTTTCTGTCAGGTAATTGCTCTGTTTTGTCCATTTTCACTACCAGAGGAACATCTTTGGTCCTAAAAGATAAATGTGTGTTGCTGATGTTTTGTGGTGAATGCAGGGTGTTTATGACTACCTGTGGAATGTGTCCGGTGGAAGTGGGAGCCCCTGTGGACTCTAGAGCCAGTCTCCAGTGCAGGCCGGGCCCCTCATGCCTGCCATCTGGACCCCCTGAACCACAGCTCTGTAAGACAGGCATACCAGACAAATATGCAACTTAAACATATGGATTCACTTCATATATTTCATGTATTTTACTGAAATCATTTACAGTTTAAAAAAAACAATCATTTAATAAATTTGTCCCTGGTTATCATGTCCCCTGTTATCATTTGATTTCAAATAGAAAAATTATCAAAATAACGTATCAATTTTGACTTTTGAAATCATTGTCAATTCTCCCTTCAAAACATCTTCGCCACTGTCAGGCCCGGAGGTAACAGGGAAATAACCAAACTGAAAAATCCTCTTACTTCCCTGAAGTCCTAGCCGTTGAAATGTTTTGCGCTCCCTCATGAGTAACATTAAGAAACAAGCTTGATTTGAGCATTTTAGCAGAACACTGGAACCATGCTATGAAAGTAAAAAGTAAAAGAGTAAAAAAGATTAGAGAATATGAAATGTATCTGACACTTTTCAGAGCATAAAACCAATGATCTGTCAATCTTCATTAATCCAGACACACTAGTTTAACAACGGCAAGGCCGTCATTGCTGAAAAATATTGCTTAAATCAAAAATTGAATTGTGACACCCCTATTCAAGACTAATTTCACCACACAGACAGGACAACAACAAATGCTTCATTTCTCATGTACATAAGGTGAGTTAGTGACTCGTTTAAATCTTTCATTTGTCAATAGTCAACAAAAATACAGAAAAAACAAACAAAAAATGAAATTTATCATTTCTGCACCAACTTCTCACCTTTGAGACTGATCTGCATTTTGAACATTACTGATAAACTAGTCAACTAGTAAATACAATTACATGTTAATCAATAAACAGTCAAGATGAGATTATTTTCAGAGGCGTGCAAAACTTGTTGCCCTCCTCCCCTGAACACCACTGCTCTCACAGACATACACAGTTTACTGTTATCTGACCTTATCTCATGCAAAGTGCACACACACACTCACCATGTTTAACTCTCAGAGCTCAGGCTCACATACATTGGAATGTGTGGCATTTAACACCTCATTAGAGGTTACATATATACTGAACATAAAGCAATCCAACATGTATCATTAATAGATGATTGGATCACATGCATGCTTGGCAACTCTGTCACACATGCAATGCACAACAGTGGTTTTCTAGACACACATATACATATGCATGTATGTATTGTTGTTTTTCATGAATTGTTTGCATGCTCAGAGACCATGATCTGTAGAAATACATAGAACCCTTCCCATACAAACACTCAAAAGGTCACTGAGGTGAGTTGAAACAGGCGTGTCAGTATTTGACTCCTCTGTAGTGCAATGTAAAACCTATCTTGCTTATATCTGTGCAATATCTGTGTCGTGTATCCTGTCTGTGTAGCACATAATAACCTGAAGAGGTCAGCGTTGCTTGCTCTGACCAGAATTCAAAGACAGCATCAAGCAGCTGAGATATTTCAAAATGTCACTGGCCCTGTTCCCATTAGAAAATGCAGCCCAGCTGCATGACAGTTTAGCATCTTAAATCTTTTTTCAGGTATTTTCCCACAAGCCCAGAATGCTAAACCTTGATTTTTTTATTCTTTGGACTATACTTGGTTGTCTACAAGACATTGGTGGGAAATTATCTACTACATACTGTTAAAATGTTTACATGGACTCCTGTTCCTCATACAAGAGGAACTCGTACTTAACTTTAGTATTTATTTAATACTAATTGATACTTCTTTTCTGCTACGTTTCAGATGTAAAAAAAAAATACGTTTTACTCGCCTACATTTACATGATAACTGTTGTTACTGGTTAAGATGTTTAAGATGGGGCTCAGCTTTACACATATATCTTATTGTGATGTATGTGGTGTGTGTGTATAGTTTTTTAATTGTTATTAATGTTTTAATAATTATTCATTCAAAAAAATTATGTGACAATCTGTTAAATATGATGCATTACAGTGCAGTAAATGACCCAAATGCATAAAGTAGTTTCCTTAAACAGCCACATCATTACTTGCTCCTTACATGTTAATCCTCTCGTAATATAATGTCTGTGTCTCTACAAGTGGCCGCTGTACTGCCTGTTCATACTTTTCTGCAGATAAATCCTATATATTTGTACTTTTACATTTTACTATATGACATAAACATGTCATGAAATACTTTTACAATGTGCCATTGTTGCTTTTACTTAAATAAGACCAGAAAACTTCTTCAGCCACTGTCACAGGGTCAGTTTGCATTGCATTTGCAAATCATTCAAGGTAAGTAATCGAGGGTGGTGGAGCGAGCTGTCTTTTGAAACTTTTCGAGAAAGTGATCCACCAATGGTGCCTTTTGACTTCAATAAACACTATCGTACATGCACACCCACACACATATGGAGCTGGTCCAGACAGGCAGTGAGCTGATTGATCCAGGCTGACGGGGCAGTTCACTATTTACATGGCCCAGGGTGAGCCGGGAGGATCCTAATGTTAAAAATATGTGGCTTGTGTTTAATGCCAGTGGAGTCAGCGTAAACACTGCAACGCAGGAGCGCAGAGGTTAGAGCAGTTTAGAGAGCACCTCTGACTTATAGGATTACTTCAGCACTGATCAGAATCTGCCTTGCTACCCCCCCCCCCAACCTTCACACAGAAAATACTGTATGCAGTAGGACCAACACATGCAGCACCAAACATACACAAACTCATAAGATACTCTTGCGGTTGAATGTAGTTTACATGTTCCCCCAAATCTGTTTGTTTGTTTAATGGTTTTGTGGAAACAAAGCCACATGCCAGAAATTCTGTACTAGCTGCACTGAAAAATGCGATATTTCAGCTGCATTTACAGGGTGTTGACTAGGACTGGGGTTAAAATACCAGCTGAAATAGTCTAATGGATTTGACATACTAAGATACAGTACATCCTATATCAAAACATGGGGAAAGGCAATCCATATGGTACTGATAAAACTGGAAGTCTCAGAGTGTTGTGTTAGGCTCCCTGCACTTTGACAGGACAGTTTGCTATCCAGGCAGAAAAATTAGAGAACATGCACGCATGGGAGATGCGCAGAAGAAGAAAAGAGCTAGTGAGGGACAGTCCTGCCAAATAATGACAAAGGTATTTCAAACCCATTTAAGCAAATACCACAGAAATGACAGACACTGTATGGTTCATATTTCCAGACACTCAACATACTGTATTAATACAAACTGGTATAAACAAAGAAGTTGTCTGATTTCCTTTTATGATTCATGCCTTGTATAGTTTGCACCAAAGAGGATGTTTATGAGAACAGGCTTTGTAGAATGGCCTCCAGTGGCTTACTGCAACATCTCCTGCTTTAAGGAGGTTCCCTTTCTCACAATAGACACACTCCCCAGTTTTGCCAAACTGTAAATCATGAGCGTTTCTGTTGAGTCATTCATCACTTTCCAAATGCTAAGTGCGTTGAAGGCACCACATGGCACTATCTGGTTAAGCAAGATTGCCAAAGTTGATGAAAGTATGTGGAGAGATGTCATGCGTCACGCAGCTGCTAGGTTGTGACCTGGAAAGCCAATCATTACGCAGCTTGAGAGGAAAGTGCCTCAGTCAAAGACTAATTGCTTAGCCCAAGGCAGTGGAGTCCAGCCACACAGTTACTGGTACTGGCTACGTGGTGTCAGCCAGCAACACGTTTTCATGTAGTCTGCCAGTGCACAAGATGTACCACAAGTCAGTCTCTGGTGCCTGCAAGCTGCCAAATTACTGCATGTGGTTACACTACATTACGGCATGTTGACTGTAACACAGTGACAAAGAGGCAGGTGTGCCAAAACATGAGCAGTTTCGGAGTGTATTGCCTGCCATCCAAGGTTAGGTTACAGTTAGCAAGGGGTTCTTCCGATCTATGTGTTGCATTAGTCATTAGTTACAAGTCCTTGTTAAAAGATGTGCGGGAGCGGCGTGTCAGCGGCTCTCTCAAACAAAACACACCTCCTTCTCAGAGTGATGACAGTGGCGTCAGATTATGAGGGGGTGAGAAAGAGAGACTGACAGCTGCAGAGACAGAGAGAGGAAAGAGACTGAGAGAGAGTGATGCAGAGAATAACAGAGAAAGGCAAACAGTTTTCTCTGTGTCTCTCATCAACTTAGAGTGTCGTTCCTCCTTCTGTCATCCACTGGAAATAATTATCAAGAAGGATGGCCGCCAGGTCAACTCGCTCTCTTTCGCTTTGAGATATATTCATTTCTTTGAAAAAAAAAATCTAATGCTCATTAATCAACATTTGAAAAATGCAAGAATGTGTAAGAATTGTTCTGTGTAGACCAAATAAGTCTTACTTTTAGGGATGGTTTCAATTTGAAATCAAACTTGTGTATCACATGTCTTCATGTCTTTTTTTCACTTTACAGAGCCATATTCATAATTGTAATGCTTCCATTTCTCTTCGGGTCACTCTTTTTTTTGACAACTGTAATCAAAGCCTTTCATCCATGGAAAGACAATCTGCTCATTACAGTTTAGACAGGCTGCCATGTGAAACCAATAAAATATAAAAGATGCTGCCATGAATTGACTTTTTGTCACGCAAAATGATGTCATGCAGCCTCTTTTAAAAGCACAAAAAGGGTGCATTCTTGAAATGTCCTTGAGAGGCTCTCAGTTCTCAGCTTTAAAAGTCTAATTTATAGATTGCACATCACAGGTTGGAAAAATGGAACACTTTACAATAAAAAGCACGTTTTTCAAAAGCCAGTATATTAGTAAATAAGTAATTTAACTAATTCAATGTTATAGAGATGACTTTTATCTTCCAGTTAAGTATATTACGATGGGATTTGATATAAAATAAATAATTTGTTTGTAGCTATTATTATACTGTATATACAGTGAAGCCATTTGAAATTCACTGCCCATGACTGCACAGTCATGTTTGGTTTTGGAATCATTCTGTAGTTCATAAACAGTTCAATACAACTCCATACAAATTGCACTTTAATTTGCTGTGGCTTCTTCTTGTGGACAGTTAAGAAACAATCAAATGTCAATGCACTGGGGTCAAATTATGAGAATGTTTTCATTTAGTACTGAGGAAGTACCACTGGTAATCCCTATATATTCAACTCACATCATTGAGTCTCAAGCATGGTGCAACTAAATGTGGCTTCAGTGAGAATGGTAGAAGTGAGGAATTGTTCTACATTATACAAAAACATGACAGATAATACAGTGTTTAGACGATGGAGAGCATATTGTTCTGCATGCGCATTTGTTTCTCAGTGCCATAGTTTTAATTCAGGAATGACTGAAAAAAGTAGTGAATAAAAGTCTGACTGTACACATTTGATATTTGTAAAGTGCATAGCAGAGACAAAAGAGATGAACTTCTGCAAAGACATTTTCTGTTCTGAACCAAGGCACCTGTTGTACATCACAGATACTTCAAACAGTCAACTCTGCTGCTTTGGCCTCAGGACACAGGAAGAGAGAGACAGGCAGCATCAAACTGACAGGCACACACAACCTGTTACAGCACTTTACTCTCTGGCGCTATGACAAATGATGCAAGATATGCAGAACAAAAGAACCTTTACTGTACACAGTGTTATAGTATGGACTGGCCAACTGCCTCAACATGGAGAAAAGAACATATGTGCAGTTTTTGACATCAGCTTGTATTAACATGATGGGTTTACTGGGGAACAGCAGTAAAATATGCCTGGCGTGTATAGCTTTCAAATGTGTTTCTTAAAAAAAACAACCCAAAAAACAAGTACCTTTAGAAAGACTGACCTTTTATTCAACTTAGCTTTCTGACATTGGCAGCCACACAAAGGCAGCTACTTCACTTCACACAACCACTGAGTGTTTCCCAGCTCAGTAACACACTGCCAACAAGATCTCAGAAACATATCAGGGTCTCAGGTTTTACGAGCAACCATTTCAAACAAATTTACCTATACCCTAACTAT
Organism: Psettodes erumei; assembly: GCA_016785225.1. Taxonomy (NCBI): domain Eukaryota; kingdom Metazoa; phylum Chordata; class Actinopteri; order Pleuronectiformes; family Psettodidae; genus Psettodes; species Psettodes erumei. The sequence continues at coordinate 1,375,862 of JAFBJZ010000941.1, forward strand.
AAATGAACATGGTGCCATGCAGTGAGAAGGGAGGCCTGTATTTGATTAGCAAGTGTACATTACACGTATGGTCAGCGTCTGTAGGATTTAATTTACATTACATAGCAGCACAGCACATTTTCCACAGGTGTTTCTCTTCATCAGTTGGGGGTGAAATAAAAGCTTGTATATCTGTCCACGGTATCTTGAGAATATCAGGGGAGCAGGGAGGCAAGGTGTGGAAACTAAAAGGAAGGGACTCTGGCACTGAGCCAGTGTCTTCATCCAGCTGTTTCATGCCCTGCTCTGTCTGTCAGTCTGTCTCTAGGTTCTCCCTTTCTCCTCCTGGAATCTGACTTAGTGTTCTTTTTTTTTTTTCTATCTCACAGTCAAAAGCCAGCGGTAACTTCCTGGATACATGTCTGTTTCTGTGTCTAAGAGTGATAGCAGATTTCAGCCCTGTGTGAGCACATGTGGAGCATTGCTCATGTGGATCCTTTCTGTCATTTCTTTGTGTTTGGGAAGAATTATAACATGCAACGAGTTATTGATCAAACCCATAGACCCTCTCACTGGTCATCTGATCCCTCCCATCTCTTTTCCCAATTTGGCTGTCTATGGCCAATTCTGTGTGTTTGTTTTTTTGTGTCGTAAGCTACAAATAATTGGCTACTTCTTCAGAAGCTGTAAAGGGATTGCTCTAAAGACATGCCAAGCACACAGGGAATAGGATTTCAATTAGCCTCCACAGTGGAAGGAATGTCTTGGAACTGGGATAATTAAAACAGTTGGTCCTGTGTCTGCATATGGCTTCACTTTTACGCTTTCACAATTACAAACTTTCCAAGAAAAGTAGATGTCAAAGTCAAGAGGTGGAAAGTTTGCAAGTACAGTTTAACTAACAGTAAATACTTACTAATAGGTGCAATAATATGCGCATGTGAATTTCATGTCACCATGAAGGTTTTATGTCTTCCTTTCACTTTAATATAGCAAGTTTCAAAGGTACTTATCTTATTCCCATCCAAGATACTGAAAAACGGTTTCAGGAACCAGAGTTTCCTTCCCAGTTTAGCTCTCACTGTATCTCTCTGTTCTGAAGAAGATCCCTCTGCTACTTTTCAAAGAGATTTCAAACATCTTCATTGATGCATGCCGCTACATGTGGTAAAACTTTTTCTATTCTCTTCCTGGCATAACACTTGTTCCAGTCCAGTTTTTTTTATTTGCAAGGGCAACTCTGAGACAAAGCAGAGCCATGACTACAATGTAACCTCCGCCTTTTCTCGCTGTAACAAATTCTCCTACAGTAAGTCGAACAATGATTCATCATAATAGAAAGATTGAATCCCTGTGGTGCTTGATAAAGGAATCCAAAACAAACAACATGTTAGCTGGTACTCAGTTCTGCAATAATTACATTTGGAAGAGATGACTAGCAAACTGTAAAGTAAAACAATGCAGCTCTTTGTACACCAATGAATATATTTTTTTGCACTTTCCCCCAGTACAAACCGTATGTGTTTGCTGCTTGTTGAAATACGTAACACAAGTGTTTCTGGGGGGTATGTTACAGCAGTAAAGGTAAGTCCATTGCTTGAGCAATGCAAATGTAATTTGCTTAAAGAAATTTGGATTTATTTTACAAACAGATAACTATTTGCATAGTGCATTAATGAAACTAAAGATATATTAATGTTGCATTGCTAGATTTTGGGGCCCAAATAGTGGTTTTGTTACAAACTTGGTAGCTTTCTCTTCATACTCATAGTTTCATCAGTCGTTTTCAATTGGCTTTGTGCACAAAGTTGTCTTGGTTCAACAGTTTAAAGGATATGCTTTTGAGACAACTACTGCCATGCTTTAATTCTACTTTAACTGCATGAAAGGTCCTGACAGAATTCCAGTGGTGTGGTGTTGTTTGTCCTTATAATGAACTCTCAGCTGCTGTGTTGGACCCCAACAGATCTCCAGACATAAGGTTTCTTTGGCAATGAAGCAAAACCGCAGCCAGAGCAATGTGACTGTGTTCCTGAAAAACCTTCTCCGCTTCTCTCTCTCCCTTTTGTAACCGGGCCCATCCCCAGTCAACCCACCCTCTCCCTGCACTGGACCAGCAGATGTGGGAGGCCAGTAGTCCAGGCCTTGAAGGCAGGATGAACACAATGATTAACATGTTTTCCAGGCCCCCAGTTTTTATGACCTTGACATTCAACAGTCTTCTCAAGACAAGTGGTTAATCTTTTGGCATGGTTGTGGTAATAACTCCCCCTTCCTGGTGAGAATCTAAGATCTCACAGTGGAGCAGCGAGCGGAGGAGGGCCAGAGGCAAAAGAATGCCTGTCTGGCCACAGAGAGAGATGAAGACAGAGGGATGGAGAGGAAGGAATTAGAGATATCAAGGGATTGGGAGAGGTAAGAAGCAATTGAGGGTGGGGCACAGATGGGCAATGAGATGTCTTAGGAATCTGATAAATACAGGAGCATGTGATAGAAAGAAGCAGTGCCAGGAAGGTTGCAGGGGGTGAAAAATGTAGACAAAGATGACTTTAAGAAATTGAAAAAAATCTCACTGATGTTCACACCAGCAGACGGAAAATGAATTGTCTCAGAGCCTTGGTGGAGGGCATCACCACATCAGGGCTTGAAAATCATCCATGCTGTCCAAACAGAAGCACAGTTGTATTGATAGTAAACCTCCTGGAGAGCACAGCTGTATCAGCAGGTACATGACCAATATTGCTGATGGTGATTGGTAAAAGTACATCTCTGTCATTACTTCTGATAAAGATCACTAACGTGAATGTGAGTCATTCAGCTCATCGGCCTGACTTAGATTTGAGTCACCTTCTGTCAGTCTGTTATAAGTGCTTTAAATTTGTATTTCACAACTTGTGCCCTCTATGAAATTGAGTATGCAGCTTTGCATGCGATGCATTCACTGTGTGCTGTTGTAAGCAAAACACAGGAGGAGTGATTGAGAATGAATCACCCAGATTCAGAGGCATAAATAGACAGATGCGCTCACCCAAGTTTTCCATTACGTCCAGTTTGTGCTGCGCTTTCGTCTGATGCCACGAGCATGGGTGTGGGCCCATAGCCATACAATGGGTACTGTATATGGTGCGTCAGACATTTGGATATGCATTTATGGTATTCTTTCATGCCCCTACTTGAATTCTCAAGTTAAATGCACCACACAATGGTGGTGTGTTATGAGAATATGCTAAATATTACATAAAGGTGCAGACAGTATTTGTCACTGTACAGCAAAAGTCTTCTACACTCCCAAGTTTTCTTTGAGCTGTGTCCTCCACTTTAAAATGGTGTAATGGGTTTGATTTTATAAATTTAACTGGATTTTCCCAAAGGATGAATCCCACTGACTTCAGTGATCAAACAGGTCAAAGTTTTCTCTTGTCATGGAAAATATCCACATGTGTACAAGATGCTTTTGTTGAAATATATGGCATTATATGCCAGTCCATGATGCAACAACATATTATTTGGCATGTAATTTTTTACAGGTTACATATTTTCCAGATGATAAATCCCAACAATTTTTGTGATCCCCAGATCTTTCACTTACCTTTTCACCCCCAAAAAGGACATTCCTATCATCTGTACTTTACATGAAGTACTCATTGCCAAATATTAACATGCTAAAATTTGCTAATTGAAAGTAAAACCCCATGATGGTGAACACTTGAGGCTCATTAACCTTATACTAGATTAACATCCTCATCTTAGTGTTGTCTTGATGAGCATTTAGCGTCCCGGCATTAGCACATAGCTCCAAGGACTTCTGTCCAAAAATCAGTCTTTTCACATCTTTCATATTTGTAATCAACATTTTAAATCTTTAGTAATGCATAAACCTTAGTTATACCACTTCAGCTTTCAAACTTGTATAGCCCACTTTGTTGGATGGTTATAAATGGCCTTGTCAGGACTGTACTGAATCCTCCCAGGGTGTAAAAAATGTATGTTGTCGTCACTCCCAGTGTTTGTTTGATTACAGTCTCACCCCTCTCACTAAAGACTTGACCCGGCCATTTTCTGTTCTGTGTGGTCTCCACATCATTCTGTCATCTCTCTCTCTCTGCGTCTGTGTCTCTCTGTCTCCCTATCTTCCTCCGCTCACTCCCTCTCTCCATCTAACTGATGTCAACCACCTGTCTGCGTGGGACCTCCCAGGCCCATCCTCTGTCTGTTAGCAGTATGCTATGTTCAGTGTGTGAGCAGAACTATGGTGAAAGAGATTTAGTAGCTACGTTCCAGACGGTCTGCCTGTGTGTTCATGTGTATATGTGACCTGCAGCAGGGGTTTAGATAAATTAATATTTACTGTGGAGTTTGATGCATGGGCTTAACAGTGAATCCAGCTGAGAAATGGCTTCCTACAGCGTCATCTTCCCCAAAAGTCCCCATGACACACCATTAATCCTCAAGTTTTAACTAAAACAAAACTTGGCGACAGACAAAAAAGATTGTTTGACATAGTTTGGCAGAGGTGGAGAAGACTGCTTGTAGAGTCTGTCATACCTCAGTAGTTTTTGTGATCCTGTCTGGAGTAAACAACTATAAGACAAAATGATATCGTATAAACAACAAATCCTCCAACCTGAATGACCGTATAGGTCCTTTGTCGCTACCCTCTGATACGATCTGGAGGAGCGTCTCCTGATAAAACACCCCAACGGTGGCAGCTGTACTGGACCTTGGTCATCATGGTCACAGCAATAAACAGTCATGCTTTCATTTAATTTAGACAAAAAACCTATTTTGGTTAGGTTAGGTTTAGATAAAGATTGTGTAGGAGAACAATCTGATAAGAGTAGCCAGGGGCTCATCCTTTGCATACTGTGTATTCCCAAATCAGCATATTGAATAAGTGCATAATAAGCAGCTTCTCTTGTAACCTTAGGGCTAAGGCAAGAGTGTGTGTTTGATGCGTATCCAACACAAACACACACATCCACATGAACACACATGCGCATTGCTCATACACATGTACAAACCGCATTCCTCCAGAGCTGGTGTGGTTTATCTAGTTCTCCTGAGCACTTTCTTTGTTTGAGTAAACTTGATATCTCAACGTAGAACATAATTTGCAAGAAAATAGTGTTGTAAGGCGAAAGCCATAAGAAAGTATCTGATAGCAAATACTAATTTGATATTTTTGGGGTTTTGGCACAAATTGCAATATTTGAAAGGATCAACTATTCTCGTTCTGTTGATGGCAACAAGGGAGAGTTTCATGCCCAGGCAAGCTATAGGCAAGCTACCAATCGGGATAAAGGGGAAGGAAAGTGAGAGTGAGAGTGAGTATCATCATGTCAATCCAAATGCACACACACATACACAAAAAGGGGCTGCGGTGAAACAATTCAAAACACCAGACATGCTCTAAGTCAACAGAATGACCACAACAGTGTTAGTCTAGTTAGTGTAGTCTAGCCCTGGTAATTCAGTGATTTATCAGCTACTCTGTGTTTGGGCTACATGCACATGCGTGAGAGGAGAGTGGGCCATAGCTGAAAGTCATAGAGGCATTTGATGTGGAATGAACAGGCATGTCAGCACATTTAGTTGTCATTTTTTGAGGCATATACAGTGCACAAACGCACATGTGCACAGGAATAGAAACAGAAACATGCAGACACAGGCAAACATAACCCTTTGATAGAACACCTGTCGAAATCAGAGCTGTCAAACACAAGGACTGACTTGCATTAACAGCCCTGAATTCAGTTTTCAGTGAATGAAAACGTTCAAACTTGGGAGTGTATTATTCTTGACATTGTACAATGTGAAGGAGCTGAAAAACAGGTCCATACGGGAAGAGGCGCTGGGGCAAAAGAATCCTGTTTGTGTCTGACAAATATTATGTCCAAATCCAGCAGGTTACAAATGTCAAACAGCGTTAGCAGTGACTTCGATAGAAGAAGTTTTCTCCCAAACATTGTGAGAAGTTGTTTGTAAAGGAAACGTCAGTAAGGGTGACCTCCAAAACCCCATTTTCCTCCACAAACACAGACGTAAACCCAGGCCTGAACTCTGACCTTTTACCTCTCCCACTGAGTCCAGACAGAACATTTAAGATGGTTCACTTTACACCAGATGTTCTTACCCCATTCTGTGCAATGACCTGTGCCAGACTGCAGCTCTAGCAACCTTAAATATAACCAAAGCAGGGCCTGGATTTACATTTTGACCAATGAATTAATATTTCCTCATTTAATTGAAATTTTCTTTCAGAGACACATAGAAATGTATTTTTTCTTTTGCTCAATCACATGTTTTGTTTTTCAAAGCATTTAAAAAAATATTCTAAGGATTATTTAGCAGATCAGAGGATGATCAGGGCTGCAGGTAAGGTATCAAGTCATCAACTGAGAGCAGGTGCTAAACAGCACCATGCACTAATTGGGCTTTTAACCACTATGTTTAACCAGCAGATTGTGCCAGTTCATTAGTCTGCCTCAAGCTGTTGTGGTCTGATAAGAAATCTTGTATTGCGGAGAGATTAAATGTTATCACTTTGTGTGAACAAACCTTTAATTATTTTTTACTGTCCCAGATTCTATAACAATGTTATTACTCATGTCAGGCTGTGTTAGGTGGAATATCTTAAGTGTTTTGTGTTTGTTTTTGGCCTCATACAAATATGTGAAGCAGTGTAGTATTCTGGGGCACTTTGTCCCTGACAATCCTAGTAATCTAATTTAATGTGTTTTGAATTACTTCAAATAGTTCCACTGATCCAACTCCCTGTTCTTAATGCTCAGCCTGCCAATGCTGTACACTGTATTCATGGTTAAACTGATGGTCCAACCAACACAGTAAAACCACCTTTAGCTAACCTGGTTTTACAATTTAGGTTATAGGAGAAGCAATGTTAATGATATGCCTGAGAGTGCTGCGATGAATTACAAATGTTAATGCAGAACTGTTAAAACAGTGTACCTAGAACCTTGTTTATTTTATGATTCAATTTTAGTATGACACTTTCTCCTGAAATCATGTTTATATACAACTAATTTCCAACAGCAATTTGAAGAAGATTTTACTTTTTTATGGTTACATTTAGACTCTCAGAGCATTTGGTTATGGTTAGGGAAAGATTGTGGTCTAGTTTAGTACAGAACAGGTTCACAGTGACACCGGAACAACGTATTACATTTAACTAAAATTTTGATCTTTCCCAAACCTTAGCCACTTGACTCTCTTGTGTCACAGTGGCAGTGTGCTTTGTGCATCTGCCATTCACCCATACTATGTCCTGGTGGCTGTTAATAAATGTAGAGCAACATTCATTCATTCAAAAAAAAGAGCCCTAAAGGCCACAGTTAAATTGATGGTCCAGGTGTGCTGTCGCAGCCTGTCCCTGTCCAGGTGTCCTATACAACACTCTACAGTCTAGACAGCTCAGATCATTCCGTCCTTTATGTGTTCAAGGGGTGGAACTTCTTCCTGTCATAATCTGAGTGAGTACATTTTCACAGACATGTATGCCTATTGAGATGGAGGCATTATGTCAAGTCTCCACACAGTAGATTAGCAAACAAAACAGTAGCTGAATCCAAATACTTCCAAATTCCAAACTTGAATTCTGACAGCAAGGTGCTGACTATTGACTGTTTTTGAACAAGAACAAATTCAATTACATTTTCACAACTGTATGGCAAAGACAATTTGCAAGACACAGGTATGGTTATAGCCATCAGTGCTTTAGTGCAACTTTGCAAACACAAATGCCTAAATGTCATGAACTCTCCCTCTTAAGCCTAAATTTTATAATGAAAAAGACAAAATCCAAGACACCAAGGAATGAGAAGGAAACAAATTTGTCAACCACTGTATAGTTTCCATCCTAACTAACAAGTATTCATTTAGGCTTTCTTTTGGCTAAGAATAACATTATAATGAAAATAAGCATTTCCATCAGTAGCTACAGTTTCGTACTTGGATTAAATGATCTACTTTACTGAGAACACAATACAGCCAATGATTATTTTAGACAAAAGTTAGGCAAAACAAGTTCAAGTTTAACCTTAAATTGGTCACAAATTTGTTGCTTGGCTAAACGATGTGCATATGACATTCAAAACTGCATGATAGATTATGACAATCATTCCACATTTATATAAAAAAAAAACAATGGATGGATGGCTTTCAACTAATGGATACTGAAGCTATAACCTATGGTATTCTTAGAAAATATTCAATTTTCAGTGTTAGCATTTATCTCCCTTCTCTTTCTCTGACACACACACACACACACACACACACACACACACACACAAATACACTGGTGCTAACATAGGGAAAGCTGTAATTCAGCTTCAAAGGGAAACCTGAGAGGGTCATGAATAATCACAGACATCTTTGTCTGCAAGGGAAAACAGCACTGTCCATCTGCCCTCCATACACACTCACAAGCAGTAGTTTATATGGCTTCAGCTGTTTTCTGAGTATGAACTATTTATAATATTTATAAACCCCAAAAGAAGTTCAATATAATTTTCTTCTTCAACCGAAAAATCAGGTGAAAATATGTTGGTGATATTAAAACTGAACAAAATGGAAAGGAAAAGGAAGTTACACCAAAAATGTCCCTTTAGCCTGCACGCTTCCTGATCATTCTACATGGCTGACATGCAGGTGAGCTAAGGAGCCTGGATTCATTTAACATGGATTAAGGTGTCAGCTAAATATTAGTGGTGAGGGTGGCTCAAGAAAGGATGATACTGCTTCATATCCATATCAAAAATAACTTTTTTGGTATTTCATTTCCCCATGATCAGGACGCAGGCCACTTAATTTATAAAGCTAATAGACACTAGACAACAAAAAAATGTGCATTTTAATTTCTTAATGACAATGTGCTCTGAACAAGTAAAGTATCTGTTGGGATGTCATGTAAGATATATAACCAGACTGCTGCAGCTTTCTCTCCCCTTTGCCTCTGTGGCCCAACAGAGAGGTGATGAAAAGTCAGCTCCCCTCCGGCACACACCAGCAGCAAAACTGGAGCTCGTAAACAATTTAAAAAATTCCTGTTTGTGCAGACCACAGCACCTTTCTCTTGAGACAGCTTCACAGTCTGGCCTATGCTCACAGTTTTGATAAGTTTTCTTATAAAACACAGATGTGCACACATGCAGCAGATAGAGTTAGATGTCTGTCTGACAAAAATATAAGCTGACATGTCTACCATTCAGGAATTTTATTGATCCTTTCCCAACAATACCTTCTCATTTTTACATCTTCTGCAGATTTAAATTAGATGAAAATAACACAACAGGTCTACCGAAATAACTGCACCCATGCCTTCAGTGAGTAATGATTGTTTGTGTGCGTAATGTTGGTCCATGGTGACATTCCTCCTCTGTCAAAGCCCGAAAGGAATTCCCTGGTAGGAGTGGCAGGCATGAGGTCTGTGTTTAGTACACACGCTTGCATGCACACCCACACACACTTCACAATTACACACAAATGTACATATCAGAATATATATATAAAAACTGATCAGAACCAGGCCCCGCCCGGATATGAGGATAAGCTCAGCAACATGCTTCATGTTGGACATTGGAGCTCATCTGAATCTGAGTCCTTTGAGGACTGTGTAACATGATCAGAGAGAAAGGAAGATAGAAAAAGAGGTAGAGAGAGAGAAAGAGAGAGGGGGAGAGGGAGAAATAGAAAGAAGGTAACCTGTTGTCCCAGGAGCTTTCTGAACAGTGAACTGTTTCCCATTGAAGTTGTGGAGAACCCCCCCCCCCCTTTTTTTCTAATCCTCACCTCTATTCTCTCTTTCTCTCTACACCCTCTCCTCTTCCATTCCCTCTCTCCATCTGCATGTACCTGGAGAGCTACTGCATCTCACGGAAATTGTTCAGACAGAACAGGTCAACACATACCTTCATCACTCAACAAAACTTTTCTTAGTACCTCCTGTGTGTTGTACTCAGCTGGAATTTTGTCCACCCCCCAACACCAAAAAAGAGAGGGGTAACTGTGTTCCATCTCAATTGAGAGGCTCCACTTTCACTTAATGACAGGTATGAAGAAAAATTTGTTGAGAAACTGTTGTTTGTCTCTGTGTCTCTGTCCAATATGCACACACTCCATACCTTCACACCATGTTTAATTGAAACTTTCAAGGTAGGACTTACCGCTCTGTTAATGCTCTTTCTCTTCCCTCCCCAGTGATTGAAAACTTCAGATAAACTTATCTTCCAGTTTATATTCCACCTCACTCTCTCCAGGCCAGGGGTTAGTTCAGACTTATCCCAGACTGCAAATCCCGCTCCTACTTTTAAAGCTGTGATTCCAGGTCTCAGGCCATCCACTTCTGTCTGCCTCCCTCCCACACTCTTTGGGAAATGGATTGTTCTAAAAGTTTAGTAAGAGGAGTCCCAAAGCTGCTCCCTCCCTCCTGTGGAGCTCGCTGCAGGTCCTAGTGCCTACAGTTTCCACATGTTTCCTTAACAAAAAAAAAAAAAAAAAGCACAGCTGCTCATAATTTACACCTACCTGCTGTTATTCATTTCATTCTCTCTATCCACTCAAGATTTCATTCATGCTTGTCTTTTTTGACCAAACCAGCGGAAATAAACATTCACCCAAGGATGACTCAACTTCTTTTCATGTGAGATGTGACATCACTTAATAGTGAGGTCAGGCTTTGCGCTGTGCAGTGAAAGCTTTTCAAGACTGTGATTGTTATCCCACACCTGAGTCATTGCTAGCATGGCATATAGTATTGTGTATGGTATTAGTGGTGCAACGTGTCTCAGCCATGCGCAGCCATGTGCTTGAACCACCAACGTCCTTGGTGTGAAAAATGCTTGTATGGAGGGGGGCTAGCTCAGTTTAACAACTCGTCAGCCATTTCAGAAGTGTAGCGCTCTGCCATTTTCTATGAGCTGATATCTGATATCTATCTATAAGCTGATATGCACATGCTTTTGCAGTTCAAATGTAGGTAAAATTTGCACAGTCAAATGAGATTTATGGATTTACAAGAATAGAAGTTTGATGGTCTGTTGCAAGCAAGAAATTCCTCCCTGCTACTTGTCAGTGGCGAATGAAGAGAAAATGGGAAATAGAGCAACTAGAAGACTCAAAACCATGCAACTATGATATCCCCTCACCCTGGTAGAGATTAGCCACACCCTGCATTCAACAGGGCCTCCAGGCTCCAGTGTCACAACAGTCCCTTTCTGACATTTCTTTCCCTCTCTTGTTTATGCATCTTTATTTTCCCATCTGTCCATCTTGCCTTCTCACCCTCTTTCTGTTTCTATGCGTTCCTCTCTTTCACGACTCCTCTCTGACCTGAGTCGTATCATTGTCAGAGCCCCTGGCATTGAGCAGACAGACATCCCACCCCTCTACTCCAACAGGCAGAGAGAGGGGAAAAAAGACAGTGAAAAGTGAGAGAATGGAAGGATTGTGTGACACTGCCATCCTTCTCTTGTCTTAGGAAAATGGAATTTACTTTTTTAGCTGGAATGCTGCCTGTTGGGGTGTTAATTAGAAGTCCTTATCGGATACAAATGGGGCCTGGAAGAAATAACACAGGTGAAAACCTAAGAGGTGTCTCTTCTCTTTTCAAACATTTTGACCTCCTCTGATCATCTCAAACACGAATGGGCATTTTCCTAAACCTGGCATGGCTCTGTGACATTTTCTGATGTGTGTGTGTGTGTGTGTTCACACTTGTGTCACTGTCAAAACTGCATTGGCCCTTATTATCAAAACTGAGCCTGAAAGGGGAAACCCCAGACAGTGAACTCTGACACTGCCCCCTCACGGGGTTGGTTAAGGGTGAGAAATGCCGAGGGAGGGTGAACACTTTGGTCCTGGGAGGGTGGAGAGGAGGTTAAGAGTGCACAGATATCCTCATATTTCAGGCATTTTGATGCTGGGAGTGCTTTGAAGGATCTGCATGCATGAGTTTGACCTTGTTTTAGGCCTAGACCAAAATGCACGATTGTTGATCAGGTTTCTTAACCCTAGGTATTATGTGCAAGCTTAGGTTTGGAGTGAAGAGCTGAAAGCTGCTGAATCTTTATATTGTAGTTGAACTATCTGGTTATTTACTCTCACTCCTTTCTGTAATTTCATCATGTAATTTATCAGTGAGATCCAACTGTTCAATAATGATGACAAATTTGTGTGCTTGTGTTTTATTTAACACATGAAACATGAAACCAAATCTGTTGGTGGCTGCATTGCATCAGGATTTGATGCAGTAAAATATGTTGCTAACCACGGTGCATGTGCATGTGTGTGCGTGTATTATAATGGCATGGATCACAATCCAGCCCTTGTGTGGTCTTCAATTTTTACAGCTCTATAAATTCCAGTAAATGCCTGCAAAGTCTTGTGTTGACACTTCTGCGCAGCGCATAATGAATGCAGTTAATTCTGCACAATGCAACATCATCTTAATTGTTTTCATGGTTCCAAACAATATGTGAATTAATTCTTTTTTTTATATGTAGCTCTAGGGCACATGTGCAGCACACCAGCATAAAATCCACATCCATGTCAAAATATCCCCACTGTTTTCTTTCAAGCATTTAGCATCAGGCTAATCTCTAGACACGCTCAATATGTTTCTCAGTGATATCTGAGGGAAGCGGTTAGACAGGTTTCTCCTCTGGCATGAAGATGCTGTTCAGGGACACACAGGCTTGCTGGAACAGACATGCATGCTTGTGTTGAAGCACACATCCCAAGAATGATGTCATGCTTCTCTGAATTTAAGCGTTGTGTGTCCGTGTTTATTTAGATCCTCCATCATCCATTTGAAAGGATACGTAGAAGTCTCAAGTCAGAAAGGGTCAGCTCACAGAGCTCAAGCCGTTGAAAATTTTACAAATGTTACAGCAACACGTCTTTTCAGTCTTCCCATGTTTTGTGGATAATTCATGGATGTTTAGTTGAGTTGAGTTGAGTTTATTTAAGGACTTGTACATGTGTTAAAAAACATGAAGAAAAACAAAAAAGCAAATAATAATGACCAGAAATTTAACCAACAAATGCCACGTCGCTCCTCTCAGACATTTCCTATAGCATTCATTTAGTCTTTTCCCAGTCAAAACCTACACCAATGAATGCCCAGTTATCCATATGTGACAGAGAAGGGGGTTGAATGGCCGAATTTCACCTGCACATTTGTTGACTGTGTGTATGCATGTGTGCGTGTCATCCTGTGGGGCGACTGAATGGCTGTTCCTCTGCGCATTGTTGAGTTAGAGGGCTCGTCCTCCTACACCCTCATCATGGCCTTGTACTGACGCATCCCAGAAGCCTCTTCACTCATTGACTCTTCTGTCCCCTTCCTCCCACGGCCATGCTCTGTAGAATCCTTCTATTGTCCCACCAAGGACAGACATTGGTGTACATAGGCTAGCAAACAGCCAGACACACACTCATGCGCACTATAGACCATGCGCATCATGCATAGAGCATTTGGAGCAGCACTGCATGCCTGAGCCTATAGAAAAAACATACTGTAGATCATTTGCAGCATGATATCAAGTTTTTTACAAGCTGAATAGTTTTCCAGTTGTTCCCACAGTTTGCCCTCCAACCCTAATCTCTTCTCAGAGGAAACCAAGGACTTTATTAAACCCAAAGTCCCTGTGTGTGTTTATGCATGCCTGTGTCTGTTGCTGTGGTTCTGTGTGCTGGGTAAGTAAGTGTATTAACCTTTAGCCTCTCTCACCATTGTTTCTGTGACATGCCCCACTGCTACTGAAGCCTGTTCCCAGAGATTTTAGCAAAATGTTGAATCTACCAACATCTTGTGTTAATTTTGCATTTGGGTTGACGCCAAAGTCAAGGGATAAGAGAAGGTCTTATGATCAGGCTTTTGTGTATCCAACTGTAGAGATGCACACTGATATGGGCTCTTCATTATTGTCAGATGACGCTAACGGTCACTAATTTTTAAGATAATTCTTTTTCTCTATGAGTTATAAAGCAAGAAAAAATGTTTCATTGCAGATTTCACACCTGAGTGTTGTCATGTTTGAAAATGTGAGGCGTGCTGTCAGTATTATTATCATTCTGTGACCACTGAAACATAGTTACTACTGTTAGAACAACCCAGCTCCATAGCAAAGTTCTTTAGCGAATGGTTATTTCTCACACACAGAGGGCATTGTATCCTGTAATGGAGCTCGGGCCTCAGGCCCTTTTGCCCTCTAATAGACACGTAGGCTCAGATCTCCAGCTCGAAAGACATTGTTGGAGTTGGATATCCTTCCAGTGCATAGAGTATATTTGCCATACGGCCTGATACTAATTATCTTACATGGTAGTGAGTAATAAATAAAGTAACAAAACATGCTAACAGGCTGGGGATGCATCTAGCTGCATAGAGTACATCTTCCATGTGGAATAAACTCAAAAAGTTAAATCAGCTAAAAACAGGAAATCACTTGGCCTGTGTCTGCACCCACGTATGAAACTCTATTTTGTGGTCGACTTTCCGGCAGCACACACAGTCATGCCCATGATAGTGAAAGGACACTGAATCTAACAAATCCAAGTTCCATCACGTTCCACCACTTCCCGGATTTAGTTTTTTTTCCCTTTCAGAAATAATTCCCCCACTAACACAAATTCCATCATATGAGCCACAAAGTATCCAAAAAACCCCAAAAAAACATCAGCTTTCTCCCAAATGTAAAACTTCTGTGACTCAAATCCTACCTCAAACGTCAGAACACGTGAGAACACGTCATCTGATAATTATTTCTTCCCAATTTATTAAAGAACCGTTCCCGTCTTCTTCCCCCTGTTTTGTGGTTATCAAAGCACTGTAACATATGACTGAGCAAGCACAAGCAGACAGGCTACCATTTTATTTGTGCTGTTGCCAACAAACACTATTAAAATACAAAGAACATGTGACAACCATCAAACCTATTATTTAAAATTACACAATGACCAAACCAAAGACACAAAAAACGGTTTATTTAGATTATTATATGTATTTTTCAGGTACCATGTACAAAAAACATGAATCTCCTACAAAGAGAAAAGATTAATTGTACCAGATTTAGCACCTAGTTGCTGCAATTTCCATGTGCAGTCCCTGGGCAGGTAGACAACAGAGCTAAAAGTATAGTGACTAGTAGGGTTTGTATTTGATACAAACACAACTCCAGGTGAATACTAATGTTACTCCATGATCTGTGCAAATAGGTAACTATTTGTGAACATGTTCACCATATCAACTTCAAAAATCAAGTAATGCAGAGAAATTAAATACTGCAGTATTTAGTGTAGCGGATTATGTATAACGGGAACTCTCTCTGACATACATACCAAACATTTTTTTTTATTTATTTAAGGCACATAAATGCTTAACCAAGGTAGCAAAACAAAGCAAAGTAGCAAAGTGACTCAAGTGTATCAAGGGGACAAAGCATGTCATTAACTTGGCATGTCAGGTCCTTAATAATAGTTTTACAGTACACTGTGAAATCCAATAAATTGTTAAGTCTGCTAAAGCTATAATAAAATGTCATTAGGCTGTCAAATATAATAACAATGTCAGGTTTGCAGCAACTGGGAACAATAGTACATCTGACAGTTTCTTTTGAAACTTAAATTTATGTTTAAGTGTTATGACAGTATTGTGCCTAAAACACACCTGTTCAAGTGATTGCAAGTTTCTGTGTTAGCATCATTGTTCAATCAACATTTTATCTTCGTGCAGTTATGATATAGGATAACAAGGAATCACTCATCCAAAAGCTCTGTTTTTTCTGTTTGCAAGAGCGCTATTTGAAAATGGCAGCTTAGTGGTGAGACAAGGCCTAAATGAAAATCAAAAGATGCATTTTCAAATGTGCCTTCTAATGTAAATAAAGTGTTTGGAGGGAATCAGAATCAGTGAGCTGGTGTGAGAGTTGGTGACAGAGATGAGGTGTTGGGGTGAGTTGCAGAGCTGACAGAATAAATGCTGGGGGTTGGGTGAATTGTACGGTGGGCGTGGAGAGGACAAGAGATGGGCAAGGAGGGGAGACAGAGTGGGTCGTGAGGGGTGAGTTAAAAGAGACACCTGGGAGAGGAACAAAGCAGCAGCTGGCTTGGCTTTACTCCTCGGAAACTCCACAGAGGGTATTTTAACAGGTTAAACCAGGTCAACATGTACACTCATACAAACAGCCAGGCATTTTATGCACACATTCATATGTCCAAATACAACCCGTGAAGAGAGAAGTCATGTTTCCTTACATTGGAATAAAATGGGCTTATTTTTTTCTGTCTCTGGTATGTTGACATTGAGATACTCCATTGCCTGCATGAAGTTTTTCAGTCAATCACTGAGCTTGTCTTCACAGATTGTCTTTGCCATAGGGGGTATATGGCATCTGACATGGCAACCAGCAATACTATTACAGCCATAATAATTATATAATTGGTCATCCTGATGGGAGAATACCCCAACATGTAATGTGTTACTGTATACCATCAATCAAAGATTACATAAAGATTAACCTCCTTTACAGGGCAGGAAACAGCTGGACAGGGGAAACTGGGAACCTGTTTATGCCCAGCAGATATAAAGTTATTTCATGAAAAGCTTATGATACCATGGAGATCTTGGAGTGTTTTCAGCTCTGACTAATCACAGTGGTTCTCCAAACAGGTAAAAAGTGAAAGAACCCTGAGGGTGATTACTGTATAATATTGGAATGCATAGAAGAGACAATAACAGAGGTATGCTTGTTCGAGATCACACTCTTGAGGAAAAGCTCCATTACCACCCCCGCAAAGCTCTAGGCATGACCTCCCACACCTCTAACCAACAGTCAAAACACACCCAGTCTGTGAAGATGTGGCTTGACACACCCTCTCCAGTCTCGATGGAACCACATCCAACATGCTCTACCTTTAAAGGAGAATCAGTGACTCTTGCCTGGTCTCTTGCGAAGCATCCGGAGGAGAATGGGAGTTGCACCTGAACCCATTTCTCCTGATGGCTGTATAAGAGGGCAGGTGAAGCCAGTTCTCTCTCCCCCTGCAAGCAGCAGTTTGGTTTGGCTGGGTGTTGGTTAGCTTTGTTTCACCGTGTTATTTTGTCCTGCAGTCTTACATACATTGTCTAGCTGCAGAGGTAAACCAAATTTGTGGCTAAAAGCAGCCCCCCAAAAAAGTGACACCACTAATGTTTGCTACAGTGTCCAGCTATTTTAGGAAAATATTTAGACTTCAGTAGGAATAGTAGTAGTAGTAAGAGATGGATTGATTTTGGTCATGAAGTAACATAGATAGATAGATAGATAGATGTCACAAGTGTAGAATATCACCACCCTTACAATCTAGTAAGTATGGGGTTAAACTCAACAACATCTCCTTGTTGGCATGATGAACGCCTACGCAAAAGGTGAGGCAACTACCAAATGTTTTCTTATTTTGGTAACTCAAGTGATGAACCAGGGAAGGAATGATGTTGCTCAAGAGTTAGACATGGAGGTCCAGGATGGCTTTCGTCAGTCACACAAACAAATTGAAGGTTTTATCAGCTTTTAGGCTTTTTCTTTTGTCCTGAGCTGTCCTTTTGGTATGCGTAGACAAAAACAGATCAGTGACAGACTGAGTCTACAAAGAAGATTAAATTGGAACTACAGCTTGCTCCAGAGACACCAAGGGACTAGGATGAATTGTAGAGTAGAGGGAAATAACCAGCACACAAGCGGACACACACCAGATCTACCATGCCCAAGCTTATGTAAGTCTTCAAGACCATTTTTGTCATTTGTTTAGATCTAAGCAAAGCTAACTGTTTACTGGAAAGGCCCTGGACATAGCCAATTACTGATGTAAACAGTAGCATCAATAATATTAAGAATTCCTCTGAAATCCTTGGTTATATGCACTTCTGCTTGCTGCCGCTTTTGAAACATACACTCCAGATGACTCCCGAATGATTCCAAAGAAACACAAGAATAAACTCTTCAAATATCACGTAATACTTCAACTGAAAAAAGATGTAAACTTGCAGAATTCTTATTTAGCATATTTCTCTTCTGCAGGTGTAACATTATCATTTTCTTTATTTCCTGTACAATATTACTGTCTTCATAATCTTTGCTTTATGATCTATTAGTATCAAATGGAATGAGTTTGCATTGTTTTTGCAGGATTTAAATGACCCCAAGCATTCCCAAATCATGCAGCCATACTTTAGTTTTTATAGTATTTTCCCACATCTTGCCTTTTTCCTCTCTCATTCTGTTTGCCTCAGCATTTCCTCCTTAGTATGGTTCAAACTTACATGGCACTCAATCATTTTCCTTATGAAAGCATCAGTACTTTGGAGAGGTACTTCATTAACTCGCTTTTGTTCACTAAGAAGGACTTCCAGCCCTGATTATCCAGTGGTTGCACACATTTGAGTTAATGTAAAGGCTGCATTTATATTGATATGGTGCAATTTTCATAGACCATCCAGTAGGAATAACTGTGTAATTTATGACAAGTTTGTACAACATTCATGTCTGATAATTATTTTAGGAGCTGTTGAGTTTCCAAACATGCATATGAAAGCAGTGCTATGTGGTAGCTGAATGGTGAAGCTCCAGATGCTTAAGACCTGCACTTTAGGACATGAATGCACCAGGAAGAAATCATGGATCACTCTGCAATTTTAACACTATGAACCCTTAAATTAAGTTATTTTAACAACAAAAAAATAGCATTGATGTGCGTATCAATATGACCCATTACTGATGCGGAACAAATTCTTTACACATTGATTTTGAAAAAGAAACATTGGAACTAATGAGACCCTCGAAGTTAGGAAAAATGCATTTACAAATTGAAATTGCAGAACAACTTGCACAAAGTGGGAAGAGAATACCAGTAATATAAAGATTGCAAGTACACAGGATTTACTGGGTTGATGTGCAAAACCACTGGTATGGTCCATTAAGCCCCTCAGTTCCTCTGTGTGTGGTGTCTTGCAGTTGATATCTGACAGACAGCAGGGCTGGTACTGGCCAAAGGGGCTTAGTTACAGCCATAAACAAAAACCCAGAACACAGAACACATCTGTTGCCACACAGTAGCTACTATCTGCTTAAAACAGCATCTGCTGAAGCCATTACAGCTTCAAGGTGAAGGATGGACAAAGAGAGAAGAGGTGAAAAGGAAAGAGACAGAAGTATGGGGTGAGGGAGCAATGAGTAAGAAGACCTTCAGTGACAAGGTCTTTCATAAAAGGATAAAGGAAACTCCAAACCATAAAATACAATTGGAGGGAACATAGAGTCTACTGGATTGGAGTTCAGGTCATTTGTTTAGTGTTGTATCATGGATCAGTTTAATGCATCAGTTGTATTTCTTCCAGACTAATGACCAAAATGTCCACAAAAGGTTGGGCTCATTGAAGACAGACATGACCTCAGTAGTGATCTGTTAGTTTGCTATTGAGTTTACTCATGTTCTTATGAGCTCTTGACAATTTAAAATCCACCACTTTTGGAAGTTCTGGAGCCACTTACTGACACTCCCATTTTGATCCATTTTGTAAACGGTTTTAATGGTCAACTTGGCTCATATTTACGTGGCTTATTTAGTAATATAATAATAACATTGTAGTTTGAAAGTTACTTACTGAGATCTAAGAATGCAGCAAAAAGTCTTACAGGACAACAAGAACAGGCAGTCTGACAATCATACATTTTTTTAAGTAAACCAGATTAAGCAAATTTAAGAGACAACAAAGGCAAAACGTGAGATCATTACCCATACTAACAGTTGTAAGAATCCATCACAGTTTAAAGACTGACTTTCCAGTTCTACTTTGATATACCATACTGGCTTAGAGGTGCAGACATGTGATTTCCTGTGTAATGCAAGATCCCAACATTTATGTTGTGCTAGTTGTCAGGTTAATTTAACTCCAAATAAATTGGCTCAGATAATCTAATGTATCTGTTGGCGTGATTGGAAAATGTCCAATCATCTGACCAATTCATGTGTTTTTGAACTGTGCAACTTTATTGTAGCAATGTCATCACATTCCCAGATCTCATCAATCACTTTGGTCAAACCCATGAAAATAAGAGCCAAGATATAATAACGTGGGATCATCCTTAAAAAGCCAGCTGTATTCAAGTGGAGGAATGGGATGTTTTCTGTCAGAGCATAATTTCTAAATACTGACCTTTGAATAAAATGTTGAAATGTTGTCCCATGAGCCATCATTCACCTCTAAGCCCAAAGTGTTGTTCAAAGTAAAGCTGAATACCTCATTTCTTTCTTTTCCAAAAATCTCTCACCTTCTGGCCTTGAGGTGGCTGGAGACCACGTATGCACACCCAGCCAAAAAATACTCACATAGCCTCCAAAGCTACTCTTGCTGTCAGTTATCTGGAACCAAAGTAGCCAAAGGAAATGAAGCCTTTTGAGAGGAAATTGGTGTCTAATTGTCTATGGAGAGCTCCTCATAGCCAAGTGATAACATAAAACTTTTGTCTCGGTCTTCTCAGTCCTCTGAGAAAAAATTGATTTGAGTTTCATTGTACTTGACACCTCATTTGCCATGGGGATAGCTCTGGACAGATGTTCCCTTCAAACACACATCTGTCTGGTTTTCTTCTGAGATATTCTCTCAGGGTGGGAGAGGCAGGGTCAAATACTCGTGAGGTTTTGATGCACTTAAGGTTATGGAGGGTGGGGTGGCAGAACACACTGCGGAGGTGAAACAAAGACTGAAAAGAGTTGATACGGGATGATGAGTGAGATATCCTTCTGCAACTATCCCAGCTTCCTGTTTTGGGGATAAGGTGATTTGAATATATTCTAGATACAGTTGTCATTTTACAAAATGAATACCAATGTCTGCTTTGTGCTTCAGAAAATGCCAACACTCACAAAACTCTCACATCTTTGTCATTACAAAATTTCACAAGATGCTACTCACTCTGTCCATTCCCATGTAGAGCAAAGGCAGCATCAGCAGAATGGAATGAAGCATCTAAATGATCCTGAATGACTGGAAATGATGTGAGACCCAGATTCCCTCCGATCTGCGGTTGGAAGTTGCCATTTTAGGAACGGGTTCCCAAAATTAGGCGAGTAGTATTTTCAGGAAGTCTGCTAAAAAGAAAGAGAATACGTTTTCTTTTTATTGTGTATGTTGCGTGTGTGTGTGTGTGTTTAACACGACTTGGGTGGTTAGAGCTTGGCAGACACACCCTGCCTCCGTGCCAGACACCTCTCTAATCAGTGCAGGTCACTGGAGTTAGATGGCTGCTCTCTAAGCCTCTCTAACTGGGAAAAGATGTCGTGGCTTCACCCGCCGTTCAGCGCAGAGCTCCATCACTTCACTCAAAGATGGGGACTGTTTCATAATCACTTCATGATGAACCCCATAGAGATTTCAATATCCTGTGTGTCTACGCAGCAATGGTGGAGCTGCTTACTGTGTTACACTGAATGTTGAAGTAAGCATTTCCAGCCTGCGTTTATGGCCAAGCTGAACTCTCACAGTAATTGCTGCTGTGTTTTTCCACTCATTCTTTTCCATAGAAAACATTCATAAGAGACAAAGACCAAGTTATGTGCTTAATTTTCTGTGATATATTGCATAACATTTTCTTTATCAATTTAGCCTTCAGAGTTCATAGAAAGGGACTGGAAGTTTTTCAGCAATGGCTGCCCTTTCAAAAAGTATTCTTCTCCCCAAGTACAAGGGGCTGCAGATGGAATCTATTCTTTGGGGGGTGGGGGTGTGCACAAATACGGACGCAGACACACATTTAACTCCATACACGTCACATTCTGTGGCTCTCTGCGGTCTGCAGAACTGAACTTTCCTGGTGTTTAGTGGTGTCTAGCGGTGAGAGAAGGCCTCAGAGCCATAAAGATGTCCCTTCTACTCCATTCATAAACCTCTGACTAACTCACTCCTAACCCATGGGACCACACAAGACTACTCTTCAGTCACCCTGTGGCCACTCTGTGCCAAAACATTACTGCCCTTCTCCAGTCCTCCACCAACTGTAAAGCTGTATTTTACTCCTAACAGCAACTTAACCACATTGCAAATGTGATTAAAAACTGAGACCAAAATAGAAGGAAGCATTCTGTCATGCTTAACAAATCATTCTACCTTCATTTATATATGTAAATAGACATTTTTGCAATACTTCAGATGTCAGTAGACCTGTTTGTAACTCGACTCTCCAGTCAGCTAGAGTTCAGCAAGAGTTAAAGTTTTGTGACTGTAGACAGCTACTGTTTGAGGGAGAGCACATAAGATGATGAACCATCTAAGAATGTATCGTCATTCATGTAATTCCAGTCAAGCCGTTCTGCCCGTGGACAAGATGTAAAGTTTCTTACCAACTTCCTGCGCTTTCATCTCAACAGTCTTGACAAGCACGCATGCACTGAATGTTTGCAAAGCGACATCACCATAAACCAAACCACATATAAGTCATTCCTCTGTGTTTTTCCATGTGTGTGACCCATGTGCATTATGTATGTGTGTGTCTGAGAGGGATGGAAATAGGACGTGGAATTATCTGTACTCATGGATGGAATGTATTCATATGCTGATTATCATCAGTGCCAGTAGCCTGGTGTGGGTGTACAATGGAGATGTGGACAAATTGGAAATCTTTTGTAATCTATTTCATTAAATGACCCACAAACCCAGGTCTCCTCTGTGGGATGAAAATATACCTTCAAAAGGCCATTTTCAGTCTGTGGCCTGTGTTTGTAAAGGGGAACTCCACTGATTTTACAAATCAAAGTTCAAAGGTGCGATGCCTTGGGTACTCCAGAGGGAACTACTAAAAGCCTGATAAATTGACTCAAGTGATGTTAGCTGAGGCAGCATCTGCTGGAACTGAACACTAAGTTTCAAAAATAAATAACTTTGTTGTTGGGGAGATCAGGCCACAGGGTTGACTGTTCAGCACCACTCCAGGCATCAACTTGTCACTCTATCTTGCTCAAGCATAATTGTGTTTGTCAGAACTGGGAGTCGAGTTCACAGTCACCTCCAGAGAGATTAATTGAAATGAGTTTCACGGCTCCTTAACAGTGGTCTCAAGATATGATCAAGATACAAGATTGGAGTTTCAGCTCTGTGATCTCCTTGGCTGAATTCATGTTGCAGGCAGTGTTGTGAACAAAGAAACTTAAGGCATGAAAAAAGCAGAAGGAAAATATTGATAAATTAATCACTGACAACAATACACGGAAAAGCACAGCACAAAATGAAAAACCAATGCACAAAAAAATCTGCCATTTAGGTCAAGTCCACATCTGGCCTCTGAGATAATTTGGATAAACAGTGCTGACTATGCTCACCATCTATGGCTATAAATGTTTTACTTCAGTGAGACATAGGGGCTATATTTTACGGAAGCAATTTATTAGCCCCAAAAAGAAAGAAATTAGTGAATGAATTTCAGCCCACGCCAACCTGACAAAACAGTGTCTGAATGAAAAATGTCCTGTTTGCATTATGTCCCGCGACTCGTTGATGATGTCACGTGTTCCTGCTGCCACATCGAGGGTCTGTAGAGTGTCTACCACAAATGGGGGGGCTAATGTTGCACATGGGAAGGGAGGGTACAGTAAAAAGACTTGGCCTTCACACATTTATTTCTTTGTTTAAATGCTTATTGTAGCAACAACCTCTGTGTATTACTATTAGAGCCAGCTCTGGTTTGCATCTTGAATGAAAAAAAGGAGCTACAAAAGAAAGGAAAAAATGAAGAAGACAGAGAAAGAGGGAGAGTGAGAGAGAGAAGACAGACAAAAAAAGAGATAAACACTTTAGGAAAGAATGACCTGGCACACGGACAAGGCGACCATTAAAACCAGCTGACGATCCCACTGATTGATTTCACCACATCAGAGATGGCACCGAGTCTCCGTCTGGCAGAGAGGAGCATGTAAGTGCGGGATAAAATGCAGGGACCGACAGGGTCCTATTTTAGGACAGTTACTTCCAGCTACCTCTGAAACTCTACCTAGTGCTGAGGGGAAATGGGCAAACAGAGTTGGTCTGCTCTGTCAGACTGTTTAAAAAGAACAATTACACTTTAAGTATCTACAGATACACACTCTCTCAGACAATCAGGGCCCACACTTCACAACTAATCAGCATTGCTTCAGTTTGTAGACAGAGATGAATGGTGAGAAGCAGGTGATATCAAAAGCATTCTATACTCTGCAGAAAAACATCTGGACTCCACTGGCCCTTGTGCATGCTGCAAAAGCACTTCACAGTATCACAGAGCTCACAAATAAAAGATAAACGAATTATGCAGCTAATGAAAAAAAAAATGTTATCTGAAATGTGCAATCTATTTAGAGATGTCAAATTCCTTTCTTTTTGGAACACATAAGTCGAGTCAAAATGGGGCTGTGACTTCAGTGTGCGATTTTACACTATCTCTACAGAAATTCTTTGCATCTAAGCTAGCATGACCCCAGTAATAACATCCGTCATGGCCGAGTGCTTGGCAAGTTTCAGACGTAGACTTGACAGACAGCTGAATACGTTTTGAAGGTATTTGGGCTTGGTGAGTGTGGATGCGTCAGTTCGATCTTCCTTCCTGCCTTGCCAATCCCTCTGTGATCCTTTTCCACCACACTAAAGACACAATGATTTTAACCCCTGGCCCTGACTGATTGTGACCAGGTGGTCTCAATCGCCAGTCTGCAGGAAGGATTGTGCATGTGGGAGCTCGCACCCATACAGAGATGACTCACAAAAATAATCACATGGAAAACCACTAACTTTCACTACTTAGGCTCACTGACAAATGCAGATGTGATTTGGGCAGTGTGGAAGAGAGCTATGAATGTGTGTGTGTGTGTGTGTGTGTGTGTATGAGAGAGAAAGAGAGAGGCCTTACAGTGAAGTATTCACAGGTGTCCATGGCCATTAACATGTGTTTATAGCTCAGTCTCACACTCCCATAAGTATGGAAGCTTAGTCGTGTTGTATGGTTGGGTAGATGGCTATGGGAAATTACTGCCACAGTGTCCTGAGAAGTGTTCAGTTTAACAAAGTGTAATAAGAACTGTCATACACCTTGAGTGGGTAGTTAAACTGTAATCAAGACTGTCACCACATAACCAGACGGATGCAATTAAATACTATGTCAATGCCATCCTCGATTTGGCAATGATGTTCCCATAATGGCTATAATTAAAAAGGTAAAAGTGTATACAGAGATGGGCGTGGTTTGGGCAGTCAGCTGTGGGAGAGAGGGGTGGCAGAGCTGGCTGAGTAGGAGCAGCTCCTGGTGAGTTGATTAGCATAGCTGGGGTGAGCTGACTAATCAAGCTCTCCTTTGTCTCTGCAGTGGCTGGTCTGAGTGAGAGCTGGACAGAAGGTGCATCTGAACCAGAGGGTAAAGGCTGCAGGCTGCATACGTCCATTGCACCCAAAGTGATTGAGAGGTGGTTGTGTGCCTTTTTCCTTTCTAGTAATTCATATTTGTTCAACACAAAAGGTAGAACTCAAACCACTGGTTATGATATAGCTATTGTAATGGCCATATTTATGTCTGAATCTTGGGCATGCTGGATGTCTTGAAAAGTTGTTCAGCATGAACAATATTCTGGCTTCCATAAAAGCACTCTTTTACATTACATACATTACATACATTTACAGGTCTTTCTGTAAATGTGGAACTCATGCTCTGACTGGACTGAAACACAGTCATTTGACAACATAGAGAGGTGGTTATTTTTTGATTACAAACCAGAAAGACTGCTTATGTCCATTTTACTTTGTGTCAGACACTGTGTAGGAAATAAACTTGAGACCATTTAAAGTGTTTAAGGTAGGAGAAGTGTATACAAAACTCTTAAGAGAGCTTGCATTAATGGCTTTCCAGTGTCAATTGCATAATCTGACCGTAAAAAAAACTGGAGCTTGCCAGTAGATGGACCTTGAAAAAAAGACATCAAAGCATCATAAGTTAACCCGAGTGAGCGGTTTCTATCTGAGAGAAAGAGCAACAGAAAAAGACGGAGTGCACAGGTTAACGGTGAGATGGTGACAGAAAAGAGTAGAACTGAAAATCACAGGCGCCTAACACACCCACATATCTATCCAGAGGCAGACATCCATCAAAGCCAGTTTCGAAATGGATGGTGCAATAAACAAAGATCTAAGCTAATGTAACCCAGAGAGTCATGGCTGAGTAGTGTTTTGGCCAGAGAGTACAGTTTGCAGACCAAATGACTTCCTCTTTCCTCTCCAGTCAGCCTACTTGAGGATTCCTGCTCTAATTATGCTGGTCAACATGTTGGTGAAGGATGTGTTTTGTAAAACACATTTATGGCCGGATATATCTTGATTTAGTTTTATTTATGTCTTAAATAGATTTACTCGGTACTTCTTTACTTGGTCATCCTGTCAGACATTATACCTTGAAGGAACATTTTTTTTAAAATTAGTTTCGTATAATTTACTATGTGCATTATAGTTTAAATAAAATCAGACTATATCTTCTTACAACTGGTCATGCCTAAGTACTCAATACAGACTCCGTGCAGCTGAGCAAGGCAGACTCTAATAGGTGGTAATTGTCATGTTCCCCCCTTTATTTTTAATGATGTCAAGGTTATTACAAGAGAGCCATCCAAGCCAAGGGTTTTATGTTGCATCAGTGTGTCTTCTTGTTCAGATGAGTGTGACGGGGGCAGTGACATCTGCTGAATAAAATATCATCCACATATGGATAAAAAGACGTGCTTGTGCACAGTGATACACACACACAAAAGCAATGCGGGCTTTGCAAGTTTTAGCTGCAGAAGTCTGCCAAAGTTCATCAATCACATTTGTAATAGACTGTTGATTAGTGTTCCCTGATGTTCATTTAAACACAGGGTACATGCCCTCATGCCAGGCAAATGCAGGCAGACACACACACACACACACACACACACACACACACAACCACTTTGACACATGCTAAATAAAACATCAGACCCTAGTAAACCAATCCTGCCCACATATGCTGAGCACAGCATGGGCAGCATGCTGTATTGTACTGTTGTATGACATTCTGAGGGCTTGAGTTTCACTTTGGAAACCATAACACAGGTCGGAGCTGGGGGGTGGGGGTGACGTGCGGCGTGTTGTCACCCGGCTAATCTAAATCACATGGATTTTTGTCACCGCTGATTTTATTGCCAGCGACATTATTGTTTATTCAGAGAGCCATTTTGACCCCAGAGCACGATAACATGAGGAAAATCAGGTCTTTTGTTATCCTAGTTGCTGATGTTGTACAAGAACTTGGAGTGCAGACTCAAAAGCTCCCTGTCCCAACTGGAGGACTGAGATGAGGGGAGATGATGAGAGGCTCTCAAGCCCAAACTGAATGTAAACATGGTCCATAAAGACAAATAGATATTAGTTTTGTTGTTCAGTGTGTGTGGTTCAGTGTGCAAATTACTCCTAACTGGATAAACAGTTTATAAGTTACAATTATGCAGCACCAGAAATCCCCAAAGAGAGACTGATCTGTTTGTGCTCGTCATTGATCATTCTTTTCTTGACCCACACTCAGTCTCACCGGTTTTAACACTGCTGTGATGAATGTGCAGGCCATCATGCATAAGGCTTTCACACATGCCTCAAATTAAAATCAAAATGACACAAAGGGGATCTTTTAAAGATAAGGCCTTAACCTGTTTAGCTGCAATAATGTATTTATCAATCTACTAATAATGAGAAACCTTACTTAGCAAGACAAGAAAAACTGTGCAAAACCCTACTGCTTGACATATGGACATATGGAAATTGTGCAGTGGAAACTTGCTGTTAAAACCAGAGTGCTTGAACTGAATGTAAGTGATTGCGACGCTTATGTCATTCCATAAAATGGAAGTGTTGTAATTGCTTGGTAGGAGTTCATGTTAATAGATGTAACATTATATTTCCACTGTGTGAACTTTCTCTGTGCTTAATAGCAAATAATTGCTTCACCTTTTTTGGAAACATTGGAAACAACAATTCAGTGTGCTCATATGGACATGTTTGTTGATGTACACACATGATTGTATGCATGCATGTGAAGGAACTACTGTATAAATGAAGGAGCTAGCTGCCGCTGACCGAACCCGTGCAGTAAAGGTCTCACATAATGAGCTGCTGTGAAATGGACCACCGCGGATCCCAGCATGTTGCCCTGTGTGAGTAAGCCATACTTTCTTAACCATTACGTTAACATGTGGCTTTTTAGCTGCTTGTTGCAAAACGACTGTAAATTAATAAAACTGACTTTGGTTCTGTATATAAATACTAAAATAAAAGTAGAGGGGAAAGTCAGTGTCTGAGTTGTGTTTGTGTGTGTTCAACGTGAGGCCTCCTTAGCAGGTATAGCAGCTGTTATATACATACAGATTACAGGCACAGCTCCAGACACAGGTGCATGTCTGGCGTCTCTGACTCTGTGACATAACGGCGCAACCTGCCCCAGAGACACCTCTGGGTTTGACCCTGTTTGATTTACGTTTTACGCACACACACACACGCACACGCACACACACACACCTTATATCTGTGTGTGTATATAGGACCTTATATCAGAGGCTTCCACGATTGCTGTCCAGATCTTCTTAAGGCTGCATGACTGATTTGTTTGTCTCAAGGACTCACAGATTCTCAGGATTATGTTACAGGTCAGAATCCAAAAACACAACTCTAACATTGGCTATATACTGCATGATGCTGCAAACTGGAAAGCACAACTTAAGGTCTTTTAATACTTTAAGGACCCTTCTGAATTCTTTTAAGTGGTCAAATGGTCTTTTAAGGACTTGCCTCAGTCCTTAAAAGACCATTTTCGTCATAGTTTGTTATATATACAACTGTAAGCTATGCACCAGTGGATTGGCTTTCAGCATTACACTAAGTGACCAGGTTTCTCCATTGCTTTATAAGGCAGGAAAAAAACATGTTTATGCCTTGTTTATGATTAAGGGGTTGGGTGGAGATTGTGATGAATTTAGTGAAGCAGATAAACAATTTGTCTGTCCAACAGAAATATTTTTGTTAAAATATGATCATTTTATCCATGTTTTATTGCTGTCAGTGTTTCACCTTGTGTAACTCAAACTTCTGAATGTCAGGAATAACAAGTTCTTCCTCTGATCTGCTCAGCAAAGGATTACATTTGCTGTATGATTGCACACCATTTGTGTTTGTGTCTGAACAAACAAGTGTTAATCATCTGTTTACATGTCTGACAGATGAAGCCAGCACTTCAGATTACTGCCTTGTGTCAACAATCACAGCCAAGCTAGTCCTTTTACATTCATAGAGCTCGAGTGCAAAACAGCCACAAAACAGCCACATCCGCTGGCAGAAACTCCACCTGCTTGGAAGGCAAGCAGGCCTCTGTCTAAACTGTAAAAATTCCTGCCATCACTCCAGAAAGCATTAGGCCCCAACGTTCCATGTTTACGACACATCCAACCTGACCTTGTTCTGGTTTAAGAATTTCATTACAAACACTTCACACATGCAAGGAGAAATTGCTGAGAAAAAAATAAAAAATAAAGTAAAGAAGCAGAGGCAGAAATAAAGAATGAAAAAGAAAGAATTACTGCCAAGGGACTGGAGATGTGAGCTTTGATGTCTGTCAAGCTAAAACCTGGGGTTTTATTTATCAAACCATGCTTAGGTCAAGTTCAAAATGTGTCCATGAGAAATACCTACATACAAGAAGTTGTTAGTGTGCATGCAAACACACAGGACAAAAATTCACACCTATTTTACACAAAACTGCATGTGCACATCGTAATAGTCATGCTCCTAAAACGCAATATGTTCGAGAGCATATAGCTGACTAATGAAATGTTGGGAAAAAATGCATCAAGAGAGATAAAGCGCATCAAGAGATAAAACGCATCAAGAGAGATAAAACACACAGTGTCATTAAGACAGTGTATAATGATGTTCAGCTGGTGCAAAATGTTTTATTAGGCATACAAATGTAAGACTGAGATCTAAGTGGGTGTGGTGTGATCAGATTTGACTGTCAGTGTTGACAGTGTAAGCAAACAATCTCACAAAAGTCATCAGCCCCAACTCATGTAAAATAATCAGAACTGTCAGAAAATTGTGTGTTCATGTAGGATTACGTCATTCGTAAGAAAAAAATGTGTTTTTAGGGCCCTTCAAGGCGATTGCAAATTGCTGTTCACAAAAGAGACACTGGGCATGGTACCATAAAAAATAATTTCATCATAAAAGAAAAGCATGTGATCTTCCTTTCAGCCAAAAATATTGTTTTTCCCACAAATTAACTAACTGTCTCATGCTTAAGTTGTTTTGCAGCAGCATTCGAAGCATACATATATTTTCAAGCACTGGATGGAAATGATAAAGCTGAAGTGTGGAACTGGGGGCTTGTGCTTTGTACATATAACTTTGTACTATAAAACTCGGTTGATAAATGGTGCACCTGATGTGGAGGATTTGACATATGAGAGGACCACCAGCTCCACCCTAACCCACCTGCCCTCGTGTCCATCTTTACATCTCTGTTGAAACAAGATCCTTGGGAGAAAAAGAGGCCTATACCCATCTATTACAAACACTGTACTCCCTGCCCACCATCCTTCCCCATGCCCATCCCCTTCTATCCACCCATCTCACCCAGGGCGGGGATCAGATGTCCCTCTTTGAAATCTAGCATGGGATCAAACACAGCACAGGTATTTGATAGGGCAGCCCCACTGCCACCAAGACCCTTAATGGAGGAATAGTATGACTGGGATCTGGGCCAATCCGTATGTGTGTGAAGAGAACAAAAAGATAGAAAGGGTGAAATTTACAAGTGGGGGCAGTTCATTCGGGCTGATGGCGTGGGCTTTTAGTGTAGGTGGTATATTGAGAGCTAATAGGCTAATAGGGAGGCAGGGAGGAGGCTTTCTTCTTATTAGCTAATACTTTGGAAAAAGCTCAACTTGCAGACACACATCTGGAGCATATTGGCCAATCTTGGATTTGACAGTTTTCACAGAAGGTCTAGGAAAGCATTAAAAAAAGCAAATTAAAAAAAGGAAATATGCAACTTGGGAAAAGTTTTTAAAAATCCAGATAATAAAGGAATTGAGAGTAAATTTGCACAGAAAAATGTAAAATAAATTTATTCACAACCCCAAAAGCCTTTGTCCAGCCCGTCAGCTTCATCCACATCAGACCAGCCTTGCTTTAAGTTATATAAATGCAAGCCACCGGGGGAATATGGGTGGTATGGACAGTGGCCAAAAAGCTAAATAACCATACACTGAAATGTATGTTCTTTCTGTTCTGCTCTCTCTGTTGCCCTAGTAATTGTTTTCAGGTTGCTGTTCTTTTGTTCTTTTCAGCTATTTCTGCTGAACTAACAATTCTACCTGTCTAAGTCATGAGTTAGCTATTGTTTTCTGGTCAATTAAATTGGCGAGGTTGATTTTTAATTATGGCCGCAGAGAGATGAAGAGATACAGATGAGACATTTTGTTTGTGTTTTATGTGGAGGAACAGTTGTTTTGTAATGAGGAAGTTCTGCTTGTGGAAAATCGTTGAAGAATCCTTGTCTGCGTGTTCTCCTACATTGGTAGACTGCCTAAAGTGGCCATTCCTGTCAGTACTTGGCTTGTGATACAATATGTGCACCATGTTAGAGTTGACATGGTTCACCTAATGTTTGTCCCCATATGGAAGTCAATGAACTGCCCACACTCACACACAGTCTCATTAGAAATGTGCAATGGAAAGTGTCATGGCAAGATGCCAGATAACCTGAAGGTGTTACCAGTTTATTTTATACCGACTCTTTCCAACACGGGTGGCGTTCATACAGTTTTTCCTTCTTTTTTACTTGGAATAAAATTAAAATAAAAAATAAATAAAAACAAATTAGAATGAAAATATGAATTCTAATCTTGGAAAATGTAGATAGAAGTGGGGTTGAGGGGTTACTGTAAAATGATAACTGTAAAGATACTGTAACTGGAGTCTTACACAAAGCCTTCCTCTGTTATTGTCACTGCATTATATTTATGTGGTCACCAGAACATCTAAAATCTTTATAAAAACAACTTGCATAAACTTTGAGGTTTCAAACTCACACAGACATTCTCTCTCCCCACTCACACACACACACACACACACACGTATATACACACATAATAGTGCTTTGGACTGCACAAAGTGCAAGTCTCAGACAAGTTCTCACATTTCCCAAATGCTTACATTCCACTTGCTAGTTCGTCCTGCTCCAGTCGCAGTGTCAGTCTCCTGAGTTTACACAGTCAGACAACTGAGCCATGAGGATGACAAGGTGACATCCAAGGCTTTTCAGCTCGGATGGAAACACACACTAGATGAATCAGGTGGTATTTGTGTCTCTGGAAAAGCGCTTGTAAAGCTGAGATGGTAAAACTCTCTAAGACATACACTTTGAGGGAACAGAGAGGAAGACTATAAAGTGATCAAAGAGTCACTACAAAATTCATGTGGCTTGACTGATTTCACTAAAGGTCAAATTATCCTCTCTAAGGGGCCAGAGTTGCTGTTGAACATTTTATTATTTCCCAGCCAGTAGGACTGACTGCCTGTAGACTTGTTTCATAAAGATGGCATCTCTCTATTTCACCGTGTATGCTTACAGAAAGTACACATGTATGATACAGTAAATCCCTCTTCACCTAGCTATTACTTTGCTCTGCCCCCTCGCTGTGGCCCTTTCAGCCCTTCAGATAAAGCAAATAATCTGTTTGCACTGTGGGGAGGTTGTTTAGCTATTAAAGTGGAAGAGGAAGTTATGGCTCTGCCTTACAGGAAAAACACACAATAAAGTGTTTGTATGTATGTCTGTTTATGTGTGTTTATCTATTCATCTGTCACAACTTGTCATCTCTTCCCTTTAACAACAGCATATTTGTCTTTGTGTACCCCGTGTCATCCCCAGCACAGTGTGAATGAAGATGGTTGAAGTAAAATGTGTGTTTTTGTATGTTGCTGTGTGTGAATGTGTCAGCTATAGCACTTGTTCCTTTGGGTGCATTTGAATTTTAGACCACAGGATTTGGCTTCGATTTTACAATTTTTAGCTTCGAAGTAAGGACATAATGGACAGTCCTCACTTTTTTTTAGTTCTCATGTTTGAAGTTTCCACATAATGTTGGGATTAATCTTAGAATGAGTATCCATTGAGTTTGGTTAGTCGATAAATAGTCCCTGATTACCAGATAATGATGGCGCTACTAATAAAGGTTCATCATCATGTTGTCAGAGCTTGGGAGGAAACGTTGTAATAGCAGTATCATTTGCTGCCCCCAGGTGGTATATAACAATACTACAAAGAAAGACAGACGACGAAAAAATGGTAATAAAACCTCTTGCCCAAAATGGTAATATCATTTCCAGGAAATATGTATATTCTCACTTTAAACTAATGTAATTATTGTACTTAACCTGTTAACACATACTTTCAAATCATCTATCTAACCAATTATACCATAATCCATTATCATAATCTGGTGTTATTGAAATCCACAGTGTCACCTCTACTCCCTGTGTGGTAGTTTGAGACCGATGGCTGTTCACTGCTGTTTAGATCAAGCTTCACTATCTTCATTTGTACTGACTGCCCCTCCACTGCTCCCTCTGTTGCCCTGGCTCTCTTGGGCCCTGCCATGGTGCACTTGTAATGGGCAGCTCTGGAAACCCAAACCCTCATTACCTCCCTCATTACTCCCCCACTGCACAAAGGGAACCTGTTTCTTGGCTTTCACCCCCTTCGCCAGATAAAACGCACACACTTGCACAGACACACACACATACTCAAATGCACCTCATGCCCTCGTCCGTCTCTCTTTTTATTCCTGTAGGCTGTCTCGCTCTGGTCCAAGACCCTGGAGATCAGGTGTCTGTGGTTCTTTGTCAGGTGCTTTTGTACTGGAGTACAAAAGGCAGACTGTCTACCCTCTACATCTCTTTTCTTTTGTTGTTTTCTTCAAAATCTTCTTCCTATACTTACCTCTCCTCTCATTTCAATATGATTTTTATTTTATTTTTGCCGTATCACTCCTTACTCTTTCTTGTCTTTTTATGGAGATAAGTATGTGCAACACTTTTCACTTGATAACTTGCACTTGTGTACTTGGAATATACCCTGTTCAGTTTCCTTTACATGCCACAGGGGAGCAGCAGTGACCGTAATGTAGATCTCAGTGGAAAATGGTGGCTGGAGAAACATTTGGGGAAACATTCCTCTTAGTGGTAGTCTGAGTTCTTGTGGTTTATTAGACCCCTGATTAAGCTTCATTAGTTTCAATGATCTGTTTAGGATGTGGAATGTCAGATGCCAGGTGTGTGATGTTTAGAGCTGCAGTAGCTGAGCTACTTAATGTGGGAACAAACAAATGTGAGTCTCTCTGGAGTCTCTTTAAGATTATGGTGCTAATACTTTTGGTGAGTTAAAAGGGTTTCAGTCCCAGGTATACCGTATTTCTTCACAAAGTCACATGCATGTGGGTGTGTTTGTATCTTCGTGTGCAACTATGTATTTGTTGCTGTCTATCTCTGGAGGGGACACTCAGACCCCCTTATGTGAAATTGTAGCTCGTCCATATTTATGCACACATTGGACTTTGCAGTGCCAGCCATCAATATGTTCAGCTGTTTTGCCCTGTTGTCATAACATGGCCATCACTAAGGTGGAAGGACTGTGTCTCAGCTTGCTTTTTGAAACATGCTCCCAGCACAATTAAAAGTTTTGTGTGTTTTTAAACAGCCAAACAAACTCGCTACTCGCTACAGGTGCCACATTTTTCCCCATGCTGGATGCTCACATGGAAGAGAGAGAACAAGTTTCAAATTTCAACTTCTACTTCAATATCATTAAAAATAAAAATTAAACATGTAAAATGTCAAAGGGGAATTTCAAAGTCTTTTACTTCATCAAGCACAGATATAATTATAAATACTGTATTCACCTCTGAACACACACACATGCTGGGATTAGTCATTTATTCACTTCTTGTAGTTAAGAGCAGAGAAAAATAAGCAGCAGCAAGTCAAGTTTTTCTACTGTTGGATATTTGGTTTTATTAATATGTGACTGGGCGACGTGTCTGGGACTAACATGACTTTCATACAGTTCATTGTGTCATTTCTTCCTTTTCTAACAAATATTTGAGTGATGGTGTTGTTTTTTTGTGTTATCTTTGATAAAATTGACTTCTTCGTTCAAAGCAGGGCTTGGTGGTCAGATGTCTTCCACTCTTACTCATGGAATAAATGGTGAAGTTCAAAGATGAACTTGATTGTGTAGCTCTCACACAAAGAGACTCCATCTGGTTGCCTTAGGTGTTATTCCACCATGTGTAATCATGACAAAAACAAAGCTCAGCAACGTCTTACCACCCTCAGAACACGCACATGCGAACACACACGCTCTCTGTCTTTAATCTCTAAATTACTCACAAACACACAAACTCGACATGTGGAAAGAGGATGTTTTATCCAATTGAGGGTCGCCCACAGTCCTGGAAAAACAGTAAACTGGGTCATGAAGGAAAGACTGGTGAGCTGGTTTACCACTGCAGCACATGTGGGCTGGTGTTTTCTCACACGCAGGATGTGTTAGATGGACAATGCAGAGCTGACCACAAATGTAAACGCTAATGAACCTGGACTGGATTTGCTGCTTTGCTAGGATATTCACAGCCAGCTCACATTTGGATTAATTCTGTTCAGGTTTTAGAATCATTCATGATGCCAGAATTCAAATCAAATTACTTCAGTCAGTAAAGATGAAAGCAAATGCTACCAAAATTTAAAATACTACTCATCTCCATTGTTTTACCTCTGCTCAGAGTAGAGCAAAAATTTTAACTTTGTGAATTTTGAGCTTAAATTCAGCTCTGCCGTGGAAAAACCCTATATTTGCATGTGTGTGTGCACACCTGCATGTCGATCTTGTGTGCACGCACGTGTAAACCATTATGTGGCACACTTCCTTTTGTGCCAAAGGCTTCTAATTACCAGCTTCTTTCCATCCCTGCATTGCTGTTTCCTTGTATGAAGAGATCATATAAAGGCTAAATTTATACATGAGCTCAGTGTATTTAAGTCGCTAATTCCATCCTAATGACTAACGCTTTGCCAGGAAGCGTTGTGTTTCAAGCAATGCTAATTGAAAGGGCAGGAAGTGATGTTGTGCATGAAAGAGGGAGAGAAACAGAGGTGAACAGGGAAGAAAATCTCATGGAATCCTTTCAAATGAGTAACTATGTGTAATTATGTGTCATTGTCCTTCACAGTCTTTGCAGCTGCTCAGTGGCTGGACGATGACAGGTTGACGTATGCGTCCTGTATTTGTTTTAGTGTGCATTTCCACCTCTTGAGTTATCAGGACTGGGGAGGAGAAAATAAAAGTGAGGATGGTAGCAGTCAAGAACAAATTAAAGGATGTAAATCAGCATTTTAAACCTGCCATTACAATATCTCGGCAAAGGAAAACAGGTTTTTGTATAGACAGACAAGTGGTAAAAGGGCAGTGCACTGCGTTCCAGCAGAGTAGTAGTGCACCATGGTTGCCACCCTCTCTTTCAGCACGACTCTTGTTTTGTCTTGAGCTGTTGGAAATGGACCACAGCCCTCTGCTCCCCTTTTCTCTCCTTTCAACTCCCATTACATAACAAGCTTTCTCTATTCCTCTTGTCTTTTTTGTCTGTCTCTCCTCCTCCCCTTTGAGTCACATCACTCTCCTTTGTCATGCTCTCCACACCTTTGTCAGTTTCTTTCTCTTCTCCTCTCTCCCTGTTCTAATCAGTGCCTGTAGTGAATAATTCACTCAGTGCTGTGCGGACTGAAGCTCTTTGATTGGCAGCTTTATTCTCCTGTCTGTTACATTATTAACATACCTCTACCGGGCATTGTTGCTATGGTAAAAGCCATTGCAGATCATAGGAGAGTCAGCGGTTTAATGGAATGACACCCCCCCAAAAAAACTCAACAACAACAATGAAAAAACAAAAACCAAAAAAACTTCTTTGATTTGGTTTGTCCTCTTTAAAGTCACTGCTTGATATTGGCACACAGGGCTCAACTACTGAGTGTCAGGTGACCTCTTGATGTGCATCATTGCAAAAATACAGTTAGGTATGGTTAGACTCAAACTGATATTGGAAAAATAATGGATAATCAACCTGTACTGACAAAATGGTACCTGGCACATATTGCAAAAAATGTCATTGACTTTGTCATAAAAATGAACTATATGAAAAACCAAAAAACAATGTATGTAAAAGAGAAAGCAATAGACTTAGACTAATTTGTGCTCCATTTTCTCCTTTTATACTGTCCGTGCCTAATCTGCAGATTCAACAAGGACTTGTTTTTAACCTGGGTTCCCCTAAAGTATGTCTCACTTGACTTTCATTTAAGAACTGTTGGGCTGCTTTCTCCCAGGTGTACTTTCCCACTTATAATCCATGTGTTCACAAATGAAAGCCCTTCAGTCAACGTGTGATTATGTAAATGAGGTCAGGCAGAGACGTGACAGTGAGTTACAACTCTGTGCCACCACATGCACGTGAAATTACTTCACCGAGAACAATCAGGGGTCCTGCAGGTTCACTTCCCCCGTGCTGCATTGGGTTTTTTTTTCCTCTCAGGATAAACACCCAGAAGAATATGTCTGGATCACTGCATGCATCCAAAAGAGCATACACAAATATGCACGCACACATATGAATGACAAGTTGGAATGGGAGGAGTGTGGATGAGTGGTAAATTGAAGGATGCAGGAGATGAAGGGTGAGAAATGGAGGAAGGATAGCAAGGCACAATAGAGGACAAAATGACTGTAGATCTGACAGAGATTGAGGGCACCATAGCTGCAGTGTAATTGAGCTTTAACTGTGCCAATGTCATTCTGTTTATGGGCTGTGTGGGTGAGTGTGCAATTCTGTGCATTTGTGTGTGTGTGTGGGTGCACACTTCCTTTTTACCCCCCCCCGCCCCGAAATTCAATTCACACTGTCTCACATCCCCTACATGCCTGAGGAAGTCATCTGTCAAAGTGGGTAACTGGGGAGGTCTGTGGTGAGTGAGTGTGTATCTCTTCAGCATGTATGTCTATGTGTGTCTCTGTGGGCCAGTTTTTATTTGCTCTGATTCCTCCAGTTGCTCGAGCGTTCCATAGTCTCAATGCTATTAGCCCTCTGCCCTGTTCTGAGTGGGAAGACAGAACAAAAACACACCATGTACTTACTATCATTTAAAACTTGTAACATCTCTTCTCTTCTCTTCTCCTGTCTTCTCTTCCTCCTTTCTCTCTGAATAGAAATAGCACTTGGTCCCTGAACAGCAGCCTCAAGTCCACTGGAGATGAGTGAAAAGCACAAATGTACTGACTTTGTAACCTCTAAATGATGCCACTCACTAAAAGTATGCTGGACTTATTATCTTACAGTGAGTTCTTAGATAGTTTTAAAGTTTTTTCTCTCCATTCTGTTGAAGTTTCTGAACTGCTAAAAACTGTCCTTGGTGCAGCATGGGTTCATCAGGTGCCTCTGCACATTCATGTGTGTGCATATGTGTGCTCAAGATAATCATGCCAGCAGCCTTTTATGGGAAGCTGTGAGAAACTGGGTTAGTTCTTTCATCACATTGTCCTGTCTCACAAGAGAGAACAGATAGTGTGTGTGTGTGTGTGTGTGTGTGTCTAATTTACAACCACAGAATCACAGGAACACAATGACAGAGAGGTTCAGAAAAGTGCAGTGACAAATTAAAACAATGGCTGCATTGTATTAAAAGAAAGACAAGTTGTCAATCTGTTGATATATTTGTTGTGGAGGTAGTACAGTAATTGGGCTTTATGGTGGTGAAGTTACACTCATAAAGACAGTCTCTTGCCAGACAGCTGAAGACGATGCTTGTGAACAAGCCAGAGAGACATCCACAGAATAAGTTATGAGTTTACCCTCCAGTCAAAGTGAAGTTGCTGACTATGTGAGGTAGGAGTAAACTGTCGGAATTTCCCCTTTTAAAGTATTCTACAGGAAATACAATTTCCTCCAATATTCTCTTTTTTACTGTAATTAGTGCCAGGCCTTCTACTCCTTTAATTTCCATTGCATAAAGAGGGAATCACTCTGGAGCATGGCTCAGATTGCATGTCCAATTAGCTTCTTTGTTTCAATCTAAGACAAGAAACTCAATTAATATTTTATCCCCACCCCTGGGACCTCTGACTAGGTTGCTGGTGAAGCTGTTCAATAATTGTTCTTGTTTCTGTGTGTTTTCATTACAAGCGTCTACTGCACAGTCCTTGCTTTCTGTGTCCCCGTCATATTGTCCCCTGAGCCTTATTTTAATGGGGGTTTTGTCAAAATGTCCTTATGTTCGCATTTTCTCTTGTATCATAGTAAATTCTGGCAATAATTACATTGAGAGTAATCCAAATGTTTAGTTGCACCATGATATGTTTC
The DNA here is from genome assembly GCA_016785225.1 of Psettodes erumei. NCBI lineage: Eukaryota > Metazoa > Chordata > Actinopteri > Pleuronectiformes > Psettodidae > Psettodes > Psettodes erumei. The sequence continues at coordinate 1,415,372 of JAFBJZ010000941.1, forward strand.
TAGCCAATTCAAATATTTATCACTGGTCATAATGGACATTGTTTGGCACTTGATCAATCAGCCTAAATTTTATTTCAATAAAAAGACAGAATATTAAGTGTAGCATTGGGGAGAAGATGCTGAGGGCAGGCTTTATGTGACACAACCACACACACACATTTAAATGTGTGTTCTCTGTTCACAAGGGTAGAGATTTCTAAATGCCAAATCTGAATAATTCATAAAGGCAACACCTTTCAGAGAGGTCAGTGATGAAGACAGATGGATGAAGAAGATGAGTCTGATGAATGAATGACTGGTGGAGAAAAAAAACAGTAGTGGAAACCATACACACAGACACACAAAGAGGAACTGCAGTTATGAGATGGCGTGCGTGTATGTGTGGCTGTACCTTCATTGTGTGCACATGTGTGTAAAGAGCTGGTATTTGGAGTGGCTCCTGAGTCGATCCTGACATGCATGTTAATCTGCAGTAGTTAAAAGGCATCCAATTCCAGTACTAAACAGAAGTACCTCCATGCATTGAGCATGACATAATTTGGACATGTTATGGAATGTGGTTGGTTTGTTTAAAAATTATCCATTGAAAGAAAGCAGGTATACACACAATCACATAAAAACATTAAAAAAACATGTATCAAATCTACATAACAGTATAGGAAACAAGTATCTATTACAAATACTTATTCTCAAAGGGACCTTGATTTGCACTGTGCAGGCTAAGAACTTATAAGGTCACACCACAGGGCAGACCATTTGGTGTTTTACAAGTAAACGGTAAAAGTCTGTCTGTCGGGTATGCAGATACAGTAGGTGATGCCTTTTTAGCTCTTAATATGCATTAACATGATGTTAACAGTGGATTTTATAGACCCTTGTCATTCTGTGTAATCTTAGGGGACAAATACAGCTAACTCATCGTACATGTTTTAAAATAACAAAAGTAAGCCCTCATTGAAAAAGACTTCAAAACTGCACGATAATCTTGCTGTTTACATGATCTTTTAATCAAGGGGATTAACTCAACACTTTTTGTGAACAAGACACACTGCAGAGGTCTGATAATTCCGGAGTTGATGTCAACGGTAAAAATAGATTGCACAAGATTAATGCACACTGATGTTAAAAGGTGAAGAGGACACTCAGAGGTGAAATAAGCAAAAGGAAACTAAACTTAACAAGAAAAGTGTACGTTCACACAGTAGCTGTTGGCAAAGACAGAATGGCCCACTTACCAAGGATGTATGGCTTGAGAGAGAGAGCACACATGGAGGCCAGAGAGGCCACCAAGGAGCTCCAGCCACAAAGTATGTCTGTCAGCTTCGAAATATTAATGACTCATTGCTTTTGTCTCTGAGGTGTCCAGGCAGGCTTTTAAAAGGTACTGGACCTCCCATGGTACCAACATTCAAACACACACACATGCGCACACACACTTTGGGGAGCATCTGTAAAACAGAGCAGGAGAAGCCTGCTGTGTGAACCTAATCAATTATCTTTTAGCAAAGATAAATCCAAAACCAATAAGTCATCATTAAGAAAAATAAATTTTGAGCAATCTTTTATTAATTTGTGTTTGAAATGGAGTCAGATGGTGGTTGAGAGGGGAATTTTACTCTGCTGTGTGGAGGACAGTTAGAGCTCTGTTGATGTATGAGAGCATATTTCATGGTATATGCTGACAACCATCTGGACCAACTGGGGACACGGTGGCTTGTCTGAGCAGAGCCTTGGTGTAAAGACAGCAGTGCAGTGAGAAACATGTAAAACTGTAAACACAGATGGGCACAAATATGTTCCATTTATAAAGATATTCCCTCACTTAAAACAGCCAACCTGTTCAGTTACATTTATAAAATAAAAGTAACTGAGTGGCTTTGGAAACATCAAAATATGAAATGACATACCCTTTGTGTAATTCTGTTATTTATATAACTTATTACCCATTCCAATATGTAGAGGAAATGTAAATTTCTACTGTCTCATGGACAAAAGATAACAAAATAGGAGAGGAAGAGAGAGGAAAAAAGGGATGAAGTGTTTTGCCTCTAAGGAGAGGACTGAAATTTTTAATGTTAGGCAGATGAGAAGGAAAAAAAAGATTAGGTGGTGCAGAAAGGTATGAGAAGAGGTGAGACACATGAAGCGGGAGAAGATGATGTGAGAAATTAAAGTGTGAGCAATGTCACTTTGGAGAGGAGAAGCAGGAAGTGGTGGTGGTGTAGGAGGAGGAGGGGATGTGATGGGGCTCTCACAGAGGGATACATTGAATCCCCATGAACATGGTTTCCACAGCTCTTTACTCCACCAGATCTGATGGAAGACGCACTCTGGTTTCTGTTTTATAAACTGATATATGAAGTAACTGTCGTGTAATGCAATTATTCAGCAGCTGCTCTCATGGTTATACCGCTCTTGGTTGTGGCTCTCTGGTCTGAGAAAGATTTGGTTTCTAGGGTCTAACTAGGGTAGAACACAGACACAAACACTGTAATTAATAGATAATTACAAGGCTTTATAATTCATCAAAGACTTGCGTGGTCTCCAGAGCTTCAATATGGATAACACTGAGTCCTCGGTTCAATCATTTTCAGCCTTGCAGTATTTTTTCCTGCAAATGTGATTTTCTTTCTGTTGCTGTCCTCATTATGTTTCTAAATGGAACTGATGGTTGGTGTGTGAAGCAGGAAAGGCCCCCTCCCCACTACAGCTGATATACTGTTGTTGGACTGTATCTATCATGTATATGTATCACCTGTCTCTATGTTTTCAAATTTATGATGTTCCATCCCATGCTGGAACTCTCAGAAAAAGCCGAAAAGCACATGGGTTAAAGTGGCAGTTTGAAGGTGTATGGTACTGAGAGGCAAAGAATAGTCTTGTCTTAAAATGTGTGTTTTTGTCTGTGTGACCACATGAGGTAGTCAACATGCCTGTGTTGCCTGTATGTTATCTGTATGCTATTTGTTGGCTTTTCTGTCTCGGTCCAGGGTAGAGACCATCAGGCTTAACTAATAACGGCGTGCCACAGACAGCTGAGCTTCAGCCGTGTTCCTCCCTCTTCCCTCACCCTTCCTCCCATATCCCTGTCTCTGTTGCCGGGGTTACAGCAGGACCTGATGCGGCTCCTGGCCAGTCAGGCTTTGTTCTCCAGATGGCCCTCTCCTCTCTCTCCCCCTCTGCTTCTCCTCCTGTCTGCCTCCTCTGTGCCTCTGTCATGTGCAGCTGCACTCTGGCCCTTTCGTCTACAGTTATGCTCATATGAGCTGTTCATTAAGTAGTCCTCACACGCAGGTGCTTTGCCTATATAAGCCTCCTCTTCATTTGTGAACGTTCTGATAAGAGCACCCTTACTGCTTTTCCTATGAGTATGTGTGTGGCAAGGAAGCAGATGTGGTATGTCAATGACTGAGTAACAAGAAGGCACTGCTTGTAAAAGTGGAGTGATCTGAATTTTTAATCTGAATGTTATTCATCACATACTTTAAATCCTAGTTGGATTGTAACAAAAACTCTTGGCTATGGATGTCACTGCATCTTAGAGTAGCAAATATTGCATTAGCTGTGCCAGTGAATTAGCAGTAACAGTAATGTTATACAGGTAAATTATGTTCACCTTAAATGAACTTTCCTCTACTTTTCTCCTGCAAAAAACTTAAAATTTGTGAAAAAATGTAAATCTTGCCTGACATTATTCATTTACCTTACTTTTTCCTTGAGCATAAAATATTTCTTTCTTTCTTCCTTTCTGTGACATTTGTCCTGTCATTTCCTAAGGCCTCTCCTGGGGAATATATCCAGAGAGGCATTTAAACCTTCTCCACAGCTCAAGGGAGATGTGATCAAGTGACATTTGTTTCCAGAGCCACCCTGTCAGAATGTCTCAGCAACATCTCAAACAACTTCCAGAGTTTCCCCATCATACAATTAAGCCCATCTTTTAGATATGTACAGTCACACGTGCTCAGGCATGACAAATTTGTATTTTAATCAGGACATCCTTGAAAATGTTTTTCCCCTCAATGGACCTCCATCTATAAATAAAAGTTTGGATGAATAAACAAACAACAAGCAAAATAAATGTCCTATTAAAGCTGAAGTGGCAACAGTGTGCTGGTGGTAATTAGTTGGATGTGAGCATTTCTGGCCTGATATCAAACAGTACAATTCTTGAAAGAAAGTAATGCACATACAATGGACTTGCGAGGTTAGAGCTTGTAATCACTCATAGAGGCAGATGGGTAGACACTGGGACAGGTTGCCAGATATATGATCCCCATCCTACTTTTTTTTGAAGACATTAACTTCACCCTTTTTCCAGGAACTGTGTGAACGGAGGCCACTGTGCATCCCTTGCAGAATATCCAAGTCAGCCTATTTTCTCAAGTGCAAACAGATGTCCATGACCTCAGCCAGCTGAGCTGTTCTTCCTGCAAAACGACCCATTTCCCCTTCATTCGTTGGACCTGTTTCAATGCCTTTCAGTCAGCCACATTCCAGTTTGAGGCATTCAAGTGCAATGTGCAAGGTAGCCTAATTTCATAGGTTAATAAGGGAGTTGGGGTGGTCCTATATTTAACATGGAGAGTGGAAACCACATTAAAAGGCCCTTTGGCTGTCCCTGAGCTCTTTCCCTGTGGACCAGCTGGCCCTTTTAATACAAGACAGCTTCAATGTGGCCTCAATTGGAAAATAGGCTCTACACTGAATGCGTAGTTACAGTCACAGTCCATACATATCATTGTTATTACAGTGGTGAAAATACAGCCTTTTCTTCCTTTTCTACTGCTTTTATGAAAGGGGCAATGTGCAATATGTTTTATATTAAATTATTCAAAAATTAACTAAGATTATCAACAGAATGTGAAGAAAGTTTTGACATATCAAAGATATCTGTGTATTGTGCTGGAGATATATAGTATCTATTGTAGTCACTGGCCCATCCTGTCTTGTAATACCACTTTGTACCTTTTAAGTTACTGCGCTGCTTCTTAAGATAATTAAAGCATCACGTAACACCGCTCATACTGTAAAACAGTATGTTAAAACAGCTATTGATGCCCCCTAGTGGTAATATGAAAAGGCACTGTGAGCAAGTTTAGCATTTCACTTTGGGCTTTGGGTGTCAGCCATGTTGCACTTATTGTTTAAATTAGGGTACATCTACAAAACCTTTTAGAAATATAGAGCACTTACTGGGTGGGTGTGTGAGGGCGGAGCTGCATGTGTCAGGTTGGGTGTTGCCACACATTGCCCATATTGATGGGAGACCTCGCAGATGAGTCCAGTCATCCGACGTTCATTTAATTTAATCTAGAGGAAGCAGATGTTCATGTGCATCAAGCACTGTCATCCTTCACAATTAGCCCAAGGTCTCTTTCCTCCCTTTGTTGTTTTGCTCCTTCAACTTGTTGATATGTTTCTCGGAGAGTGTGTGTACATGACAAACCATGATCTAAAGAGAATGTAAAAAGTAAAAAGTGTGTTAACAACTGCAAGTTTGACTTCATCAAGATATCAAAGGAGCAGACTAAAAGGGAGCTGCTGAAAGGCTTTTATGACACTCTTTATTGGACATTTTGTTTTTGTGGAGCAGATTCAGCTTTGACACCATTCAACGTTTGTGCTTTCTCTTTCTCAGTTTATTCTCAGCACACATATCCACCTACACACACACACCCACACACATGCATGCACAGGCATGCATACACAGGAGTTTAGCATTGGTAGTATCACATGAAGACTTTCCACTGACTACTTTTATCCCCAAACCCAGAGTATCTCTTTATAGAAGCGAGGACAAGCACAATGTCCTCACCTAAGGGGACTGTCCTCATTTCTCCTGACCTTGTAAGGAACTTACGACTTCTTAGTGGGAGATTCCCTTCAATGTCCACAATTTTCCTAGAACCATCATCCTAGGTGATGAGCTTCATAATGGTTAATATCTAATAATGTATTTATCTCTTAGAACTGTCTATCCATATAAAATGGATAGACAACACAACAGCAACTGACAAATCTAACAATAATGAAGGCCAGAAAAAGCTTTCCCATTTTTATCACACTCTATATTATGTGAAACTTTTGGAAAATATGTGACCCTAGTCTGCAACATTAAAATACCTTATTTGTAGAAATCAGGTGGTAGAACAGACTTTTAACCTTTGACACTGGATGGATTGAGAAACCATAGGGTGCATATGGTATTTGCATTTTGACTGTATTTTAGTTGGAGAACCATTTTTGTCAAGCTGTGTCAGTTAGCCCCTTTTGTATGTCAGCTAAACCTTATTCCACACTTCTCTGACCTCTTGTCCTTTCTTTATTCTTCTTTACAAAGTTTTAGTGGAGTCATTGTAATGCTTTGGCTCCCACTCAGATTGACTTAGGTAAGAAGACTGCTTCCACAAATATATCTTTCTACAAAAACAACTTTTGGTCTCTGGTAACTTTCACCTATTTTTTCAGCACCTTGGACAGCAGCCTCCATGAGTTTAGTTCATAATATCAAACTTGTGTGGATCAGTTTGAGATGACAGGAGCAACAACTGATGGGTTTCTCGGTCATGTATTAACATACAGTAGCCTATCTGCACATGAGGCATTTTTATCCAGGCATTCAACAACATTGCTCAACATTACACACTACAGGGCAAGTAATCCTTGAGACTAAAGACTGGTCATGCTTCAGGTGGGAGAGGCAGTGATTACTCCCCCCTTTCTTGCCCTCTACACCCCTCTCTCCCTCCCTCATTCACTCCCTCTGTCTCTATCCCTCCCCCTCTGTCCATATGTGATCTTATCTGTCACAGGTCTGGCGATTCTCCTTACTATAGTTGCCCTTTTGGTATTCACAATATAAACCTTTCAATATAGCCATGTTTTCTGTGTGTGTCACATAGTACTGTTTGTTCTTTGGCATGTGTGCAAAAAATACATTTCTTTCTCTCACATTGACCTGTCCAATTTCTCTCCTCTCTCCCCCATCCCTGCGCCTCCTATGCACTTTAACACGAAGACTGCGGCCACTTTTGGATGCATGTGGATGTCAGTTATCCCCAGGATTTCAGATTGGATACCAGTAATTTCAGCCAGCATTTCTCTCTGCATTATTACGAAATGAATGGTGACAGAGTTGTTCACAATATTGAGTTTAGAAAAGGGTTTAGTTATTCCTTGGCACACCCAAATTCGTCTCTTCTGTCAACAGAATGTGTAACAAAAGGCTACGCATAATACTCGTGCGTAATGCAAGAGTACGTCTCCTGTCTGTGGACAATGACCTTGTTCAAAAAGGACACTGTTTGGGCTCGCGTTTGTGTGTGTGTGTGTGTGTGTGTGTGTGTGTGTGTGTGTGTGTGTGTGTGTGCGCAAGAGCGCGTGTCTACAAGACGGGCACGCCCAAACGTTGGTATTGAATGACGCCCGTCTGTTGCTTCTTGTATACATCGGTGCGTCCTACGATTGGCGGAGAGCAGTGAATGGTACCTAGCGCTTGCGCGCCGTGGGCGGGTGGAAGGCCTGTTTATAAATCCAGATCTCTCCCCGTGGGCGGTAACTAGTGGTGTGCGATACTGCATATTTTGCTATCGATCCGATACCGAGTAAATACGGGCCAGTATCGCCGATGCAGATACCGATATCAATACTTATCAATATTCACTGAATTGCTAAATCTCAATTGATTTTCATGACCTTAAGCGTTTTTTGAGATGTTTCCTTTTCTATCATTAAATAGTTAAAACCCAGGACAGAATCAGGACAACGTTTATAATTAAGTAGAAAATGCTTTATTATCAAATGTTTTAAGAAAAATCTTTTTTGCTTTGCGAGTTTAAGTCACGTCAAGTGACTCATGTGACAGCGCAACATCAAAGCAGAAGAGGGGGCAGGGGGAGCAACGTCTGCCTGCTCTGCGTTGACACAGGAGCGGCGAGTCCGGCGACCTGGTTGTTTCCTCTTTGCCGAAAACGCAGCGTTGCAAACAAGAGCGGAACTTAAAGTAAAGAATCGATCTCACCAGGCTAGTATCGATCCGATACCGATACAGACTTGGTATCGATACTATCGATGTTTGGATCGATCCGCCCACCACTAGCGGGAACAGCAACAGTGGGGAGTGAAAGTAAGGCGCCAGACGAGAGAGGGAGAGACGAGGCTGTGGCAGCGACTGTGGCTGACCGGGGTTCGCGGAGGGGGCGAGGCGGCCGCCCCTGTATGAGTCTTCAACCGCGCATGGACGACCACCTCAGCCTCCTGCAATCACCCACACCGAGCGCAACCAAAACTCGGGGCGACAACCTGGTGAACCACGGCTATACAGAGACAGAGACCGACGTGATGACGGTTGTGGCGTGTGACAACATGCTCGAGGAGTCGGCGGCTCTCCCTGGCCACCACTCTCTGGACAGATATGAACCGGATCACGAATGTTGCGAGAGGGTGGTCATCAACATCTCAGGGTTACGCTTCGAGACGCAACTTAAAACTCTCTCTCAGTTTCCAGAGACGCTGCTGGGGGATCCCAAGAAGAGGATGAGGTACTTTGATCCTCTAAGGAATGAGTACTTTTTCGATCGGAACCGACCCAGCTTTGATGCCATTCTGTACTACTATCAATCTGGCGGGCGCATCAGAAGACCCGTTAATGTGCCCATTGACATTTTCTCTGAGGAGATCCGCTTTTATGAGCTGGGTGAGGAGGCTATGGAGAAGTTCAGGGAGGATGAGGGATTCATAAAGGAGGAGGAGCGGCCGTTGCCAGATAATGAATTTCAGAGACAGGTGTGGCTGCTTTTTGAATACCCGGAAAGCTCGGGTCCCGCCCGTGGAATAGCAATAGTGTCTGTCCTGGTCATTCTCATCTCCATTGTCATCTTCTGCTTAGAGACACTGCCGGAGTTCAGGGACGAGAACAGAGACCCGATCACCATTGCGCCTGTGATAAATGGCACACTCCCGTATTTCATTAGTCCCTTCTCAGACCCGTTCTTTGTGGTGGAGACGTTGTGTATCATCTGGTTCTCCTTCGAGCTGCTTGTGCGCTTCTTTGCTTGCCCGAGTAAAGCAACGTTTTCTAAAAACATTATGAACATCATAGACATTGTTGCAATCATTCCCTATTTCATCACCTTGGGCACAGAGCTGGCAGAGAGGCAAGGGAACGGACAGCAAGCCATGTCATTAGCGATCCTGCGTGTAATTAGGCTCGTTCGGGTATTTCGCATCTTCAAACTCTCTCGTCACTCCAAGGGGCTTCAGATTTTAGGACAGACTCTAAAGGCCAGTATGCGTGAATTGGGCCTACTAATCTTCTTCTTGTTTATCGGTGTCATCCTCTTCTCCAGCGCAGTTTACTTTGCTGAGGCAGACGACCCAGATTCGGGTTTCAACAGCATCCCGGACGCGTTCTGGTGGGCTGTTGTCACCATGACCACCGTGGGCTATGGGGACATGCACCCCGTGACAATCGGAGGAAAGATTGTGGGGTCTTTGTGCGCAATTGCTGGTGTGCTAACCATCGCCCTACCTGTACCCGTCATTGTCTCCAATTTCAACTACTTCTACCACAGGGAGACGGAAGGGGAGGAGCAGGCTCAGTACCTGCACGTGGGCAGCTGTCAGCCTCTTGCAGACACGGAGGACCTGAGGAAGACTCGCTCCTCTTCCTCACTCAGCAAGAGCGAGTATATGGTTATAGAGGAGCACGGGATCAACAGCACTTTCAAACAGCAGCCTAACTTCCCCACCACCACCGCGCAAAACAACTCGCAGAACTGTGTGAACATAAACAAAAAGATTTTCACCGACGTGTAGCCAGCTTCAGAGCCATGGCCCTGAACACAGGATGGGGGTGGGAGATGTGTCAACTCACAGCTGGTTCTGTCGTTGCGCACCAGGGTATGGAAGCCCCGGTAGATCGGACAAAGAAAGAAAGTTAAAGAGAGAGGAAAAGAAAGAGCAAACCCTGTCTGTTCAGAGACGCCGCTTTATGCTCCATTCAAAGAATCGGGATTTTTCATTTCAGTGATCTGAATTCATAACTCTGTATTGCTCCATTCGCACTTGGAGACAAAGAGCTCGTTAAAGTATTAGGCCTACTATTCTTCTCCGAGGTAGGGGACTGACCTGTTGTGCATTGTGCAATACCCAATATATTATCACAACAGGTAGAACTAGAAGTTTTGTAACTGTGAAAGATGAGTGTGAATGTACGCTACATGAAGGACACTCACATTGTATTAACATTCGTTATGAGTCGTGATTCGTCAGTCATAGCCTATGTATAATAATCAAAATAATTTAAATATGTGTAAACACATGTAATGTCTGAAAACACAGTTCAGAATATATTATCTTAATTAGACCGTTCTGTGCTATGCCTTTATTGTGCGTTAAAGTCTAGTAAACTGCAACTGTCTTTAAAGTAACTCCCTCCGATAATTCCTGAACAGGAGCTGTCCTGGAGAACTGGCTATTTAATACGTAAATGGCACCATGTAAACACAGGGGCCAGCAGACTGTTTAGTGTGTCATTATCAGCGCAAGGCACACGTGAGTGAGAGGAAACACAGAGCTCTTTCACGCACACACACACGGCGATCAAAGATGGAGCGTGCTTCTCTTTGGATGCCTCAAATATAGCCCGCTGTGATGCAGTCTCCATGGCGACGGTCGTTTCCTCGGTAACCCCCAGTCACCGTTGCCATGGCACCCTTGTTTCCACAGTAACCTCCCAGATGGCTCGGAAGCTATATCGAAGATTCTCACCCAAACAACTTGTCTCCAGTCCCTAATAAGCCTGTTTTGTCATATAATACAAGTGCAAACGTGCCCATCGCCACTACCACTACAGTGAGTAGCTCACTATGTGACTTTAACTTCGAGACAAACAATTGGAACAAGGAGGTCTGTTTACAAATTGCCACCACGAACTGTCCCTCAACAATGGAAAAAGGAGCCACAACTCAGAAGTGCTAAGGTGGACAAGGAAAAGGAGAGCAAGCGCATGAGGAATTGTGAATGGACTGGGAGCACGTTGTGTCTGGCTGTCCTGAGAGCAGCTACTGCGAGTGCTCAGCAGAGGCTGCTGTTCTCCCACTGAACAAATTTGGTAAGTTCTGGGCACCGTCATGCCCCCAACTGTCTATTTGTGTTTTATTATTTGCCTTTAACTACGAAAACGGTGTTTCTTCTGTTTCCACACCTAGGCAAGTGTCTTATGGACTTGTTTTTTCAGACAAATCAGAATAACCCAAATTACATGTAATGGAAATTATATCATCCCCACTAAGAAGTGCTGATCAAAAGAGTTGCTTACAACACATACATTCATTTTATATTTAATATCACAGTATATGGAACTCGGGGGTCTTTTTGTTGTTTTTTTCTTTTAAAAGTATAGTGATGTGTTATGAAATGCAGATGTATACACATGTATACCTCGACCAGTCTGGGCGTGTTCTCCTATTTTCCGTTATGGGCGTGATGCTCCTGCTTGTGTGCTGAGGTCGTCTTTCACCTTCAGCTGACTTTGCCTGTGATATGACCAAGGGCATCGACAGTTTGCTCACCCACTTCGCCTCAGTGCTGCCCCCTGGTGACCGAACAGGTGGCTAATACTTGCATGACCTCTTGACATCTGCCATGATACATCACACAAACAAAGAGACCAAATAACAATGAAATTCCTGGCAGCAAGAGTGAGAATGAAGCTGCTAATTTGACACTGATATTGTTGCATACATTCTGTTCCAATAAGCAGGTTTGAAAATCATCTTGCCCATAGTGAAACCCTGTACTTTTTCCCCCCTCTTTACTGTATTCCTGTCTTTAAAGCTGCTGCACTGCTATTCCTGCAGATTCATTTCTAGAATTATGTTTGGTGTCCTCCCTGACTGTGATTACTTTAAACAAAGCTGAATCAGAGATGAGGGTGAGAAGGAAAAAAATTCAAAGAGACAGGATGGGGAATCTAGAGTAGAGCGGTCATGAGCAGTCATGCTCTACATCTGCAGCGAAGCTGTATGTCCATTTACATGTGGCCTTTTGAGAATCTGTGGACAAATAATATATAAACCTCTCCGGTCATGGCTGACTAATAATTGAGGCAGCCTAATTAACCATAGTATCCTAAAGGAAAAGTGGAAGGTCCCACAGAATGACCTCTTCATTGATTATTCCTTTCCAATTTGACCCCTGACCTTGACTTCATAATTTTTCAGTGAAAACCTCCATAGAAGTCATCAGTTAAGTGGCCTGTTCATTTCTCAGGTCACGTAAAAGCTCCAGCGCAGATACACGCAAGTCTATTGATCAGTAAGCAAGATGTATTATGGTGGAGATGGAAGCAACTTGTTCATCTTCTAATAAGATTGGTGAGTCTGGGAGCTGCTCTCAAGGGTACAGGCAGATGGATTGTTAGCAGCAAAAACACAGGCATAATACAGGACCATACACACTCATCTTTTCAATTATTTTTCTGTTCACCTCTGCTTTCAGCTCACTTTATTTTTACATTTGCTTCAGATAGACTCCAGTTGCTTTTGCTGACCTCCTCTCTGTTTAAGTTTGCCACATTTAGTCCTCTCCTCTCCTGACAGTGTTTACAGTTTGATTTTTGCATGAGTGGTAACGAGACAGCAGGGACAAGAGGAGAAGCCTTGCGTTGTTGATAAGACCACAGAGCTGTGTGATGGGTCTGTCTATGCTGTGTGGCTCTAACAGTTTTGCTTTTTTTGCTTTTCTACTCCTCCTCTCCCCTCTCTCACCCTCTCTCAGGTAAAAGTTGTTCAATTTTTCTGCTCAGACCTCCTGGAACCCTTGACGACCCCAATTAGTCTGCCTCCCATTTAGGTAAATAGCCTGTATTTGATAAGGAATGTAAATATGACATGGTTGAACTTTGACTAACATTAACTGATAAATACTGAGAAAGGTTTTCTAATTTTAAAGCTGTATTGATTATCCATTAACCTGCACTGACCCTTTTTCCCTATAGGGGTGAAATGACTTGGGTCTTCCTGTTGGGCCAGACTGTGAGAGCCAAAAGTTAAGAGCTGAGACAGAACTCCTACTGGATCATTTTTTTCCCCTAGCTTCCATCCCCCTGACTGGTGTTCTCAAATTTCTAAAAAGCGGTGCCTAACAGTTCTACTCCTCCAGTGGACCACCATTCAATACAAAATGCAACAAAAATGCAATCACAAGAATGAAAAAACTGACAAATAAAATATTCCAAAATGCAGTTTTGTAGCCACAGTTTTATGACTGCTTCTGTTACCAAAATTAGAGTTAACACACTGTGAGTGTAACCGACACAGGATCAACAGTGATTTAGGCAGTGACAGAATTCAGCTGGAAGTGTGGGTTACGGAGTCTGAAATTTGTCCACGCTGCTTTCTCGGCAAAATTCAAAAGGACAGCTTCAGGAAAACAGCCAGCAATTTTGCAATGCACATTTCATTCCTGGACTTTCCAAGAACTTCTACATTCTGTATTCATTATGGACAATGACTGACAACAACTTTTGCTTCAAGTCAAAAGTGGCAAAAACTGACGCCAACCATGATTTGCTGAAATGAAACTGTGATACGCATCAAAGACTGTTAGCCATATGCCTTTGTTAGCTCTGTGTGCTCTGTATTGCTAATATGTGAAACACACATACATACGTGTGCTGGTTGCTGCTATTCCCCTGATCCACACATGGAAAACAATACAGAGGCATACACGTACACACGGACACAGACGCAAACATGCACACATGTGTACACATGCCTGTGGATGGCTCTCTTTTATCCCAGAGTGCACTTGTGGGTTTTTTTGTTTGTTTGTTTGTTTTTTGGGATGGGGCAGAATGTTGTCAGGGGAAGGCTGTGTATGCCAGTATTTGTTCTGTGTTATTCTGTGCTGTCTCAAACATGACCCATATAAAGACATTATGAGTTGTACTGTCCTTATTTGAGAGGAGCTGCAGGCTGCTTTCACTCAATTACTGAAAGAATGACACTCGTTTACTGTATGTCTGGGAGTATCAATTGTAGGTCCAGTTCCACTCCTTATTACCTATTCTTTATGTATCATATTTCAAATATGTCAAAAAGGACTTTAAGAAGTTTGAAATAATATAATCCTTTTTTTTACTATAAGCACATTTTTTAAAAAAATACTATTTAATAGGATAAAGGTGAAATAGAACTACATAGCACTTGCATGAGATTACAAGTGATTACACTGCCTCTATTATATACAAAATGTGATTCTATGTTCTCCTGAGTTAATCAGAGCATTTGCATCCATAAAAAGGCTGTTGACATAAAGTTAATGTCACTGTTTAATAATAATCTCATGCAGAGGCTTACACATTGGAAGTCTTTTGGTGATGAAAAGCAATGTCTGTCCTGCAGCTCTTTAGATGGCTGGTTACAGATAAAACACACAAGGCAAGTCTCTAATGCAACTGTGCTGAACAGACAGAACAAGGCAGTCTCCTTGTAGCAGGGCAGCCGGGAGAGTCTTTTACGAGAGAACACTGCATGTATTTGTAAATAACAGTGAAACAGAAAGGGAAATATTAAAAGCAAATGACACCATTCTGGCTGATTTAAGAACTGCAACCTCAGGAGCACCAGGTATTTGTGCTTGGTGACTGTAATTCCCAACTTTAATACCATGAGAACAGTTATATCATATTGCCACACATTTGGCTGCTCCCTGGAGTGCATGGCTGGGCCTTAGAGAGGAATGAGCAGTGTATGAGCCCAGTGGAAAACTTCAGTTCATCTCTGAGTCAAGGGGGTAAATATTAACATTCTAACAGAGGTTTACAGCCATCGCACTGTCACACTGTGTATGAGAAAGTGTGCTTTATTGCCCCAGTAAGCCCACCAGCTTGCTACTAACTCTGCCATCTACCTTGGCTTGTGTGTCATTATCAAGCTGCCTTTCTGTATGGTTTATTGGAAATATAGTAATATACTTTTGGACCATTTTTTTCTCAGCAAAGCACAGTTACAGACAAATCTCCCTTGTGCTCTTTCCTGCCTGTTGTCTATCTATCAGCGCCAATACTATTATATACATTAGTGGAAGGTATAGCACTGCCTTTGTAATACCTATGATGATGTCACTGATGCTCGCAACCAGCCATGGCGCTACAGCAGGAAATCTCCATAGCAACAGGGGAGGGTTGTTGGAAAGAGAATAGCCATATTGAACAGATGCAGCTCTCTGCAGGTGAAGTGGCAAGGTCACAACTTCAGCTGCCTGATTAAATATCAATATCTGCAGAATATATGTACACATTACTTTTGAGAAGGAAAATGTTGGCAGTTTGTCACTTTGTGTGTGTCACGTATCTTTATGAGTATTGTATACAGTGCAGTCTCTGACCTTTGGACCCCACTGTGCGGATGTGTTTGTGTTTCTGGCAGAGGATCAGTGTGTTGCCCCACAGGCAGACTGTCCTCTCAGGGACTCAAATCCTCCAGTTAAAGTAAGTCTAACTGGACTTAAGACAATGCCAAACTTATCCATTTATGAGCCAACATCACATTACTGTATATGCACACACAAAATATCAGAGAGAGGGACACATGCCAAAAACAGCTACTGATTAAATGACATACCAACATTGAGGAAGATGGGAATGACTTTTTTGCCACTGGAGGGCAGCAGAAATAAGTTTGGAACACATGGAGAAACATTAGCATTCTTTTAGAATTGTGTTTCTTTCGTGTTGAAGATGTGTTTCTGACCATCTGGTGACTATAGGACCAATGTCTATATATCTATTAATGCTCCACTAGCAAGTCACTAACCATGTTTGTCTGCCATTTGGTGTTGAGCAGGTAGTGTATTATAGTGTGTAGTTTGCAGAACTTTTTTCCCCCTTGAAACAGCTGCCTGTTGCATCCATAAACAATGCTGTGGAGAACAAACAAAAACTGCTTTGCAAACAAAAGTTCTGTAAATCAGACACGAAGCTGCTGATTCAGGAGATCGTTTTCTGTTGCCTCCTCAGAACAGAAATTGATGGTGCACATTTTAAAAAAAAATCTGATCTGAAGGATGAAATGATATGACTTTACATGACCCTTAAACCATCAAAAAATTGGTTGACCCTCTTGAAATAAGAACAAACAAAATTTCCTAAAATGCATAACATGACATAGAGTAATATAAAACTTCTTATCCTTCCCACTGCCGCCTATGTGGCTCACCTTTTCTTTGTGACTTTCAGTTATGTGACATGTCCATGTTCACCAGCAGAGTGACACCACTGGCGGTGAAAGGAAAACTGGTTGCTATGGCTGATGATGCTGTTGCTAGTGCTACCACAAAAAAATTTGATTATTTCTTGATTCTGATTGGCCGATGAGTTTGAGTTTCCAGCCACAGGCGCACCAGAGAAGGTGGAACTCCCCATCCAGACATACAGTATGTCCTGTATGCAAGCACACAAAACAAACCTATCTCACACAAACATACATACAATCATCTCAGGTTCTGCTTTCAAAACCAACTAAATAAATGGTAGGTAGGCTGATAGTGTTAAACGGGAAAAGAGAGAAAGAGGGATGCTGTTGTGCTATACTGGATGACTCATCACTCTGGTCAGTGTGACCTTTATCTGCTATACCCTTTCCACCTCTATTTCTCGATCCCTCTTCTTCATTTTCATTTTCTGCACACCTCTAACTATATTTCCTGTAGACTACTGTATGTCACTCTCCTCATTCCTTTCTTTTACTCTCCCTCATCTCCAGGACACATATCTGCTCTTCCTGACACAATGTCAACCTTTTTCTTCACCCTTCTTGCCCTCTCTGATCCCATCACCATCATTGTTCTGGGGTTAGGTGTTGTTTGTATGCTGGCTCTGACACAGCATTACCACAAGTGGCCTTTCACATAAAACACACTCACAACAGACAAAATGTTAGCTGATGCCTGTGGCTGCCAGACAGTGGTTGTATACATTAACTGCTGATTTGATTGAACTGACTAGACAGACAGCACTTAACCGTTGCCTGTAGTGTGGGAAGAAAATATTTGCTTGGAGAGATTTGCTTTGTGTCACTGCACATTCCGTGGAGACTGGTGTAAACGAGATCTCTGCATATACCAAACATATTCACTCATGCATACCTACCCATGCAGTACAGATATCATCAGCAATTCTCCCAAGTTTCCTCTCTTAGCTGAGCCACACCCCCAGATCAGTTAGGTCATTGATTTTTCCTTGTTTTCTAAAGCCGAAAAAAAAACAACAGAAAGTGAAACCACATCCAGAATCAATACCACAGTACTCTACGCTGAAGGTGAGGACATATCTCATCATGAAAGCAGTGATCATCATCAGCCTGATCTAAACAGGCAGACAGATATCTTCCAAGGTCAATCTCTAAATATAGGGGAGGGCCCCAGAGGGTGACATGCAAGGAGAAAAGGGAGTGAGAAAGAACTTTTTTGGGGGGTGGGGAGGGGGGGTCCTCCTTGTTGTCATAGTTGTCATAGAGGAGAATGGCTGTTGTGAAGTGATTAGGAATAGAAGGATTTTCTTGTGTTCACTGTGAAATTAAAAGGTTATTATGTCAAGCGGAGCTGTGATTAAGGAATATCTGTCGAAGAGAGACAAGCTGTGTAACAGAGCACGTGGGTATATGTGGATTTTATTTTTCGATACCATATGTGTTTCTTTCTTAGACTCTATAAAGAAACACGGAGTGCATTTCAGAGAGAGAAAGTGAGAGAATGTGGCAGCTCGTAAGTGAATGATCACCTGCTGCAGCAGAGGTTATTCAGGACAACGCTCCTCTCCTGCAGTCTGCTGTCATAAGTTGGATCAACACCCTTTTTTCTCCTTCAGCCTCTCTCTCTTTTCACTCTCCTCCTCCCTCTCTCACTTCCACATGTCCTGCTGCATAGAAAAGGGTGGAGACTTTAGGTGTGCAGGTCTGCTGACTCACTCACTGGCACATAAATGTTGATTATCTCACAATGTAGCGCAACTGAGCTACTTCTGTGGGACTGCAATGAGATGGCTGAATGCGGAATATGTTATTCTCGGGGTAAATTAATTGAATGTGCTTATATAATGGGAGTAATGGATTCTGTGCAGGGAGTTCTGGGCACTCCCTGCACTTTCCTGTTTTCCTGACCATCATCATCATTATTCCATCAACAACAAATATCTTTTTTCTTATCCACAGCTCTAATAATACCCAGACAACAACAGAGACATTTCTGTCTAGACATTTTCAGGGGGGGGGGCCTTGCCCAGCCACTGTAGTGCATAAAGGTGTCAAAATTGGAAAAAATTAAATTAAAAAGATGATTTATAGAGTAAACCATTCACAGACATCATTAATGCATTTATATGGGGTCATTAGTTGGAAAGCATTCTTAAGTTTCTCTTTGAGGTTCCATTTGGTCTGCTTGGATGAATCCAAAACAGAATCAATGGTCCCACTCTGCTGAGACTTGGCACAAGCTGCAGGTGAGAGGGAACTGGAGACAGAATTGAGGATCTAAAATGGTTGGAGGGTTAATGGCCCTCAAAACTGTTGATCAGCTGTGTGCCAGTAATATAAAACTACATAGAGTACACCATAGATCAAGGGTTTTCAAAGTTTGACATTGTTCCCCGAGATACTTGAACAAGTTCTAGGACTAGATGAGGACTAGAAGCATCTTCTTTCTATGATTTATCAATGGTTTTCCTCATTAAAATGGACACTGATTTGCATTGAGAAGTGCAAGTCTCAATGAATTTTAAAATGTATGTATAACGTCTTTGTGTTCAGTGATAACTCTATGAGCAGGGGTTGTTGTGGCAGTTAGGCACAAAGGGTTGTTACGAAGTTGCCACTATGACCTGTTTGTCACAGCCACTGCTTTTTGCTAGTAAACACGCCAAATCATTGGGAAGAACTATATTTATGCAACTTTCCCTTTTTCCTCAGGCAGTTTCTTTGCTTCACATCACTACCTCCACACTGCCACTGGGGAGGCACATCTCACAGTTGTAGAACCATGAATGAAGATCGTTGGTGCAGTGGTTTAGAGAAATGTACTCAATAATATCACCTGTATCTCTCGCAAATGTTCACTTTTTCATTATTTGAATATGTCTTAGGCTACAAGGCCCCCACCTTTCTCACCAACTAATACCAGTTGGTTAGGTAAATGTTGACCACCTTAAGGAAAAGTTGATCCTAGATTAGAATAAAAAATAGTTTCAAGAATGTAAAAAAACCATTACAGTCAATGTAGGATATGACTCACCCCTCCCCCAATCCTAACAACTCAATCCATATCCCATACTCTAAGTGCCCTCTCTCCCTATCCCACTAGTAAAACTGTGTTATACATAATTGCTGTGAATGTGGTGGCGGATGATGAATCATAGCACTACCGACACCAAGCACATATTGGTGACTGAAATCTCGACTGCCTTGCATTTAGAAATGTGGCTTCTTCATTTGTGGACGACGGAGATTTAA
Organism: Psettodes erumei; assembly: GCA_016785225.1. Taxonomy (NCBI): domain Eukaryota; kingdom Metazoa; phylum Chordata; class Actinopteri; order Pleuronectiformes; family Psettodidae; genus Psettodes; species Psettodes erumei. Next base: position 1,434,883 of record JAFBJZ010000941.1, read on the forward strand.
GAGTTCCTGGCCATCAATCAGCTTACTTATGTACAAGTGTCGATTGCTCCTCATTGAGACCTTCAACCACAGTGGAGAAGAATTGCTCTCTCTATGCAGAGTGAGCTACACTCCTGTAATCCCTGCGGTCCCATGTCATCATCTTAATCAGTATTTTGACACTTTGATTGAAGAAGAATCACATATCATGTTGAGTCTGTCCTTGGGCTGTGGGGAATGGCATAGCAAGGGGAATGCATAGGGAAAGACATATGGTATTCCTTGTGTAATCTCTGGAGTCTCTCCTTCTTTCATGTGTGATTCCCACTCTGGGCTTGGAGACTTATTTGGGTTTTCACCTGGCCCACTTTCGAGCATTGGAGGAAAAGAAGAGCAGGAAAGACTGTCTGCAAGAGAGCGTCACTGCACCAGTTAATTTGACCCTATAACTGAGGGACTCTCAGCATGAATTTCATGGAGTCCACTGGGAGCATGGTTGTACGTCTGCACGTGCTGAGTAGGTGGGGGCAGTAATTAGAGTCGACTGATGAGACAGTATGCAGGTCTGTAAATGACCACATCATAATCAACAACTCAACAAACTGTGCTAGAGCCTGCCATACATTTAGCAGGGGCACAGGGCAATCCCGCAATGTCTGTTAAGCATCTCACTCATCAGTTTCTACCTCCAAATGTTGTTTTATCCTTTACTCCCTCGTTTAGTTGGTAGCCCTTCCCATCCTGTGGTGGGCGACGCTTCCCCTTTAATCCAGAGCAGTGAAATAGGAGTGTCGGGGGGGGCAAAGCGATGGGGTGAGGCGCGCAAGGAGCTGTTAGTATGCGCTGCGATGTCCAACTGCAGCCCACGCATTTCAACTACGTTGAATTATGGTGAAATATGAGAGACGTGGGAAGAGCCGGCAGCTCAAACACAGTTGGTCGTGATGAGATGACACAGCCGCTGGATAGATTAGTCAAATAAGGGAAGAGGGCAGATAATGAAGGAATGGACTCACGATCTCAAGGAACCATTTAAGAGGAGACAAACTGGATAAACACACATGTGTCTGCGCAACAAGAGAATCAGGGTGAATTCCTGCATGCCATTATCTGAAATTATGCTGTAGTCCGACAGATAATGCTATGCTGCTTTGTTTAGTGCATGGGGTCTATTGCGGCTGCCCATGATCCTCTCAGGAAAAAAGGCTGCAAACGGCTTGAGCATGTCTGGCACCTGCCACTCCAAACTAACTCTCTCGCGCTTGCCAATCAACTACAGCTGTGTCATTTAACGTTTTAATATCCCAGTGCATGAACTTGATTGCCTTTTTACAGATTTATGGGGGGAAGTATGCCTAGTTCCCCACCTATTAAAATCGCTATCAGAAGACTGCGTTATTCCATGGAATGGGTCGTGAACATAAGCCTCCATTTGTCACTAATGTGCATCGGTGGTGTAGCCTATTCATATGGATATTTACCATCAGAACGAAAGATGATGCGATTTATGTGAAGTTAATCGGCAAATAACATTTGAATGAACTAAAAGACTGAGGTGGAAAAACCGTATGGGGACCTGTATGGGGATCAAACAGGTGATTTCGCCTTAGATTAAATCTGCCGAAACATGGGGTGCCTCCGAACAGAAATCCTGACAGCATCAACTCCCGCAGCTTCCTTCATCAGTAAATCTGCCGATATCAGGGTGGAGGATTACCAGTGCTGTCGGAATAGGCATGTTATTGGCATATCATTGTGAAGTGTGGGCGTCAAATTTTGCTGATGCCAGAATTTTAAGGACCCCCTCTCGTCCCAGTCACACACCACCAGCTTCAACCTGTAGCGTAGCTGCATCACAACATGCATCTGCTGGTCACTGGGGCTTGGGAGGTAACTCCTGCATCATCACACCTTGTCCCCTCTCCCACTCCCACTGCTGCGCTGCTGCAGAGCCGGAGCTTCGGGTGATATACGGCTGGCAGAAAGGAGCTGCTTTGACCGTGGAGACTGACTGTGGACCGGACACTTCTGCTGGGCCCTGTCACACACTGCCGATCGAGGACAGACTGTAAACAAGCCTTTCAGGTGCCAGTGGAAATAGGTAGGACTTTTTGGTGTTTCTTCCAGTATTGCTGCTCTTGCCACCAAATTACACACACGCATCTGTGGCTATGTCTCTAAAGTAAAATCCAGTCTTGTTACATATAGCGTTCATGTGGTGATCTGTGAAGTTTGAAGGTAATAGTGCGCGACTCAAACAGCTCTGTGGTGATGCAGTGAGCTCCGTGAACCACTGGCTATGACAAATATCCCTAAATATAATCTTCTAATAAACTATTAATTTGGCTAATGACTTCATAAAGTTTTTCTTGGCTTTGGGAGGGAATGTTGATCACATCACACATACAGAAAGAGGAAATTTTTCTCAGGGATCATATGGAGCACTTAGCATATAATCAGATTTGTTGGTTGTAATTGCACCCTGTGAGAGCTGATACAGTATTACTGGCTAGCATATTGATCCTTCAGTGTTTTCAAATGAGAGAGAACTCATAACCTAATACACATAGACACAATGGAGCCAGCACGCTCAAATGGTTCTGCCCCTCCTGCCTGTTATTTTCAACTGCTCTGCTCATGCCTGTTTGTCAGAAGGCTTTGAAATAATTCTGCATTTCTGTGAACTACTGTGTGAAGGGTGTTGCATTTAGTTAGTTGAATAGATCAGAAATGCATTCATGCTCAGAATCATGAATTACTAAATTTGCTTGAATGTATGTTCTCTTTTGCTCATTGCTTGCAAAATATAACAAGAAACAAGAAAAAGAAAAAGTAATCTCATAGACATTACAGTCTGTCTGTTTTCTATCCTGTCCTGTAGCTCTTCACTGGCAGATCTGCCTGTACCTGAACCCACAAGTGTGGGGAGACATTTACCTCCCTCTGGCCCGACGTGGCCCCACCCTGTCTGAAAGCTGCAGGTCCCATCTCCTTCCAGCATGACGGTTGCTGCCAGCGACCCTGCAGATGAAGCAGCAGCACATCCGGGTCAGCCTCATGACCAGTATGACCCAGAGCCGGATCATGAGTGCTGCGAGAGGGTTGTTATCAACATCTCAGGATTGCGCTTTGAGACGCAGCTCAAGACCCTCTCCCAGTTTCCAGAGACACTGCTGGGTGATCCCAAAAAAAGGATGAGGTATTTTGATCCGCTCCGGAATGAGTACTTCTTTGACCGGAATCGACCCAGCTTTGATGCTATTCTGTATTATTACCAATCAGGAGGGAGGCTCCGGCGGCCTGTTAATGTGACCCTGGACATTTTTTCTGAGGAGATCCGGTTTTATGAATTAGGTGAGGAGGCTATGGAAATCTTCAGGGAGGATGAAGGTTTCATAAAGGAGGAAGAACGGCCTCTGCCAGAGAATGAATTTCAGAGACAAGTGTGGCTGCTCTTTGAGTATCCAGAGAGTTCAGGTCCTGCTCGCATCATTGCCATCATCTCTGTCATGGTGATTCTTATATCTATTGTCAGCTTCTGTCTCGAGACACTGCCAGTTTTCCGAAATGAGGACGAGGAGATGTACAAATATTCATCCCAGTCCATGTTCAACAGCACCTCTACTTCTGACAGCTCAACGTATTTTACGGATCCCTTCTTTATCGTGGAGACCCTCTGCATCATCTGGTTCTCTTTTGAGTTCCTAGTTAGGTTCTTTGCCTGTCCCAGTAAAGCTGGATTTTTTGGCAACATCATGAATATCATTGATATTGTGGCAATCATTCCCTACTTCATCACACTGGGCACAGAGCTAGCAGAGAGGCCAGAGGACAGCCAGGCAGGCCAACAGGCTATGTCTTTGGCAATTCTCCGTGTCATTCGTCTAGTGAGGGTGTTTCGTATATTTAAACTCTCACGTCACTCCAAGGGGCTCCAGATTTTGGGACAGACTCTGAAGGCCAGTATGCGTGAGCTGGGCCTCCTCATCTTCTTCCTGTTCATAGGTGTGATCCTCTTCTCCAGTGCCGTCTACTTCGCAGAAGCAGACGAGCCACATTCTCAGTTCAGCAGCATCCCTGAGGCTTTTTGGTGGGCTGTGGTTTCCATGACCACTGTAGGTTACGGAGACATGGTCCCAACAACCATCGGAGGAAAGATTGTGGGGTCTCTTTGTGCAATTGCTGGTGTGCTGACTATTGCCCTGCCTGTTCCTGTAATCGTGTCAAACTTCAACTACTTCTACCACAGAGAGACGGAGGGCGAGGAACAGGCACAGTATCTCAATATCCCTAGTGTGCCTAAAGCCAGCTCAGCTGATGATCTGAAGAAGAGTGGTCGAAGTGGCAGTGGATCCACTCTCAGTAAATCTGACTATGTGGAGATCCAGGAGGCTGTGAACCACAGCACTGAGGACTTCAGACCAGAGGGCATGAAAACAGGAAATTGCACCCTGGCCAACACTAACTATGTAAATATCACTAAGATGCGTACAGATGTATAATGTGAGCTGCTGTAGATATGCATAACTTCAGCTGGGGTCTATAGGGAATGTGACTCCCTGTATTGACCAAACTATGGCAGAGAGTCCAGAGCAGATGATTGGGATTACTATGGAGAAAAGGTCAGTAGAGAGGCCCTCATTTTCTCCCACACACTATGGACCTATTATTGCATATCATAGAACTGCAACCTGTCTTATTTAGGACATTGTCAGTGTCTGCATGGAGTTAGTCTTTCCTATATGACAGTAGTCGTCCTGCTCGCAACAGTAGCCAAATAGTAGCCTAACCAGTAATAATCAATATTAACAGTGTAAAGGGACCACAGGTTTCTACCTTCTTGCTCAAGCTGCCGTTGGGAGAAGATGCACGATAACAATAATTAAGATCCGCGTAAGCTTTGTTTTCAAGTGTAACTTAACTTATTATCTCATGATAAAAAACAGGCCATACTATCAGCATTCATGAGCAACTTTAATCTGCTGCTCAAACTGCCAAGGTCCTGACTCAGAGAGAAACAAAATCACAGAGATCACAGTTGTTCTGTCAGGGGAAATTTGTGAGATCATTTGTTGCCTTCTCTGTGTGAAGGAAAGCCCGAGTGCACTAGTTTTGCTCCCCCAGCCCTCATGCTGATAGTGTCTTGTACAAGCTAGTGGCCTCCGTAGGGATCAACAGATATATCACAATGCTGTTCTGTAATTCTGGACCATAACAGCAGAACACCTTCTTTTTCCTGCCATTTTTCCTTCTCCGATGAAGCTCAAGTGGATTTATCACACATACACACTTGCCAAGACTCTGCCTTTTTCCCAGCCAATGCAGGGCAGCAGGTGGACAGAAGCAATGTCTCCCTAAACAAAGTGAATGTCCTACTTACAGTATTGTTGTGTGTTAATTTATTTTGTTGTAATTTATTTTTCTTTCAGTAATTCGATGAATGTGGGTTTCTCACCTAAATTTTATGGTAAGAACACCCAATGTAGAAAGAAAGACTGTGAATATTGCCTCTGAGTTGCTCTGAGTGAGTGCCTGTTTCTCCATCCTCTTAACTGTACCTTCAACTGTCTCTTTAGCTGCCACATACTCCACTGTATCAGTGAGTACTGTTTAATTTGACACCACTGCCCAGGGTAAATGTTGCTGTTCTTGACTTCATAGCATTCCATGTTTGTAGACATGAGTTTTACAAGCAAATGTGGGTGACATTTTAGTTTGCTGTTACTGTCAAAAGCAAATCTCAGCACAGTTTAATGGTTGTTGCAGCAAAACTAACTAGTTTGATGTGGAATCCATTAAGGCTTTTGGGTAACCCTAAAACATTAGGCCAATGAACATCTAAACTAAACCCATGGATCTTTAAGGTCCGTCTGTTTTCATACCAGCAATGCCGGCTACTGTAAGCTTGCTTATAATGTCAAGAATCTCATTTGAGATACTTGTAAAATCGACTGAACTTATTCAATCAAACTGATAAATCATTTTAGCCCCGTCTTGTGCTCTTGCTGAGATATTTCTACCCTTAAGCAATAGATCAACATTAGTAAACTTTGCCTGCTTCTGGAGCAAGTTAAATTTTTTTTCAGTGATTTTACATTAGATTTTACAGTGTTGCTAGCTCAATCATCAGGTCGCCAAAGACAAATGTGCTGCCCCCTGGAATATATTATTATTATTATTATTATTATTATGTATCTTATTATTATATTATTATTATATCTTGGGTTGGAAAAAAGATTTTTTCTCAGACCTTTTTTTCCCCACCAATGTAGTTTGAACAGTGATTCCACTGGTGAATTTTGCCCACATAGTGCAAGCCCTAGAGTATGTGTCCTTTATTAGAATTTATCGAACAGATGCTATTCTGCAATTGTGAGCTGCATGTCCTTTGAAGTATTAATTATAGCATGCATTAGTATGAAACATACTTAAAAGGCAAATTTACTTGAGTATATTCCTCTATTTCAAGAGAAACTGGCGCTCTGTGCAATATATGAAAGAAGAATGAGTGATGCTTTTCATATGCATCATTTTGCCATTGCTATTTGAAATATGTTGAATCGCAATCCATGTGACGCATTCCGGCAGAGAGGGTTGTGTGTCCATGTGAAACTCGAATGTAAGGAGGATTAAGAAAATGGCAGCAGGTTTAACATAATAGGAAAGAGGGGACGTTGTGATAGGTTTAGACAAGACAGCAAGGTGACGTGAGAGTTCAGTTCCACATTCACTTCAGAACAGGGATTCCTTAACCTACAGTATGATCCACAGTTCAGATGTTAATCCTGCTCTCCACAGCTTCATAGTCTTTATAGTCTTTCCCAGTCACAACAAAGTAACTGTGTCTCATAGTGAAAGCACAACAACAGCTCGGTATGATCTGCTGCCAGTCCAGTTTGTCAGTCTGTACTTTTTGCTCAGCCAAGTGCAGCATAATGCTCCAAGGGACTGTCGTGTGCCCCTATCTCTGACATATAGGTCCATCACGCCTGGTGTGTAGTGTAGTGTCTGTGCACATTTGTGTGTGTGTGTGTGTGAGAGAGAGAGAGCGAGAGAGGAATAAGCTTTCAGATACAGGCTGTAGGCACGTTGCTTTTATAGAAAATGTGATGGCAGTCATCTAAAACACTGCACTTCTTGACTACAGGCCCAACTGTGGTGCTCTGTATACCCTCCTCCATCTTAGCACACTGTTTACAGACTGTTTATGTGCTGGACACATGCATGTAGTATTTTAAACAAAACTGAAAGGAATGTCTACATTCATGAGAGATGAGATCTACAAGCATGCGTTGACTTGCGAGATAACCTGCGGTATCAGCCAGAGCCAGTTACTGGGGATTGATGAGAGGAAATCAAAGGAGAGGAGAAGAAAGGTTGGGAAGGAAATTATGATAATGAAAGTAAGATAAACACTGCCCATGCCCTCTACCTTTTACTCTGATGTACACTTGTATTTGTCTACACTGTACTGGAACACATATGTGAATTTATGTGACTTGAAGTCTTCATCTTGAGTGCCGTCTTTTTCACTCTTGTTACTGAGCACATAATTGAAGTGACACTCTCTGTAGAGACAGGGACACTCTTGGAGAAACAAAAAACGGCACAACAGGATCTGAACCAAGGAAAACACATCTTTGCTGTACCTCACAACACAGACAAGAGGACACCTGACACACATGCATACACACATGTCTGACAATGGAACACACAGCCAGTGTACACACAAGTACACACACACTGCCTGTGAACTTACATCTTTATGGTGATGTCTTCTGTCAGGACAGACATATTCCTGTGGCTTATCAAACTTCCAGGCCACAAACTGAACGGACTTACACCCACTGCTGGTGGTGAACACACGTAGCCATGTATACAATGTATCTAATAGTTACAGCTGCTTTCAGTGATGTCTTAAAATGCCTAAAGCTTCAGCTTTAAAAATGAGCTTCTGCCATGTACAGATTCCTGTGTAGCAGGGAATCAAAGTGTATGCTTGCTGAACTAATCCAAGAAACTGAAGTTGTACAGTAGGTGAAATATCTCTTAGGTTTGTATGCTCCAGGGACAAAGGATGGAAGTACATTAAAAAATCAAACAGGAAATCTAATTTCTCTATATAATTGAGCTATTGTTTGTTTGTTTTTTTCCACGATGTTTTTTTGTATTTGAATGTTATTATCAGCTCACTTTTGAGCCTCACACAGTGCATGGGCTGAGGTTTGACTGAAATACACATGTACGCCTCGGTCAAATAGATTCTGACTGTACTGTATCAATACAGATTTACCCCCAGACTACAACTTCAATTCACTCCTATTTCTCTGCCTTCTTGAACTATTTGCCAATCAGATATGTGTTTGAATGTGCTTTAGATAATCCTCAGCTCCTGTACTGTATTATGTTTCTGTGGTGGGTTCTGCTCAGCTATCTGTATAAAACTTGCTTTTTTTTCTACCATTGTATGGAAAAAGACTGAACAAAGATGCAAACTGTCCATTGTTGCACATAGGAAAGATGGACCTGAATGCTTGCCATGCCCTTCAAAAGGACTTGCAATGAATATAAACATATTAATAGAAAATACCTAGAAAGATAATTTAATTATTCAGAATAATTGTAAATTTAAAAACTATTATGGATAATAATAATGGTTTTATGATTATATCAATAATAACATCTTTACAATGACCTCAAGATTTTGTTTTGCTTCTGATTTTTTTGTGTGATTTTATATGTTTCACAATCAACTAACATGACATTTTAATAGTGGATTTGGACCAGTTTGTTTCATAATGATGCTTGTATGATAATGTGAACTCAGACCTGTTGTTTGGGCCGGTGGTTTTTAACTATGATGTTTTTTGTCTTAACAGTGTACTTCATATTTCCACGATGCACATAATTGGGCAAAAATAATTTCTCAAAATCCAAGTCATTGATTCTTAACATGAAATCCAAACCAACATCAAACAAACTGAACAAAAATATTTGCTCTTACCTCTGAAGGTATTAAAGATGTGAGAAAGAAAACATAAAAGTTTCATATGCTGTACAGAAAAAATTCTCATGTCCATTACATATGGTATATGTGAATTGACTCTTGACCCTCACCTCAATGGTTTTGTGTCCTGCTTCTCCCCTTAAGTGAATCTTGTGCTCTCCGTGGTTTACTGAGAAAGCAAAGTGGTCTATTTATAAAATCAGCAAGGGGGAAAGTGTGGCAGAGAGAATGAGGAAGACGGGAGAGCAAAATGCTCTTGACTCGTGGTTCAACAAAGAGTGGGACAAGTGCAAACATTCTCTGTATTAGTGCCATTTCGAGGAGCTCCCCACAAGCTGGAAATGTTTGCCTCTTCTTTTGTCTTTCCCTTCTGCTCTCATCTTCATGCTGCACGAATTTCTTCTCTCTTTCCCTCTCTATCATTTGCCTCTCTCACATTTCATTTCCCACACATTTCTATCCATCTCTGCCTCTCCAGCAGCTCTAACAACCAAAGTAATGTGCAATGGGTGATCTGATTCTTTTCCCAGACATGTATTAGCAGGAGCGTAATGCTCCCCTTGGCCATCTCAACTGACTGGGTTCCGGTATATCAGCTAAGGACAGAAACTAGGCAGCCTTCCAGATAACTGATGGGTATTGATCCACTGATTGCTTCTTGATTATTAAACATGAGCCTTGCTCAAGTTCTCTTTAAGCCAATCAGATGGCCAATATTGCAACTGTATCACACATCCATGGTTTGTACCCCCTTACGATGTGTGTCAGGTTCTTCCCAGCTCTTGCCCTGACATACGCTTTTATTTTGTATGTGACGTTTATTAAATGATTTAAAACCCATGAAATCAATGTATTACCAATACATTTTCCAAGACAGATTCTCTCCTGAGGCCTACCATTTTGATGGACACAAGTACACTTGTGTTTGTATGTTGTATGAGGCAATGCCCAATAGACCAATTGAATAGCTCACATACTGTGACCATTTGCCTATAAGAGCTGATTTATCACCTAATACACAGCCCAGTTAATGGCCTGTCATCCTGAACTGTGTTTATAGCTCACCACGTTCCAAAGGGGAACCCTGTGTATGTACTGGGTGCATATCTGAATGTTGTTTTGTGGAGGAGGGAGAGCCATTTCTACACATTCCTTTCTCAACAGTGGAAGCCCCCTGCCTCCTCTATTAATAACAGTAGGTTTCTGTCTATATCTGTTAATAGGGAATGCCTACTTCTTGCTGTAAAATAGTTAAGCAGATAGCGGATTGTGTATATTGCAGTTAATTACAGTAAGAGCCAAGATATTTTGTTGGACTATTAGTCTTTATTGAATGCACACAAACATAAAATCAAGGTTATTTCTCAGAATGCAAACAGTGTAAAAAAGTGGTATTTAAATATATATATATATTAGATGCCGGGACAATGTATGGTTGAAATAGGGAATAGATAATAGAAAGGAGTATGGGTGGATTTTGAAAAGCAGAGAAGATGGACATGAAAAATCCCACGAGGGAGCTGCAGCCTGTCAATGTGTTTAATGAGCTGAATAGATTTATAGGTCTCGCCTACATTATGTAGCCTGCTCTCCATCATATAACTTTACTTACAGCCAAAGACAGCTCTGCCAGGATGGTATCCTATCTTGTAAGAAATAGCTTTTTGCTGCTTTGCATAACAAGGGTATACATAATTTAATTTATGTTCACATTGATATTGGCTACATTTAATAAAATAGAATGAGGAATTTCAAGACCGTTTTATAGATTATGCTGTGAAATGTATTTATTTGTTTAATCTTATTTCAGCAGTCGACCTGCATGTGTTGTTTAGTACATTAGGACACCAATTCAAAAATAGACTCATGTGACATATGGAAAAGGAATCATTCCTCATTAACATAAAATAATAAATAGACAAAGGGCAGACATTATTTCAAGATTCAAAGGAAAGTTGGAGAAATTAGAGAAATTTGTCGAAATAGGAAAGAGGAAGACATAATTTCAAGGATGGCGTCTGGAGTGTGACACTATGAAACTTATTGGGATACAAGAAAACTGGTTTGTGCGAACACTGCAATATCGAGGAAAATCTTAATCTTGTATCTCTAATCTTTACTTATTTTCCAAAATATATCCAAGAAAGAGAGATACTCAACTCTTAAAAAATTTAACTAGATGTTAAATTAATCCTCCAAATCACTTCAGGTCGTAATGCACCTATAAGTTGTTTGCCAGCCGCAAAAAAACACAAGAAGAAGAAGTTACGTCGACAGGGGGCGTTTACAGGTAGTGTCGTCAATTTAGCGCATTTGTCGCTTCACTATCTACTTTTCATTCAGCGACTTGACAGTGGCAACTTTTTGGAAAAACCTCAGCTGCTCTCTGTAGAAGACACCTTCCTCTTTGCGTCTGTTTGATACACGGAGGCTGTGTGACAAAGTAGCAAGCTTTCTCTCAGAGGAAACATTTTGAGTAGCTTACTTAACAGCACAGCTCGTCTGTAACAAGTGTTGGGTGATTTGGTCAGAAGACGACCTTTGCCTGAGCACAGGGGCCGTCATTAATCAGCTGGACGTGGCTTTCGAGGTGCCAGGTGGACAGATGGAGGGATCTTTAGAAGGTGCCTGCTGTGGTAACTTTGCACTTTTTATCTTTATGAAACTTGTGAGTTACTGAGTCTATATCTAAATTATCCTCACTCTTCATTTATGAATTCCCTTGCTGTTAACTTACCTGCCATCTAGTGTTCGTGAGGAGCCATGGATATGCCAACAAACACTGAACGTAAATCATTTTCACTTTCCTTGATGTAATGCTGTGCAGCAGGCTTTGATTCATTGATTCTCTGTTGTTGTTTGTTAAGAAACCAACTCCACCACATTATTTCACCCCCTCTGTACTGGGTATTCATCATCCTCTTCTTTCAAATGTAAAATATGTGCATCAAAGTGCTGTAGTTGCTTTTTACAGTAAGTAGCCCTCGAGCTGTGCTGGAGCTCATCTTACATTAACAAACAAATAACTTTTTATCTCTCTGTGAGAGGGGGTTTGACAAAAAGTCATGTGATCCCATTTGTTTTTTGTCATTCAATTCAAAAGAAAGAAAGGAAAACTGAAGGAAATGAGTAACGAAACAAAGAAAATGAATGATACGTGTGTTATTTTGATTTAATTTTTTGCAACAGTTGGACATTTCTTACTTTATTACAGCAATAAGACGCTCTGACATAGAATGTAGGACTGTCAGAAACATTTAGTCTTGACACATCACTACCAAAAAACTTCTCTCACTTACTGTTCACCACAAGAACACAGTCCACGAGAAGACAGAGAGATATTCTCCTCTGATTGTAAAATGTGTTGATGATTAATGAGGATTCTTTTACAATTCTTTGTATGAGACTTTGTGGAATGGTAAAGGTTGCGTTTGTCTGTGTGTGAGTGTATGGTTAAGTAAAGTACAATAATAGTCACCACAGTGATGACCCAAGCAAATAATATCAACCTCCTCCTCCTCTTCTCTGTACCTCCACCCACCCATTGCTCACACACATTATTAGGGGCTTAAAATATCCCACCCATATAAATAATTCATCAGCTCAAAAATCCTGTTCTACATCCCTCCTGGTCTCCAGCTCCCTTCTTTTTTCTTCCTCTCTCATTTTTTGGTCCCTGTGTTTCTTCCAGTGGGTTTTTCCTCTACTGCCGCACAAGTTTGTTCGCTGTGTTTTTACCTGCCTCTCCCTGTACTGGATCACTGTAAAACACACATTTGTAGATGTGGTCACACAAGCCCACTGGACATGCATACACACATACTCACACATACACACACACACATACACTGATTGGCTCTTTGCTTTTGTTCTTCGTACCTCTTAGTGTATTGATCAAGTATGCATCAGAAGTGGATTACATAATTGATGATGATTGGAGAGCATTAGCAATCAATGCCTACTTAGCTTTAGTCATTGTATCTCAAACTCAAGGGTTCGTTTACTTTCCCTCCATCTGCCTGGTCTCCTACATCTATCTATCTATCTATCTATCTATCTATCTATCTATCTATCTATCTATCAAGACTTATATCCTCTCTATTCTCTTTTCCTCATCCTTTCTCCAGCTTTGTCTTTGTGGTTGCCTGCCCTATCTCGTCACCTATTTTTGTGAGCAGACAGAGTGTTGGCAATACCATCCTTGGGAGAAATAGGAATGAACAGAGAAGTATGAATGACTGAGAAAAGAGCAGGTGATCGGGCCTGTTGAGACACGCAGTCATGGAAGAAGATAGCACTACTCAGTATGAAAATACCCACAGTCAGAAATATCCAGACTTGTGTACTTGTGGAAAGTGAACAACTGAATTAAAACAAGTGAACAATTAATTTGGTGAACTGTCCTCGTTATCTGGCAGACTGTCAAAGCGAAAGATGAACTAAATCAAAACATTTTATATTGGAGGTCGGCCCTGGAGGATGCACTCGCATGTAGCTCCACCAGTCGCCTGCAGAGGGAAGCCTATCCATGCTGAGCGTTACTCCCCCATGTGACTCTGCTGATCCAGGCTCAGCGGCCAACAGTGTATTCTCCTCCCCTGTCATGGGTGGAACACAGTTCCGGGGGTCAGAACGTGGAAACGTCTGTGCCAGACACGTCCATTTAAACTGTGATGATGGGAGAATAATAATACAGTAAGCAAGGCAGGCAATCGATCTCATTTGACCGCAGGGACTTAACCACAAGACCTGCATGGCTCATACAGTATACTGTAGATTCTTAATTATGATTATGCAACAGGCGACAAAGTGGTGCAGGTGGAATGTTTATGACCCAGGAATTGAAAGGGAATAAGAATTTAATTTGCTGTTTCTGCTTCATCGTTTTGAATATATGTATATATATATATATATAGTTTACATTGGCCAGTCGTTGGAGTACTCCTGTACTCTTGGTACAAAATACTGTTGTGTGTTAGTATCTTTCTGACGCAGCTCAGCTTGAAAGCCCTGTCCACTGAAGCACAAATAGGGAATTTCATATAAAGACAATAACGTTGGAGGACATTGCATTGTCCTGTCATTGCAAGTAAGACTGCTGCCCCCTAAAATATGATTGAGAATAACTTTCGACCAGTAATGTCTCCATGTGGGTAGTGGATTTTGTTGTATTATATATGTACTTGGGGAAAAAACTGTCTTAAGCATTGCAGACGTTATCATGACTTGATGGTGGTCAAATGAGCGCGCCCCCCCCCACCACCCCCATCCCCCTCCCATCGAGATGAGGAGACAGCTTTAGTTGGAGAACGAAGACAAACGGGGATTTTGCAATGCGAGGAATTGGCCAAATTAAATGTGATCATGGTGTTATGTCACTCTCGCATCAGGCCCCAGGGCGATTGGCCGAAGCACCTCCGCCGTGCTTGCTGCGATCAGCCCGGGGGTAACGGGAGGCGCGTCGGGGGCAGTCGATCCAGTGCGCACTAACCATGCCTCCGGCACGGCCCCGAGCGCCAAACTTTCACCAACAACGCACGGACGTGTGCAGGATCGTGACGGCACCGAAGGTAGGCCACTCTCTTCTCCTCGATCGGTCTGTCGACTCAGTCTGACACAACAAGTGTAACGGTTCACCTCGATGCGGCTTTTGATTTGTTTTTATGCAACCAGCTGTTGCACATTCGCGCTACTCCCATCTGCCGCTGGAGCAACAGAGACTTCACAGTCTACTTCTATTACTTACCTCAGTCGTCGTATTTCGACTCGAAATGAAAAAAAACTTTACATCTTTATATGAAATAGAATACAGGGAATGTGCACATGGCTTTTATAGCTACATAATAGCAAACATCTTCTATTCTTGCTCCTCAAATAAATAAACCTAACACTTTTCGGTGACGTATTTGTCATTTCCAGGATTGCCTGAATCCCAACTTGTATGTACAGGCTTCGTAGTAGGTTGTATACCAAACTCGCATGACTTCATGACGCTGTGGAGAGCATCCTCCTTTTTTCATATCCCTTGTTTTCAAAGTACCGACTATATCCAGCACTTTGTCTTGATTACTTTTAGGCTATAGAAAAAGACTTGGCATTATGATTTTAGCCTGTTAGAAAGTTACAGCTTGTTTGATGTTTGAGTACATCTTGTGTTTTAGCTAAAATTTTGATCTGCATAGTCAAAAGTAAATACACCTGTTACAAAATGTTGTTAAGTGGAAAGTTTTAATTTAAGAGCTCCATTCATTATTTCCCTCTGCTCCCCAGTGATGATGGGCTACCTCTGAAGAACTATGCTGCTCTTTTGTCAGTGGTTTTGATGTGCTTGTCAATAACAGGGGAATTTAAAGGTATACCTCATAATGCACTGTTGTATGTACTGTAGAACCCATCATAACTCTGCTAACTGTCTATCCTCCACCCATCTGTCAAGGCACAAGCACCCTATTTTGTAGTTCATAAACATCTTGAATAAAGAACAAGGTAGAGCAACAAATTTACTTCAGGGATAAGAAATCTGAGACCAAAAGTTTTTCCTTGGTGGAGAGACCTAGTGGAGTAAGGCTGCATTAAAATAATGTGGTTTATTTTTGAGGAAGATGGTACTTGATGATATTTCTTTGTGATGATTACCAACCAAAGGCCATAATCTGTCTTATCGTGTTATTAAAGACTGCTTAGGCGGATACACTTGACACACAAACTTGTAGACATACATTAGTTTAGACTTGTTAGTCTTGTGAGTCTCTCCAAGTTATTGAGCCACCAATGATAGTGAGAAAAGAGACTTTTAGGGTTCATAAGTGTATAGTATGTGTCATATGGTTACTTTACAAGCAGATGTGGAGATTCATTCAATATGCATGTTGTATTTTGGCATCTGTGTGTGTGTGTGTGTGTGTGTGTGTGTGTGTGGATGCGCGTGCATTACGTGTTTGTACGGCACCTGAGATTAGTGATATGCAAAGAGTCAGACCAGATGGCCATATTTACCCGTCTGGATCTGGCACAGATAAAGGCTTCTAAAAAATAATGTGATATTTCTGTAAATGAGACGGGCTTAATTCCCCACTGTGGAGGAGGAATGCCAGGCTGGGATCGGGGTGAGGGTGAGGGTGGGGGGAGGGGATGGAAGTACAGTTTTGGATATTGCACATGAGAGATTTTTTATTCCCTTTTTTGACTTGGTTTTGACTAAGTTGGAAAACACTGGTGTCACTTACTGTCAGGCACTGTCAGTCCACCATATTGTAAAATTAAAATCTGATGAAAGTGCATCCCTTTTTTGGTCTATGTCAATCACATCTAATAAAAACCAGACCCACACAGCCTTGACAATGCAGGTTAGCTGAGTTTTAAATGTTAACAGTACCTAAAGGTGTCATTTATAACTATAGCTTTAATCATGGTTGACCCCTGGCGAGATTTTTGCATGTGTGGTGGGTATGTAACAGTTTATATCAGAGATAATGTATACATTTGTGTTTTTGTAAAACCAACTCATAAGGCAGTAGGGTATAAAATAACATTAATTAATAACATCAGATGTTTATGTTGACTCTCCACTAGGTTGATTGACAGCCAGGTAGAGGAAATCTGAAAAAAAATGGTAAATGCAGTATTTTGGAGACAGCCAGCCCAAAACTTTTACCGAGGTGGATTAGGGATTTTTTCATAATGCAAGTCAGTGCCACACAGACCACAATAAAACAGCCTGAATTCATTTAATCTGTTGATTTATTCCTCTGAATCAGTACATCAGAGCAGTATTGTTGTTTATTTGTCTCCAGTTTTGTATGTGGGCTGTTTTTAGATGCTCAACAGGAAGTTTTAAATTATTAGGTGGTGATTTTGTCTGCTTGTGCTGCCCTTGCTGGTGTGTTTGTGTGTGTGGGTCTGTACGTGCGTGTGTGCCTGCCTTGTCAAAAGGCCAAGGGAGGAATTTGGTCCCAGCTGCTGTGCACTGGGACTTGGCCTGGAGCCTGCAGATGCAGCCATGTCAGCATCAGCAGCTTACATCTTGTGAATGCCTCGCAGAGCCTGCACATAGATGACACATCTGCTCCAAAAAGACATATGGAGTGAGGACGGGCAATGAAAGCCAAAAAAATTTGTAGATGTTTTCTTGATATTTTGTCGTGTTATTTCATACTAGCTGTTTTCGATTCAGTATCACGTGGGGCATCCACGTTTGCGTATGGGGGAACACTTTCACTCCTGGAATACTTTATGTTTAGAATATCTGTTTGCCATGGGTATGGATCAGCTGTGGGTAATGAACAAGCTGGTTTCTCTCGGAATAATCATCTTTCATCAGTGCCGACATACACAAGACACCATTCACTCTTTTATATTCAAAGCTGTCCCCCAGCAACAATATTTGGAAATTAACTTGGCCTGCGGCTATGAATGGGCACGTAAAATGTTAGGCTTCTTTTGTGAACTCAGTTATAAGTGAAAATACTGTACTGGAGTATTTATGAGAAAAACATTCAGTAAAGCGTCGCCTCATGCAACTGAAACACAGTGAAGTACATCAAGGGTCAATTTTGCATCTATTTTTAGCTCTATTACTGAGAAGCAGTGTTTGGCTGTGGTTGTGAGCACTGCATTACCAAATGGACATTTGTAATTCATATTTCAGGGGGTGATTTAAAAGATCAAGATAGTGAGATAAGGGTTTTTGAAAATCTGTTACTTGGATAATAGATGTTTAATCAAAAATATATTCTCAGTTACTGTCTGTAACACAGTCTGAAAATGTTTATAGACACTTGATTGTGCTGAATAGAAATTACTTTGTGTGTTGTAGGTTTGTTTGCTGGTGTGGATTCATGACTTCGGAACCAGGTTCATTAGCAAAATCCAGGGTGAGGTTGATATAGTGCAGCACAAAGTAAGGGTGTGGAAGTGACATTTTTCAGTGGAGGTGCAACTAAAAAGTATTAGCAGGATTACAGAAAAACTAATGGATGTAAAGTTCGATTTTGGGGAAATGTTAATTGGTGGACGTCTGCCTTCTCAGAATGCTTTTTAGTTAATAAACTTTTTTTCTTTTAAAATCTCAGAAAATAGTGAAAAATGCATGCCAAACCAAAATATATACACGTCATGCTCATACTGTATATGACAAAACTCAAATATACTAATTTGGAAGTTGGAACTTGGAAATGGATTTAGGACTTAAGTTGAAAGAATTAATCTTTTGTTGACCAAAAAAATCATTTTTTTCAAAAACTGATGTGCATTTTTTTATCACTGCAGCTCTAAGTGGTTTTCGTTACTTCAACTTTACCAAACTTAAAAATACAGTTTGGTTTCCCTGCATGAATTTTGAAGACACAGATATAGTTTGCTTGTATGTACCGAGAGATGAATGAGATATGTGATTCAGGAAGCATTATATTTCCCTGTCTTTGTCTGTGTCTGGGTGTGTGTTGCTTTTTGTGTTTGTGTGTCCATATCTGTGATGGCTTGATAGTATCTGTGTTGATCTGACAGAAAAGATCTCTTGGCTTATGGCACTGAGCTGCCCAGCCTGCATTAATCTGCTTAATAGGGTCAAAACTGTGGTCCAAAAATACCGGCTCTACCAAGCACACCCCTGCACCACCCCTGCTACACGCACAGACACACACACATCCACCACCACCACCATCACATCACAGGAGCATAATGGGTCCAGCACACAAGGTCAGCCAGGGGTATTACTGTGCCTTGAAGTGAGAGTTTCTCCTGCAATTAAATTTTAACCATCATGCCTGCACACTTGTGTGAGCACATATAACAAATATACCAACTGTGCTCACACACACACACACACACACACACACATAAAAACCTAAAGTCAGACATGAGGGAGACATAATGGCTGTAATACTCTAGACTTCATCTCTGTAGCTTTAAAACCTTTTATGCCTTAAATCATCTGAAGTCAACAGTTCTGTTCCTCAGCATTCATAACAAAATGGACACAATGTGTTGTCTCTTAATGGGGATTAGGCACAAATGTAACATAATTCAGCTCAGCTTGAAGAGAGTAAGGTGCAGATGTACATGACTTGAGCACAATGTAAACACTGACTTGTCCAATACGGAGAGAATCCTCACCTTTGTCAGATATACCAAACCTGTGGCTAATGTCACTGTCCTTTAATGGAAATTTGCAGCACCTGGTTTATAAAATGGAAAACTTTGAAAGCTTTACAACCTCAGCCTCTGTGCCAGCAACTGTACAACAGCAGTGGATATGGAGGCTAGACAGGTAAAATATCTTCTGATGACTTCAGGGGGCATCCCTTGGCATTCACCTTAAGTATAAAAAAAAATGCAGACAAATTGTAACATGCTGTGGGACACCAGTTGCACTTGACCTCCTGTGTCAATACATTTATTATGAAACATCTCCATAAAAAATAAGTAAAAGCAATGCTTACCAACTAACCATGCCTCTCCAATAGCCCTGTTGCTTAATCGAGGTAAATAATACTGTCGGAAGATGAATCTATCATAGACAGAGCAAAGATATTTGGCCACAAGGTTTGTGAGCTCTTTGTGACAACTTTTACATTCATTTAGCATGTTTTCTGTTTCGTTAAATGTCTTCATTGATTAGAGGGGGTCAGTTGATATACATGGTTGCAGTCATAATGTTTGGAACTCTTGCTTGATGCATTTGCTATCAGTGGTGGTGGTGGGCAGGTGTATGCATTGGCAGAATGTGGTTTTAGTCATTTGCGGTGTGTTAGCACATACATTTTTAGCCGCACATTACGATGAATTTAGACCTAAAATGGGCACTAACGTGCCCTAGAGGGTGTACCATTTTGGTTTTTTTTGCACGACTGTGCATTTATTTGCAAGAACGTGTCTCTCACCATGCTACTTTACTGGACATTAATTTAAATTAATACTTTTACTGTGCTGCACTTTGTCTAAACTAGTTTATATTGTTAGGCTGGAACACTGCATGTGTGTCTGACGCATGTGGAAGCAGTGACAGTGGTCCAGCAAATCCTCTGTAGAATTAATCAAAACAGAAAAGGTTAATTGTTACTCAATGTAATACAGTGTTTTGATGGCTGGTGATGGCATTTCTTGCTGACCAGCTTGCAAAGCCTTAGCTTGCAGTTAAGCTAGATCTGCCTGAACATCTGTTCATGTTTACACACAAGTGGTGGAGTCACGGGGGTTAGCTTACTAAAATGTACAGTTGCTTAGCACAGCATGTACTACCACATTTCTGATGGAGATTCCTCTGTTTTCCCACACATGCAGTTATATGCAGGTTTTTTTTTTCCTTTTTGTGTAGTATTTTCCTCTGTATGCATTACAGCATCATATGTAGAAAGACTGTCATGGGTTCCACCATGTCTCCCTGTGTATTAATAGCATGGTAAGAATATCTGAGCACCAAGGGCTGGCATGGGCCCCATATGACACCTCAGTTTTATGCTGTCCTACTATGAGTCAAGGTCACACTGCCTCCTCTGAAGCATTTTGTAATCACTGCTGCACTGCACAGCTGCTAGCAAAGTCTTTTTTCATGCATATATGAATGTAAAGACAAATACACTTATACTGTAAATATCTATTCATCATTTCTTTTTTTGGCATTTCTTTGAGTTATAAGACCTGTTAACCCCTGTATCAATAATGTGTTAAACCCATCCTAATCCCAGATTTAACACAGAGCCTTTTCTCTTAAATGTTGTCCTTTATTAAATGTGAATAAGTAAAAAGAGCAATCTTAAAATCTAAAGAGTAAATATAAGTATTAATATGTATGTCTATATATGATTTTTTTTTGTGCTTCAATAAAACGCATATTAGTTTTTAATGTCATTAGTTGGAATTTTAAACATCCATCCATTTAACTGACTACAGTCCAGATTAAAACTAAAAACTCACCTTCTTGCCAGTATGTATCTAATGTAATAAAATCAACAAGTGTACGGTATCCATGAGTCCATATAAAAAATCGTTCATGTGTTTTCTATCGACATCTAGATTATTTTTGTATCATCCCTACATTTATTAGTTTGCTTATTTTAGTTTTGCTGGTGTCTTCTATTGTCATCCATCGTGACCAAAGTAAAGAATAGAACAGACCTGTTTTTCAGAGGCCCCTGATAATTAATCATTACAGCATGAATAAATTGTCATGATGACATGACTGTGGCTGAATCACTACTTCCTGGATATTTATTTTCCAAACTGATAAAACAGAATTTAATCAATCTTCACATGACATAAATATTAATGGAAACAGAACAAGATACAGTATGTTGATTAAACAGCCCTGACAAGACTCTCCATAGTAGTTGTTCACACATACTCCTGGAATTAGGGGAATGGACTGGCAGCTTCTTTGCATGCCTGTGTGTATAAATACGTTTTACAGCGTGAGGACAGGGAGGTATGGCGCAGTATGCCACTGTGTCACTTCGTTCCAAATGAAACCTACCAGGGCCCTGAAGAAATCAAATTTCTCGTTTTTTTCTCTGCTGTAAGTATGGATGATGTTAAAGTGGAAGGTGGGAAGCAGCGTAGGGTGTGGGAGGGAGCCGAGGTTCCTCTGCCCGTGTCACTCTGTCTTTCTATCTCTGCCACCTGTTAATGGAGTTGTTAAACATCAATTATTAATTGTGATGGGTAAATGAATCAGATATGGATACGGCCTGTGTGTTTGTGTGTGTGCGTGTGTGCATGTTTGTGTGGGGTGAGTGAGTCAAGCATGGAGAGATCTGAAGATTTAATCTCACTGTTCCAGTCTAGAACACCTTGATCACACCACCCAGATCACTGTGACATGGGTTATGGCACAAATGGGCAGCCATATACTTACTATACACACACACACACACACACACTTACATACACACACAGGAACACATAAACACTTATATACAACATGAACAGTCTTATGCATCAGATTTTTTTTCCATTGTTTGTCTTTTTTCCATGGCCTGTGTGCATGCCATGCCTGTTTGTAAGTGTTCGTGTGTGGCCTTGGCCACAGCTCTAGTTTCTACTCCAGCGTAAGGTTACCCAATGTAGTCTGTGATAGATTAGTCATTCTGATCCCAGGTTAGGAGGTAGCAGAAAGTTGTAGCAGTGGCAGAACTAGCAGAGGACCCTTTTTCTCCTCTCCTCTTTTTTGCTTTTCACAGCAGATTATACATGCATGGTCTGCATTCTCTTTGCTAAGTAAGGTAAGGTGTGTGTCGCTGTGTGAAGCTGTATCTGTGCACCTGCCTGCTGAATCAGTGCAACCATCTTGATCAATTTCGATCAATTTGGAAACAATTTGCTTTTTTTGGAGAGTCAGAGCAGTCATATGGCTTTCAATTACTTTTAAGAACTGACAGTTCTTTCTGTTGCATTAAGAAAAATTAATTCATGATGGCTTATTGAATTATTGAAAAAACATTAGGAATTGGTCATGCAGAGCAATATCACTAGCTAATTTTTGGGTATTGATCAAAGAGTTTTGCAGGTGGACACTGGTATGCATATTCTATTTTAAGATTACAAGAAAGTTCTGGTTGCTCAAAGGGTCAGATTACATCATTCATGTGGTTAAAGAGGGGAGGAGTGAAGGGTTTGATTTGAGTGATGACTTCACTTTTTGTGTGGCTATATGTAGCAATCCTGAATGAAAACTGATCTTTTACATTAAGTTTTAAATTAAACTCCTTCCCATATGCTTAATTCATCACAGCTTTTGTTTCTAGTAACCCCACATCGTCAGCTTTTTCTTCTGCCCTTGCTGATCCACCCCTCTCCTTGTCAGGGTTGCTCTTTCATCCTCCTCTCTATTCATCCACCCACCCATCAACTCCCATTCTCTCTCATTGTCACTTTCCTTCTTTTGCACTCTGTCCTTATCCCACCCAGTCCTTCCACCCACATCCGTCCTCGTCTTCCCAACAATTTTCATGTCATCCTCCTTATTCACTCAGCTGGTCTATCTCTTTCTGTCTCTTGCTCTCTCTCTCTCTCTCTCTCTCTTTCTCTCTGACTCTGTCTGTCTCCCAGCAGGATTGGTATCACTGGCATTGGTTTTGGGTGGTGACGCATCTCTCAGTCGTTAATTAAACATCTGCAAGTGTCGGCACACAGTCACACACACACATGTGTATAATAGAAGCACACACATACACACACACACGCTCATGCATATGCACCTCACATATCAGTTTATTAACTATTTGATGCAATCTTTACATTGATGAAAAGTTTAAAAGTGAGCCCTGATGTCTGGGTGATCTAAGGTCCATGCTATCACGGCACAGCTAGTTAATTATGCAATAATGTATGCACAGCCCCAGTTATCCTGTGCTGTCCTCTTCACCTGCAGCCTGCATGGGCATCACTACAGGGTTTGTTCCTTGGTTCCCTTTCCCACGAGCAGGTTTTATCTTCATAATTATGTTTATGAGTGAGAAAGAAAAATAATGCATGTACATGTGTGACACTGAATATATGTGCATGTTAGAATGTGAGTGGAAAGTGTGAGTTTCCTTCACATTTTTTCATATTTTTTTGGTTTGGTATATGTCAACAATTGAAGACTGTAATCTGAACGGTGTGAGAAACATTTAACATTTAATGAACATTTAAGAAAATGCCCTCCATTGGCTACATTAACATCCAAATGCTTGGTTACTGTTTTGTTTAATGTTTGCACATGACATGACCTATCACAGTGCACCCACAATCCCAGACTGTGGAAAGAAGTATTGAAAAGTCAGGTCTCCTTCTGCCTCTGTTACAGCATAACCTCTTTCTTTCTTTCTTTCTGTCATCTAGCTGCCTCACCCTTTTCCAACCCTTTCCCCCCACATGTCTGGCTTTCCCTCTCTCACTTGCTTATCTGTCACCACTGGTTTCCAGAGAGATGGGTATCTAAGAAACCAAGAGTCATGATAGAACATGTGCTTTCAGACGTCATATTCTTGTCACCTGATGACAATTAACACATAACAAACCCTTGACTGTTGACAGAAACACACTGACTCGTTCTCTCTCTGTCTCTCACTCTACAGGTGTTAGAAGGGGGAAAAGAATAGAGGGGGCTGTCAGTTTGTTCCTTTTACGTAAGGGCTGCTGAAGACTGGATGCTCTGTTACTCTGCTGCAAAACCCAATGACTGAGCCTCCCATCTGTTCATCTGTGTGTGAGTGAGATTGTCTTATCCTGGGGTCCCAAGGCTTTACACTGGATAAACCACAGCCATGGAGGTGGCCCTGGTAGACTTTGAGAGCCTGGATGGCCTTGATGGCAGCCTTGAGGATGAGATGGACACGTATGCTGATGAGACAACAGCTCTCACAGTGGACCTGCCCCCAGAGCTCAACAACCCAGGCAGCAACTACCTACTGCAAGCACCTCCACTGTCTTTGACTCCCTCCCACCACAGTCCTGTGCCCTCCTGCATTTGGGAGTCCACCTCATCTTCACCTATTCCACAGCCACAGACACTGGGACTGCCCCAGTCCCCAACAATGCCAACTCCAAGCAGGCAGGGTCGCACTAGCTGTGCCAGCATGATTTCCAACTGGAAATTACTGCTAAGCAGTGAGGGCACAAAGGAGAGTGAGAAAATCTTCAGCCGGCTTGCTAAAGAGTGCTGTGAGGATCTGTTCGTAGATAAACGAGGGCTGGATGATGGAGACCAGAAAGTCATCATCAACATTGCTGGTCTTCGTTTTGAGACGCAGCTCAAAACACTGGACCAGTTTCCTGAGACGCTACTAGGAGACCCTTCAAAGAGGATGGACTACTTTGATCCAATGAGGAACGAGTACTTCTTTGATCGGAATCGACCCAGCTTCGACGGGATCTTGTATTACTACCAGTCAGGGGGTAAGATCAGACGACCAGCTAATGTTCCCCTTGATGTGTTTGCAGATGAAATTGTGTTCTATGAGCTTGGAAATGAGGCCCTGGAACAGTTCAGAGAAGATGAAGGATTCATAAAGGATGTTGAGATCCCACTACCTAATAATGACGTGTATCGACAATTCTGGCTGCTGTTTGAGTACCCAGAGAGCTCCAACGCAGCCCGGGGTGTAGCGCTGGTTTCTGTTTTTGTTATTGTCATATCCATCATTATTTTCTGCATGGAAACTCTTCCAGAGTTCAGAGATGACCTTGACCCAGTCGTACCCACAGATGTTCAACCTTTCAACCAATCCAGAGGTTACACTTCAGTGGCTCCTCCTGGTGTAAAGCCCACAACTTTCTCTGATCCCTTCTTCATCATTGAGACTGCCTGCATTGCTTGGTTCTTCTTTGAGTTGTGTGTGCGATTTTTGGTCTGTCCTAGCAAAAGGGAATTTTTCCACAACCTCATGAACATCATTGACGTTATATCCATCATCCCCTATTTTGTCACTGTGATTACAGAACTGGCCACCACGCCAGAAGAGAGTTCTGGTCAGAACATGTCTTTGGCCATTCTGCGCATCATCCGCCTTGTCAGGGTGTTTCGTATATTCAAACTTTCACGTCACTCCAAGGGGCTGCAGATCCTGGGACAGACTCTGAAAGCCAGTATGCGTGAGCTTGGCTTGCTCATCTTCTTCCTCTTCATCGGCGTCATCCTCTTCTCTAGCGCCATCTATTTTGCTGAGGTAGACGAGCCAAACACACAGTTCGTCAGCATACCTGATGGCTTCTGGTGGGCTGTGGTTACCATGACCACAGTAGGCTACGGGGACATGTGTCCCATTACCATGGCGGGTAAGATTGTGGGCACCTTGTGTGCTATTGCAGGTGTCCTTACCATTGCTTTGCCCGTTCCTGTTATTGTTTCCAACTTCAACTACTTCTACCATAGAGAGACAGAAGCAGAGGACAAGTTGCCCATGTCAGATGCTGTTGAAGAAGCCATGAAGGCCGAGACAGGTACCAAAGAGGGTAGCAACACCTCACTCAATATAGCCAATGGCATCTGGCGGATTGGCAAAGGGAAATAACTGTAAAAAGACACTTTTGAGGAAAGACTTTGCCACAACACAGAAGAGAAATATTAAAGAAGAGAATATAAAGAAATTAGCTGCTACAGTTTCCCTCAGTGAATGGTTTAATGGGATATCTTGTTGGTATACCTACTGAAAAATATGTTATATGATATACAGGGCATAACGTACTTACCTCTTTGTGTCAGTTTTGAAAATGACATGATTAAAAAAAGTGACAAGTGGAAGATTACACTATAATCATGGTCAGGATTGTATGTTAACATATTTCAAGTTTATTTTGTGTAAGGAGTCCTCTTTTAGTTGCATAAGAAGCAGGAAAAAAAAACATTTACCAATACCACAATTGATCAGTCTATGTTAAAATTGTTTTTATGATTTTGGTCTTGTTTTCATTGTCTTGGCCATTAATCCTAATGTTTTTAACAAGTTTTGCACACCATCTTGAGGGTTGGGATTTTGGCCACAAGGACTCAAGTCAACTTTGTGCCTTCTGGGGCCGTGGGCAGTCTTATAGTAAATGCCACAAGCTTAAATGTTTATGTGATTATATAAATGTTAAATGCTTTGCAGAGCCCCATCTTGGTTCATCTTACAGACATGACCTTTCTGCTGCTTGAACCGAAGAGAAACCATCAGATTTTATGATGAGTTGTCGGTGATGAAAAGGTGAGGTCTTCCTACAAGGAAACCAAGGCAATACAGGAACTGAGATTTATATTGACATTGAATGTTGCTTGAGGCACATGTGCTGTGACGCCCAGTTGTTGCTGCTGCTGTTTGCAGATGAGCTGTGCAAAATCAGCTGACAGAAATGATGGCCAGTCAGTGTAAAAATTCCTTTGTCTTGAATTGTAACTTCTGTCATTATGGTCCTTCTGTATTTATGTAAAAATGTATCTACTGTAAGTCATGTGGGGAAAAAAATTCTCCACTCACAATAACATTCTAATTCCACACCTTTTATTATGATGGAGTGCCTTAAGTTACATATTTGGGATACTTTTGAATTCGCATACATAATCTTACTCTGATACCGATGTTCATCATACATTTATCAAGTTTATTTTTGATTTCAGCTTTGTTGGAAATGTAGAGGTTGTAATCTTTCTCCATTCTAACATTTGTGTGTAAGAGTAATTTTCCAAATATGTTCTGACCTGAAATACTGTTTAACAAAAGTATAGAATAGATCTCACCTGTTTCTGAGGCAGTTACTATCCTTCAGAATTTATGTTATGAAGATAATTATCATCATCATCCATTAGTGGATATATTATTGAGAAATTAAAACTTTCAGTCACGCAATGATCAGAATATTATATATATATATATTAAAAAAACCACAGATGGACAGTGAGGAGAAGAGAAGAAGCCAAATATCACTGCTGATTACAGGGAATAAAGGGAACTGTTACCCAGCCAGGGGACATTAGGCCAAAATGTCCCATGATCAGTCTTATTTTGCAGGACTAATTGTAAATTATGCTGTACTGGTGTAAAGTGATAGTGGTATGTTTTGAGTATTTCTTTTCTTAGTTTTCTGATTATAAAAGAAATCTAGGAATGTAAGTGACATGGTAATCTGGATCCAGGCATATAATATAATCTCAAAATATCTTTATATTTGTGTAATGTCTGAATTTCTGGTTGAGCATATGATCAGATTAAGATTACATGCATTTATATGTGTTTTGTGTGTGTTTGATTATCATTTTAAGATGATAATGATGATTATAGGGATCATATGCTATTTCAGTTTTTATGATATAGTCCCTTGTCTGTCAAGTCACTGTTCAACGGTACAATGATTCAGAGTGGCCTGAAGTGATTACCTGTGTCGTCATGGCCACAACAGGTGAGAGTTTATTTCATGAACAAGACCATTACTACGTATTTGTATGTATGATAGCATTTCAGTATATGATTAAGTGTTAAGATGCAATATATTATGGGATTTTAAATCATGTCTTATGTTCTCTGTTGTGTTTGTAGAAGAATGTCTGTTTGTGTGCACCCAAATGTGTGTGTGCATGTGAAAGACCTGGGAAAGAGACAGAGGAGTTAGCATTCTTGTGTTTTCTCCTTACCATTCCCCTTCAGGGGAAAGGATCTCATATAACGTTTCATCATTACTTTCAGTAAACTGTCTTGGCTTTCACTATAATGTTAGTGCTGGCAGCAACCTTATCACTGGAAGTCTATCACACAACAACAGGATGCCAGTTTTTCTGAACAATGAAAAAATCAATGTCATGCATATTCATATTAAGTAACTTTTGGACAATGTGAAAAATATGTTTCTGACACAATATTCTAGGAATAGTAATCAGCAGTAATACAATGGTTTGTTACAACAATGAGATCTTTTTCTTATGACAAACAACAAGATGATGAGAATAACTGCTTGTTGCAAATACATATTCACAATGTCATTTTTTATATGTTGCTAATAATCAATTTCTACTTTTCGATATTTAGCTCAAGATTCTACTTCATGGTGAGGAATTGCCTATAAAGTATGGAGAAATCAACCATATTTCACCCAGCTAATGAAAATTCACAGTGTAATGCATTAACATAATATGAAGGGCTTCATCTCCATAGCTAAATTTTAAAAATAATCTTTAGTGAGTTACTATTACAGTGAATACCTTCAGAGCTGAATCTTTTTCTGTCACATCACAACTATTATGTTATTATTCAGAGTTGGGACCAACAACACGAACACAGTTTGCAGATGAGCAGATGAGAGACAGCACTTGCTCCCCAAATTCCTCCAACCTGATAACAGGAACATTAAACTATGAATGTATTTATGACCCAGAATATGACCATTGAAATGAGGTGCATCTAAGGACAAAGAGCAAAAACAAGGCCACTGATGTAAAGACAGAGAGAGGACGGATGAATGACACCTGTGGGAGGGGATCTGAGAGTTCACACGCTACCTAGTCTCTGGTAATGGACTGTCAGCCACATGGATAGGTTACAAGCAGGTGCGGAAATAGACTACAAGTGAAACAGATATCTGCCACACAGATGCTCTCACACACAATCACACCCCGAATACAAAGCAAACCAATCCTGCCGTGA
Organism: Psettodes erumei; assembly: GCA_016785225.1. NCBI lineage: Eukaryota > Metazoa > Chordata > Actinopteri > Pleuronectiformes > Psettodidae > Psettodes > Psettodes erumei. Next base: position 1,463,956 of record JAFBJZ010000941.1, read on the forward strand.
TGTGGTTCAATAATTATAAATTATGTTATCAAAGCACTTTCCAAGTGCGACAGTGTACAATTCATAGCAATGTTGGATCTAAAATTTTCCAGAAGCTTTGTCGCTGAAGGCATTATTTGATATTTGCACCAGTAAAGTCTAAGAGCATAATTAAAAAAAATCTAGTGATTAGTCAAATTCAAAATATGAAGAAGCCTAGCTTGCTCTTGGGTTCAAAATACTTTTGTCTGTTTTGTGTACAAACTCTTCTGGGCTCCTTCTGTTACTAGTTTCCCCAGTATTGTTAAAATTTAGGAGGGAGCAATGGGAGAAACGGTTTGGGAATGGTTCAGGAATCCACTTCAGCATGCAGAGCTAATGTCTAATGAGTGCTTCCCCGTGCCTACTTTCCAGAGCTCACTGTGTTTTTGTTTCATGTTGCTCTTGATCCAAAAACAAGCAAACTATTGTTCAAGGCTATATTCGTGCTGCTGTTAAACCAAATGATGAACACAATTCAACAGATTTAGTCAACACCTTTTCCAAAACTGGATCTCTATCTCAGATCATGGTCCAGGCTCATATAACAAGCAACCACAGCTGTACTTGGAAAGAACTTGAGCCGTAAAATTTCCTTGGACTTAAACTAAAATTTGAAGAGCATAGGCCTACCCTTTCAAAATGTTAAATTCAAATATCATCCTATCATCATATGAGTCAGGAATAAAGCAGCTTTTGATTTTCCCCCAGTGTCTCCTTCTTGTGTGAGTGTTTATGGCCTTGTGAGGACCAGTTTGAGTCAGTTAAGGTGTGGCATGGTGGGTTTTTAACCACAGCTCATCACTCTGACTGTATCCTTGACAAGGCTGGATAGGTCACTAATATTCCATTACAGTCACTAGATACCTCATCAAAATTGTAATCAGTAATGTAATCCAAGGGTTTGCCCAATCTGAGTAATAGAGACTTCCAGATTACTTTTTTGTTGTGCAAATAATTAAGGTATAATAACAGATTTGGACAAATAAAAATGTTCACCTTTATGTTACATTTTATAAACACATAAAGATCTCTAATTTTCCAGACTTGAGTTTCTTGCTTTCACTTAAACTGTTGTTCAAGTTGTCCATCTTTGATACATATATATCTATAATAATATATGATGTGTTATTAGGCCTTAATCTTGTTTTATTAGTTTGTGTGTAACATAAAATACATTTTGCTTATTTTTATCTATTTATTTATCTATTAATTGACTGAATGTTTGCCTATTTCTTAATTTAAAGGGGACCACACATCAATAAGCATCGATGGGCCACAACATTAAAGCAAGTAACTGGGTTTAATGTTGTCGCAGATTGGTGGTTTTAAAAGAATTCATTTTGAACCATCAGTGAAGTGATTTAAAACTTATTTTGTAGTTTCAGGATTTTTCCACATATACACTAAGTAAAAAAAATACACTGATCTGCCACACAACATTGAGATCACTTGCCTGTTTTTTTTAAACGATGTACATACACAAGGTATTGTACTGCTATATATTTACCCAGTGCTCCCACGCATACATAAAAAGGAATGCATTGAAATTTAAACATATAATGAGATTATTAATTGATTAGATTAAAAATATTAAATATCTACTGAGAAATAGTCATTTTTTACACTACTTTCAATGGTTTTACTCATAATAGCATGATTAAAAATATATATATTCAGTGTATTTAGTCAGGACAGCAAAAAAATGAACTGCAACAGAAGATTAAACTGTTGGTTTTCCAAAGGCTAAAAGGCCAAAGGCTCCTTTTGCTGTTCTGCTGCTGCCTATACAGGCAGTATCCAGTATCCAGTGCATTTTCTTTACTCCCCTTTCTCCCTTTTATTAATGAATTGTTGACTTTCAAAAAAGTGTGCTTGTGTGTGTGTTTGGGTAATCAAAGGGCTGAAACTGCACAATGGAAGATCCCTGTCAAGTGCTTAAAGATGCATGAGAGTGCTCCTTCATTAATGAGACGCTTTGATGGAAAGTTCCACAACGAAGTGAAAGATATGGGGAGTAAGTGAGGAGACACAACACACATAGGAGAAAGAGGGTTTGTGTAACAGAGGAAAGAACTGGCACACACTTTATTTCTGTTCAGACTCGGGCCTCCCTCCTCCGAGCATCATGCTGTGTGTGTGTGTGCGTTTGTACAAAATTTTGTAATTCTTTGCTATATTTTCACACCTTTGAAACTTTGAATCTCACTTTTAATCGAATCATATTTAATGTGAAAAACTAAAATAAAAAGTCTCACATATGGGGGGCTGCTGTCAAAGTTTGTTAATCGTAGGATCAGAAAGGTCAGTCAACTCAGCGTGGAAAGTGAGAGACCAGTGCCTGCAACTCCATCATTACTACCAGAAAGCTGTTGGGATTTGCCTCTGTCTTCTTTGTTTCCTAGTGTTTTGGGTGCTCTCTCCCCTCTTCCTAGTATGTATCGTATGTGTGTTACTAGGCATGGCTTCCTAGTTCCTGTTCCTGCCAATTCACCTTAGCACCTGCTACTCATCACCAGTCATCATCAGCAGCAGCAGCAGCATGAGCTGCTACAGATTAAAAGACTGGGTCTTTCCTCCAGGGTCCACATCTGCTGCTACCAGAACAATCCCCAGCCAACTTGGAAAGCTGAGTATTCTTTGTTTAAATCTTAATTCCACTAAATGTTTGCAGATTTCCAGACCTTCCTCTGGGGTAATTTTTTGGTGTGGACATTGAACTTCATTTTTGTGTGTCTTTGAACCTTATTGTGAGTGACTGTGAGCAACCTAGTATTCTGCCAAAGCTTGACAGTAACATATTTTATCAAGGCCCTTTAAACCACCATTATGCAGCCTTTAAATTACAGTTTTAAAAGTGTTTTGATACTAGACTGAATGTGTTTCAGCAAGCAATAGTCTTTAACTCTCAAATGGAGTATCTCAGACCAGCAAATCAGGTTGTGGCTGCATTTGGTATATATTTTTTTAAAATGTGCAAGTGGGCTGGAGCCAAGAATAACACAGGAATGGTGGTTGAACTATCTTCTATTGCCTTGTGTCTTCTTGTAGCTCAGAACAAAACTGTGCTTCATCTTAGCCAGTCATGGGATGCACTTAAATGGTGACCTCGGGCTCCTGTCATTTTACTTTCAGTGTGTAACAGGCTGTACACAACTAGCTGTCATCTCCACTCCAGAAATATGATGACCTGAAAAGTATTTTTCCTAATTTATTAACCCACTTTTACAATGTTGCATTTGTTTGACCATTTCATTGAAAAACATTGTGTTTTTTGAAGAGATCAAATTCAGTTTAGCTTCATTATTTTGTAATGTATTATGTAATCAATCGATATGCTCAGGGAAGTTATTGCTAGCATGTTGAAGTAATCAATGTCATGTTGTTTTAAAATGCTGTACTATAAAACCAACACATGATTATTTACCCCTTAACGCCTACTGTCGCGATTTGGCATCAAACCACTTCCGCTCCAAAACAGCCAAAATAGCATCTGTATTAGTATTGCTTTGTTACATTAATAAAAGAATCTTCATACCTGAGATGGGAACAGGTATTTTTTTTTACCTTTATTGCCTGTTGTTGCTAATTTGCATCATAAATAATAGATAATAATAGATTTATATCTATTTTATATCTATTGTATGTACTATACTCAACTCAAAAGAAAAAACAAAATGTTTTTTTGATAATTGGAAATAAATTCAGGCATTAAGGGGTTAAAGATAAAACGTTGTCATTTAGGCATTTAATTATCACCCTATGGGCATAGCACCGTGGCACATCACTCACTAGGAAATACCTACTGAATTAAAGTGTAAGATGAAGTGATGAGATGTAGAGATAGGACAGATGTGAAGAAGAGTGAAACAGTCAGAATTAAGATAAATGGAGCACTGCCAGTCTGCTTTACAAGAAATAGATGTAGAGACTGTTTCTTCATCTAATCAAGTGGGTTCTAAATTTGGAAGACGAAGGAGGAGGAAGAAGAGATTACAAACAGAACTGCCAATCTGTTACTGTTGTAGACTCATTCATTAAAACATGCAAGTTGTTCTCCCCAGTGAAACCTGACAACATCTGTTTAGGTCTGTTGATTGAGTGGACAGAATTAATCTGAATTATCCCTTCAAGATCCCACAGAGTCTTCAAGACAGACAAACAGACAGGGTGATATCTGGTCACAAAAGGCTTGGGCATCTTGAGGCAAAGAATGTTGCATTCATTCACAATGTGTTGAGACAACATTAAATTAAAACAAGAGTCTACAGCCACTCTAACAAGGTGGGTAGAGTATCCACTATACTCACTCTGTTAGTTTAGCATGTTACCTAACATTTGCTTATTTGTGCTGAACACAAAGTACAGCTGATGCTGATGAGAAGGCTATTAGTTTTGCAGGTAACGACAGATTAAATTTGTGCTCTGTTAATGGTGCTGGAGGAGCAGTCATCGGATCACCGAAGGAAGTCATGGTATTTAAAGAGATACAACACGATAACTGTGGTGGTACTGACGTTTGTGTGCATGTGATCTAAAGAGAAGGGAGAAAGTCTTGTCTGTGTGTGTTAATGTCTGGACTGAAAATGCGGGACTGAGAGTGAAGGCTTTTTTTCAGCAACCAGCTGAAAGAGACACAGCAGAATATCCCACTTCAACACACAGATATACCACACAAGCATACACGCACATCTGCCCCCACGCGCACCAAAACACTTAGACATGCAGTAATGCACATGTATAAACACGCACAAACTGAGCTAATACCATAAGTAAGGTTTTATACGGTATGAAGCGCAGAGCATCTCTCTAATACATTAAGTGTAAATCATACACGAGCACGAGCTTGTGTGAATGCACACATCATACTCCAGAAGGCATGTATTAGTCGACCAGCACACACAGTTTTGAAATATGAGGTAAATTAAAGGAAAAATCAACAAACAAGGCCATTAGTGAGATGTTGTTCCAACACAAGCCTCCAAAACACCATAGATTCCACATGGCAGAAACTCCATTCATGAAAAAGATATTCCTTCACTGTATATGCAGTATATGTCCATATATAAGGTTTAAAATGTCACAACTTTAAAAAAAAAGTCCTGAGCCAAGAGAAAATCCATTCCAAGTAAGGCAGGTTTGTCCTGACAACTTCTATAACAAACTACTATAAGAACAATGATGTTACATGCCTCTGACCAAATGCTTGGACTTAGGCTGCTGCATCACTTTCTGCTGTTTTTGAATTCCTCTCCCTTTCTTTTCTTTTTCTTAACTAGATCTAATCAACAATACCCCTTCTACCTTATCCCCACCTGACTTTTTGGCAATGATAGCACAGGACACACATATACAGAGAGAGAGACAAAAGAAAAGCTTATGGGGAGAGGAAAAAATTATTGTGTTTTGAACAGAAAAAAACACATGGTAGAGTCAGATGGAGATGTTTTTTTCTGCATGTCATGAGGCAGCAAAGGTCACAACTCCTCTTCAGCATTTCAAAGGTAATCCTCTTTTCTCGTTGGTGCACCATCCCCATTGATCAGAAGTGAGGCAATGACACTATCTCGATTAAAACCAGCCAACCTCCCTGTCTGCCTCTCCTCTGCACCATGTCTCACAAAAAAAGCAGCCCACGCCCTTTTTTTCTGGAAATCAAAAAGTACAACAAACACCCACAAACAAACGTCATCTTGCTCCTATTCTGCCAAATCACACAAATATGCTCTGTGCTCTCTGTTACCAGGCACATTAGTGAAAATGTCATGTACTTTTAGAGGTATCATCACCTCATCACCAAGAGACAGGCAACAGCTGACGCAAAGTCAGTCATTTCCTCATATCAAATTTTAAAATTTTTATGGCCTTTGATGGTCCAGGAGGAGAGGACAGGAGAGGCCATTCAAATTTCATGTGATGTCTGATTTTTTTTTTTGATCTTTTCTTTTCCAAACGATGAATCCCTCCATGTTTCAGTTTTACAGACACCACACTGTGTTTCCATTCAGTCTTAACAAAGCCAGCTGGTTGCCAGCTGACTGGCTGGATCAGTAGCTGGTGTAGAACAGCAGCAGATGTCTGTGTTATCCGTATGAGCCATCCACACTCATTATATAAGAGGATCTCTCTGCAGGTAATAGGCCATCTGTATGAAAAGGACATGGAGCTCAAATATGAAGTGGTCTGTCCCAGCTCTGTGCCAACACATGTTACCATTCAGGCTGGAGGGTTAGGGCTATAACCCATAATCTCAGTGTTTGAAATCAGTTCATCCTCTGCAAATGGGAAATAATAAGAAACAGAGCAAGAGAAAGACACTTTAAACTAATAACTCTATGAAAATTAGTGGCCTTACTGATATATGGAATATCAATATTTAAGTTAACCCTTATGTTTGCTGGCCTAAAAGCCCTATAGAGCAGCAGTCTGTAATTATGGCTGGATCAGTCAGAGATGTTTACTAAAAGATGCTAATGGTGTGTCAAAATATGAGATGAACAAGCATAGGCTCGTAGCTAATGCCTATCAACAGCAACAATTTAAAAAAAAAAAACATTGTATGAGACAAATTAAGGTAACATCATTTATTAATTAAAGCCATAAACATGATTTCAAAAGTCAAAGGAAATCAATGAGTTCTGCTTCAAAAACATCAAAAGTGTCATGGTGCATAAACAATGCATTACAAGACTAGTTGACACCTCTCATGCAGAAATTAGGTAAAGTAGGTTAGAAAAGTAGGATTCGTGACTTTTTTTTGACACGCAGTCAGTTGATTAACCTCTGGCACACTCACCCATCAGCAATCTGTTTTTGTTTTGTGGAAACAGGAATCTCTGTGTTTCAGAGACTAAGCAATGCTGAGAATGACTCTATTCATTAGGCGTAACAGACAGATTTTAAAGATTAGATATATGGTATATCATGGTATAGCATAACATAAACTAACTTGGCAGTGATACCTCCAACAAGGATGTGATAACTGGTTGGCAGAGTGAGAACTTTGATTTCTAATGCCTGATTACCTAGTGCCATAGCAGTCCAAGCGTTAAGTTTTCAAACAAGCATATCTTCAGATGACTTGATTGTGACCACACAATACTGGCACATTCATACTTCCAGCAGGAAGAAATTGATTTTGGTTAGCCCATTTTTCTATCTTAAGACGAAACACTGTTATCCTCATGGAACTTTTCTATCACATGATAAGCCTAGTGTTGCTTGTTAATCTGAAGTCTCTTTGGTTAGCTTTAACCGTTCGACCACAAATCCAGCGCAGAGAATCGATTTCTACTACAGCCAGGCATTTATGGAGGTCCACATTCTACTGATACACTGGTACAATTTTTTAAAAAAGTATTGACTTGTACCAGCTAAGATCAAATTAAAACACTTTAAATAAAACAAAACCTTCAAGATTTTTCAAAGCTCTGTTCCATGGACTTTGATTGCTAAGTTCACAAAAAGAAACATACTCTACATACAATGTAATTTTGGGTTTCTTGTAATCCCGTGATGGAGCAATGTATTGTCTGGACACACTACTGCACTTCATTTTGTCTGGTTGGGCAGAAAATTTATTGCAAGCTGTTGAGTGCTTTCGTCCTTGTAGAGCCTCAAATTGTGCCTGAATTTTCAGCCACTGCAACAAAAGAATGATGGGCATGACCCTAAAAGAGAGAGATGATTGTGATGATGATGAAGTCCAGTCGAGCAGTGTCCAATCAAGTCGGGTCGAGATGAGATAAATATAAGACAGTTGATCTTAGTTAAAATCAGTGGCAAAATAAATAAATGGTAATTTTGTTTGAATCAAACACTCATCCAAGGACAATAATTTATTTAAAGATGCTGTGCTGTCTTACCTGTCCTTCATGTTCTTCTTGAAGCTGCAGACAAATACGTTGAAAAAGAAGAAGGTAAAATGTCTCAGGCAATGCCAAGCCCAGAAAACCATCTCAGGAGCCTGCCGGAGGTGCAACTCCAATCTGGGGGAGACCGAGAAGGAATACCTGAATACATGAAGTCAAATTATAATGCATTTCTAATCACTAAATTGATGTTAGTCTTTCTGTTCATGAGAATAACCAAACAATAGATAGCTATAACCATAACATAACAATGACCTAAACAATGACAAAATCAAGAGACTTGTGTCATGGTCTGCCCCAGTGACTCTTGTGAGACTATTTTAGTTATCTGTTTTGATTTAATTCCTTTATTTTCATAATTCCTTCTACTGTGTCTATTTCATTACTGTGTTTGTTTGTCTGTCCCACCCTAATGTGTTCAGTAGTGATGAAAGTTTCTGTGCAAATAGCCGTTGTTTTTACAGTCCTGTCGGTGTTATGTACCTTGTTCTCAGTGTGTTTATTACCTCTGCCTGCTCTGGAGTATGACGTAAAACGACAGCATAAGGGGAAGGAGCAGGATTGACAAGATTCTCACAGGGAGGCCAAACATGCTCAGGTAAGTCACCACATTGCCCTGCAGAACTGAAACACATATGTTGACAAAGGCGATTTAGTGCAACAATCTGAATGTTTTGCTTCAGCCTCAATTCTGAAGTGAAGAGGACATACTAGAATTTACAAATTATCGTGACAGTAAAAGCTGTTTTAGTAAATGTAGAATAAAAGAATGTAACAGAAAATGCAGGATGCAGATTCAGAAACTCTAGTGTAGTTGATTTCTGAATATATAATCTGCAGACAAGTCATTTTATGTAAACAGGTTGTGAAACAGTGTCTGTGTGTGTTTCTGTGAATGGCAGCCTTACCATTTTTTACAATGTCAAAATGCACAGGATGTTCTTTTGGTTGATTTCCAGTTGATTCATGCTCACTGGAGTTGCCCATCCACATGTGTCTGTTGTCTGTATAAGATACCAGTGTAGCCTTCTCCTTTTCCACCCTCATCTCCTCCTCTTCCTCTATGGTGGTGTCCAGATTCATCCACATTTTAGTTTGGTTATATTTAATTGGGCCTTGGGATACTTTGTTTACCATCATGCAGGGGGCAAGATCTGCACATGGGGAAAAAACAAGACAAATGAGTGAAATTAGGTCAGATTGCATCTTTAACTATGCGATTTCCCTCTGCATTTTTACCCACCATTGCGTAAAAGGAAATGAATGGCGTCTTTGTAGCCACTGTGGTAGGCTTGTTCCAGTGTCTACAGAGAGAATAACACAGAAACAAAAAGCTCCTTCACAGTGCTCCATCAACATACATATAATGGTTAAAACTCTGCACATGGAGAGCTCAGCATCCAGTGAAAGACAACATCAGTCTGACCTCCAAAGCCATGGGGTAAAGAGCATTGAAGATCCTGGAGCTGTTCGCCATGTTGCCCTTCAGGGTGGATCCACTCACAACCATGTCCCATATGCAAGGTGTGTCTGCAGGGCAGATGTCACTCTCTCCAGAAAACGGAGACACTGTCAAGGTGTGACTGCAGGGTACAGGCAGTACTGGCTGCATGCGGCTGAAACCGCCATCTACATAATACTGCAAGATGAGATCAAATATGTTATGACGAAGACAAAACTACATGCCCCAAGTGAATAAGCAGGACATCAAATACTCACTTCTCCTTTGAAGGAGGGAGGCAGCATACCACAGTACCCAGGCACAAAACAGCTACATAGCAGAGCCTAAAGACAATATACAATTTTATGTTTCCAAACTGCTCAGGATTCCAGCAAACCAATAAGGTGTGGACCTGTGGTGCAAACTTACTTGTACCACGTCCTCTTTGGACTGAAATTCCGACATCACGACGTGCTCGCCATCAGTCAGACGGGTCATAGCCACAGCAAGACGACCACTGGCCAGTTGGTGTGCATCAGGAGGAAGAAATTTGATCAGAATACACTCTAACCCGTGGAACACGTTGATTGAGGGGTTAAATGGTCCAAGTTTAAAAGCCTTCATCTCTTTGACAAAATGCAGCATCTCATCCCGAATGGCAACTGTGGAGTAGAGAAGAGTTAGACATAATAACTACCTGAAACAGAGGTAGATATAAAAGAAATGATGAAGACACTTACTCGGGTTCATTTCACAGACCACAGCAGCTGCTACCAGAGATCCAGCCGATGCTCCAAGGACATAAGGTGCTGTGCGCAGTATTGAGGGTGCATAATTTAAGAAGCACTGGACAACCCCTAACTGGTAGGTGGCCATGAATCCAGATCCAGAAAAGGAGATGGATGAAGCAACACAACCATCACCATAATGACAACTAGAGATTCCTGGAACCATTTTCTACAGCTTTTCACTAATCAGTCACTAAGCATTGAGAAGCATCTGTGCCGTGGTACAAAGTCTACTGCCTTTAGAAAGGAGATGGAGTGAAGAAAGCTGAGATGAGTCATTCAGTGACAAGGGTATGACGTTAATAAGCAAATTTCAATTAGACATACCTTATTGGTCATGCCCATGTGATATAGCATCATCAGTCTCAATGATTTTTTTGTCCATTTCCAGTGCTAATACACTTTGGTTTGCTTATCTCAAACTGGCTTCTATGTGATATTTTATTTAAAAGCTCCAGATATTTGTAAATGTTGAACTAACTAACGAAATTGAAAATCATCAAAAGTACAAATAAACAAAAAGTGACTTATACAAGCCCTTCATTTTTGAACTTTTAGTACTTTACTTTTTAAAGGAAAATTAAGCATTGTAGTTGTACATCATTAAGTTACACTGAAGATATGTGATATGTTATTAGTTACAACAGAGTTTACTGAAAAAGGCAATTTTAAGTTTCTGTTTTCTTTATACTGAACTTGAACTACCCCACTGATTACGATGATACCACAGCCCCCCGGCACAGATACCAGCTTTGACATGGGAGTAATGTGAATGTGTGTTCTCCTCACGCTGCCTATATATTATGAACTTGCTAATGCAAGTAATACATTTAGCCAGAAACATCAACCTATATTTGTAAAGTAACCATCTAATTTTGACCAGTCTTTTTTATTGTTTTTTGTTTGTGCCTTGTGACCCTGCCCTGGACTTCTCAGCACCAACATCAAATTAATGACGCAATATACCTTATAAGTAATTTAACAATCTGAACATTGCCCAGTTCAAATGTATTCATCACACTTGGGTAGCAAGAGAGATATCAAAGTGATGTCTTTTGACTTGTGAAAGATGTGAAAGAAAGACATTCTGTCTCTATGGCAAAATATTCATTTTATAGAAAGCAGCAGAAAAACAGTTGGCAATTAGCCAAGAAAACTAATTTTAACTTCACAACCAATAACACAAAAAACTCATATTGAGGTTGATAAAGCACAAACAATTGTAAAATAACTTTAGAAATTGAAACATGTTTTTTGTGTGAACACAAATAATCATTCCCACCTTGTCCTAGCTAAGACCCTGTAAAGATACTGAAGCAATTTAGGTGTCATTTCCACCACTTACAAGAATAAATGCATTATCTGTTCTGTAATTATGTTGAGCAAACCTGAGAAAATGAAGTACTGGTTGAACACTGATGTGAGTTGTTGTTGTTGTTGTTTTTACGGTTTTCCTTGCCCTTTAATAATTAGTAATAATTAGTGTTCATTGCAATCATAGTCATACAAACATTGATTCACAGCAAAATGAAAAGCAATCTCACAATACAAAAATGACAATACACCTACTAGTGCATTTGTTAAACCTGTAAATGCATGACTTATTTTCTGAAGCTGAAACCATAAATACACTAGAAGCCCCTTTCTGAACTGTAATAATTTGTGTTGTATGTGGCGTATTTAATACAGTTTTTTTTTATCTCAAAGGAGCACCAGCTGGAGGAGGCTGTGGAGAAGTACGATCAGGGGAAATCTCAAAATGCTCCTCACTGAACACATGTGTAGGACTGCTGTCTGGAAAGTCCTTGTCCGGAGGTGGAGAGTGTTCTAGGCACTCGGGGTCAGGGTCAACCTGGTGTTTCCTGATGCCCAGTGGGAGTTTCAGAAATCTGAGGGGAGTCAGAAAGGAGGTAATAACAATGAATTTGCTTGCCATTGTGAGGAAAAGACAGACAGCAAATTAAAAAAAGAGAGGGACAGAGACCTGAAGAGAAGTTTTTGTCCTCGCTCCTTTTTGATAATGTTGAGCTTGTAGTAGTGCCGCAGAGCCCGGGACATTTTCTCGTACGTCATATTGTCTCGGTTCTGTAAAACGGGACCACGTATTAGTAAGGGCCAGTTGCTCTGTAAGATGAACCACACAGACCTGTGCACTCACCTTGTGGTTTCCCCAGAGACGTGCGAGACTGTTGGGGTCGACCACCCTGAACACCAGGCTGTCCTCATCTTCCCATCGAATGTACTCTTGATAACGGTCATCACATAGTAACTGATACACATAGTCCCACAGCAGTCTGCACTCTGGCAATGATTAAAACAACAGTATGGTTTTCTATTAGAGATACATCACCAAAATTTAAAGGAATATGATCAACTATTGGTATTTAAAGCTCTACTTTATTGTTTTTGAACACAACACAATCTCAAAGTCTTGTTCATAGCATATGCACACGTGAAAGCTTACCACTGTTACCAAACTCATTTAAACCCTAATTTGAATATTGTATTATAAATGAAAGAAATAACTCATTTACAATTAAACACCCAGTCTGACATGTATTTGTAGCTGAGAGCCAATTTGATTCATTGTTTCAGGTCTGTATTGCTTTTTGCTCTACCTCTCAGATAAAATGCAGCAGGTGCAGAAGATGAGTGAATACTGAATATTAGACTTCAACATTCACGCATATGTTGTCTTATGGAGTCTTATGGAGATGCCTCATCTCTAAAAGTTAATAATATTTTCTACCCCCTAGTGGTGAAAAAATGCTTGATGCAGGTTAAAGAAAGGATCTCCAATTCTAAACATATCTGCGCACCTCCTATAGGGATAAACTCCATTTATTTTTATATATTTACCAAGTGAAAGCTGCAGCAACGTTCAGTAATGGTACCTGGGATGCGGCCGGTGGCTCTGTTTAGTGGGCTCCTTGGCCTCTCTCGACTGGTCAGGTTGAGAGGCTGCTGGAGTGTGTTCTCTGTTTGAGGAGGATGCTGAACTTGGCTGCGGGGCAATGTAGACACAGCTGCTGATCCATCTAAGAGAGAAATAAATATTGGTGGTAAAGCAGTTTGATATACCAACAAATACGTGTGAGTGGGGAAGGGTAAGTGTTAAATATCAAGGTAGGAGCTCTGAGAGGTGGCATGGGTCCTGGCTGGCTGCTTGCAGTGACTACCATAACTGCCAACGCTGCATTGGAGAACACAAGGGAAGCTGAGAGAAAGATATATGAGGAACTGTGAAAAAGCGCTAAACTGAAAGCAAATTGATCGTAAACCTGCTTCAGCAATTTACAATAAAGGGTGTTGCAAAAGCTACAGCAATGTCAAATAAGGGGGCCATTTTATTGTGGATTGAGAAAACAGATCAAAGACATTGTTCTGGACTCTGGACTGGAGTTATAAGATCACACCCACTGGTATACATCTTGCTTACTATAATTTTTTTTAAATGTAGGGAGGACAAATGGAGAATGTACATGTTTGTATTTGTCTACTCTGATGGGTGCACCTTCAAAAAATAGCACATTAAATATGATCCACTGCAATCTTTTAAACTAGAGCCACTGGTCTTTACATGAATAAGAAAAAGTACAATGGAGGGTCAAGTTTAGTTTGACTTGCATGTGGGATGAGCTTAGGTGTGTACTGATCGAGATTGGGCTTCAGATTGTGGGGATAAGAAGGCAATGGATTTCTTCACAAGTAAAGTGAAACACAAGTAGGAGAGGGCATGAGTTCCCACATGCTTTGTTTGCACATGTACAATGCATGTGGCTGATCAGGAAGTATTTGCAACCAAAATCTACCCGGAATAAACAAGTTTGAGCTGCTAAGCAACCAACCAAATCAACTGTGTGTAGGCGTTGTGTTTGTGGGTGCTCTTTGCACTGCCCTACACTCAGTACAGCTACCCTGTACATGCAGTAGCAAACAATCTGACCTGTACTTCTGGATTGTAGTTGGTTGTCCAGGTCTTGCCTGCTATAGTTTTACAGTTAAATTTGATTATATTTGTTTTTTTATATCTTTGTATAAGTGTATGTCTGTGTGTACATCACACATTACACATTCTCTTGTGTCTTTGACTGATTTGTTTCTTGACTCTACTTTTAATTCTTTAACTGAATTTGGTGCATCTTATTACTGCACTGTAACTGCACTATAACTCTATTTCTGCTCTTTTAGTTAAGCTTCTTTTCATCTCATTTAATTATATTTCAATGATTTTCCTTTCCTTTTTTTAATTGTTTTCCAGTGATCACTCTATATGTGTTTGCAAGGTGCAGTACAAATGAAGGTGCCTTGCCTCATTGAATATTGAAGTAGAGTTCCCTTGATGTGAAAAAATATCTGGTCAATAAAGCACATTCTGAGTCTTGGTAATCAAAAATAGAAATATAGACATTACTGACCTTGGGTGTCATTGTCTGTGGGAGACTCTTGGATGCTGTGAGTGGGGATCTGGCATCTGACTGGAATCTGGCTGTGTCCATTTGCCAGAGAGGGAGACGTATTTTGAGGGTCACAGACAATACTCCTTCTTTTCTGTTTCACGCACTGAAGGATCTCATATAAAACATCACCTGCATGAGACCAGGGAGTGTACATAAAAATGCGGCCACAAAACCAGTCAGCATGCCCAAATTTTGCATCCCCATCAATTTCTACCTGAGCTGGGGCAGCGGCGTCTGAAGTCTTCTTTGGTGAGCAGGCACAGAGCTCGACCATTCATCTCGAAGCGTCCCTTCTCTGGCCGGTGCAGTGAGTACTCCTTTTGAGCCCAGTGGAGCCAGTGGGCAACATCCTCTTTATCCCACAGAGATGGGTTTATTCCTGGGAAATAAACACACGTGATTCAAAAGTTCAAATTTACTGGTGACGTTTGTGTTGCAGTCATTGCATATTATCTGGAGTGGTATCTTCCAGGTAAGCACAGGAGATGTCAAACAGAGAAATGATTATGACTCACGCAGTCGTCCAGGTAGATGCCACAGGTCTTCCTCCACAGGTGGACTGACCAAAGGAAGATGATTAAGGGTGGGGTGATGCACACTGCAAGATATGTTGACTTGCGTTCCATGAATAGTGGGTGAAGGACTGTTTGCTCTGTTCTCTTGCTGCAAAACATGCACACACATGCCCATTAGTGCACATACACTTACCTGTTGTGGAAGTAGCCTATAAAAGCAGCAGTACAGAGCAGAATTTTGAAAGGATTCACCAAGTTTTAAGATTTCAGTAAAAAAAAAAAAGAGCAGTTGGCCACCTCCTGTGCTTCTTCTAAAACAATTTGTCACCAAAAAAGTCAATTGCAGTTATGCTCCCTGCTTTGTTTTGTAAGACAACACATGGTTTGCGTACGACTTTAACTCACCTTGCCCAAAGGTGACGGGGAAATGCTCTCCATTTAAAATCCCTCTGTTTATCCCGCTGTATAAAAGGTATGGGATGATTTCCTTGTCCAGAATATGAAATAACTTTCGGGTTAGACCTGTCCGAACTCCATTTCAAATAGAGATTGAAAACAATTTGCGAGAGAAATAAAACTCTACTATTTTCACATTCAACCCTTCCGGGAAATGAAAACGAAAGAAACACAATCATTGCAGTGTGTGTGTCTGTTTGTGTGTGTGTGTGTGTGTGTGTGTGTGTGTGTGTGTGTGTGTGTGTGCGCGCGCGCGTGCAAAAACGGTTAATAAGAGGAAGCGACAGCAGAGGACATTTCCAGCAGCGCAAGGACAACAGTTGGGTTGCAAAAATGATCTGAAAAAAATCTGTGTTTTCCCACGCTTTGGTGAATGATGATACATCCTACTGAAGAATTACTGTACGTGGAAGATGACCGAGGATTACATAAACTTAATGATTAAAAACTACTGGGAGGATGGAAAATAAATAACTAAACACAGGGCACAGTGCGCTGATAAAAACAAATATAACGCTGACGGTTCCTCCCACCTCACTTGTTCCGACTCCTCCTACTTTTACTTTCATACTATCAGTAAATCTGAGCAGTCCTGCTGCTACTACGGAGCACGTAAACATCCCACCACACGGTAAGGTTTTAAACCGGGGAAGTAGCACCAAAGAGAACACGTTTTGAAACTAATGATTGCCTGTTGAAATACCCACAGTGCCGAAACGAGACGCGCACCGTTTCCATGTCTAAATATAAGAGGCCTGCCTGATATTGAGGAAAAGGCTTGGCCAGGCGCGTTGTGTCATGTGGATTGTGTGCTTGTAGGTCAGGGTTAAAGTGTTGAAAACCCACGATCCACAAAAAGATCCAATGTCCAACAAGTATCTCAGCTTTTGTTTTTCTGGCCATGAAAGATTAAACCTTAATTGTATGTAAGTTGATGATGCAAGCGAAGTTAGGGGTAAGATGAGGTTTAATTTAAAATATCTAGATTATAACTGTCCTCAAAAATCGGACAGAATTTTTTTTTTAATTATTCGACTTTGGATTGGAAAGAGTTTGATTCAAAAATATGTATTTCTTTTTTAATAATGCACTGTATGTAGTTTGTGTATGTATGTAGTTGTTAGCCAAATGTAAAAGAAAATATTGCCCACATATCTTTTCTGTCATATTTCTCCAGTGATGTGGGTTGAGAAATTGGGCAAACAGCTGGGCCACCCAACACGATCCATACCAGGGTGGCTGATCAGTAAGTTTTTTATAACGCACAACCAGATCCTTGAGGAAAATGCTGTGCAGCTGTGTGGGATCCAGCCTGGGGACACGGTGCTGGAAGTTGGTCATGGCCCAGGACTGGGTCTGCAAGCAGCTGCCAAACTGCTAACTGAGCCCAAAGGCAAACTTATAGGGGTGGATTACTCAGAGTACATGCATCAGGTAAGTTATTCATTCTGACAGATTGGAATAATGCCTTAAAAGAACAAAGCAGCACAGAAAATGTTTTTATAGATGTAGCAAGTTTCTCAAGCCTGCCTAAACCAGCCATATATGAGCCGTGAGTCTGTAAAGAACAGTAATTAAGAAGAAAGCAGAAGAAATCACAAGCAGACAATCAGTCAAATACTGAGAAATGTCTAGCTAATACTCTGGGACAATATTGTATTTGAAGGGGGAACGTTGCTCACTTTCAGAACAGTAGAATGTTTCTCTTGTTCTTCTCATACAGATGGCAAGTGAGCGAGTGAAGGACCTTGTGGCACGTGGGAAAGTGACACTACACCACTGTGATGTAGCAGCAATGCCTCTAGCAGACAATGAGGTCGATAAAGTCTTTCATTGTAACTGCTACTACTTCTGGCCTGACCTCAAGAAGGGAGCTTCAGAGATACACCGGGTAATGAAACCAGGTAGGAATTTAACATGGTAACAGTGACACAGACTTTATTTTCAAGGCCTGTTCATCATCCAAATATTAAAACCTGTGTCAGGTGGTCTGGAGATGTAGTACCTCACTCCGAGTTTGACTTTCTGAGCAATCACTGTGTTTTAGTTAGTGCCTCTGTGCAAAAAAAATTTTGATTTTTTTCTTCCTCTTGAATCCATCCAGGAGCCCTGATGGTGACCACACTTAGACTGGCCAGAGTGGCTGCTTTGGCAGCAAAGCAAGTAATGCCAGGGAAGAACTGGCAACCTGAGACCTACATGGCCGCTCTGAGAGACTCTGGCTTCACTAATGTCAAAATGGAGTACTTGGTTCACAGACGTATTACTTTTCAGGCTATCTTTGCCACTGCATTAAAAGGAGATTAGAGCGTTTTCAACCCTACCTTTTGGATTTTAAGGTATTGCATGAATATGATTTGTATCATCCAACTACCTTGTTTAACATTTCCTTGATACAGAAGTATAACTGCATTTTACTGCACCCAGAAAGACACTATATGTGGGCCTGTATGATATATAGTTGAAATTGTACAATATTACGAAGAATATTTTATAAAATCAATATAAATGACTATGTAGCAAATATAAGTCAATAAATAAACATATGTTCAAACCAATGAACACTGTTCCATGGACAACAACAACAACAACAATAATAATAATAATAATAATAATAATAGTATATTTTAATATATATAATATTTTATTATGACTTGCTTTTAACAATTATTTGTGAAATGATAACTAAATAATATATTCACAATTTAATGAAACTGAAAGACTGTAAAGTCAATTTCTGACATCCATGTTAATATGAACAAATTGTTTGCAGCAGATACTTTTACTAAAATAATGTATGTACCCTTTGAAAGCCGTGTTATTTAAAAGGTCTTCAACGGTAGAGGGCGACGATGCACTGACAAAGATTAAGAACAGGCGAAGAAGAAGAAGAAGATGATGACGCGATGACGTAGAGCGGGAACCCCGAAAAGTCACGTCGTACTTTGTAGGTCGAACTGCATAGACCGGTGAAGTGGACAAGCTGTAAAGGTAAACGGACGCAAATTAATATCGAGTCCACCATCGGTTATGAAGACATACTGAAAAGTATGCAGCTCGTTAGTTAACGTCTAACCAGGAAGGCTAAGTGGTACATTGTAAACAAAGGATAATGTTAAAGAAACGTACTACCGTTGAACGACTTAACTAATTTGTCACGTCTGGTTCCAATAAATGTATCAGCAGACTGTGTCCAATCTAACCCCAGTTGGGGACTCGCGTGTATCGCTAGCTCATAACTTATAACAATACTAAGGCATGTCCAACATGGGCTCGCTTTCTTTTTTTTTTATATAGACACAGCTGGCGTAGTGTCGGGGCGTTTACCCCATATCCGCTTCGCAGAATGCAGAGAGCATCCCGCTTGAAGCGTGAACTTCAGATGCTGAGCACCGAGCCACCTCCCGGAATAACATGCTGGCAGGCGGAAGAGCGGATAGACGACCTCCGCGCACGTACGTACTATGGGTGTAAAACTCCTTCCCCTCCTCTTTTTGATCCTCGTATTGCCACATACTAATAATCGAGATCGTACTGCATATATGAAAAGCGGAATATCTGTTTTCTCTATCTGATGCCAAGTTTTTTTCCCCCTACACACTCATTTACAGAGATAGTGGGTGGAACCGGAACTCCTTATGAAGGTGGACTCTTCTCCTTGGAGATCAAGGTTCCAGAGAGGTAAGTTTCCTCAGAGGAGTTCTCACTACCGATACCAATTACAAACCTGGATTTGACTTTCTGACTTCTTTTCACAGGTACCCATTTGAGCCTCCCAAAATACGATTCTTGACCCCCATCTACCATCCAAACATTGACAGTGCAGGACGAATCTGCCACGATGCTCTCAAACTCCCACCTAAGGTTGGTTAAGATTTCAAACGCAAAACAAACTATATATCATTTCCCCACCGTTATCTGGTTTTGCTTGTTTGTCAGAGAAAGGAAGATCTATGCTAGTTTACATGTATTTGAACATGTCCTGCTTTTTATTTATGTCCAGGGTGCCTGGAAGCCATCACTAAACATCTCCACCGTCCTCTCCTCAATTCAGCTGCTCATTGCTGAGCCCAATCCAGATGACCCACTCATGGCTGACATAGTGAGTCACAAGAAATCTGCGTAGCGTTACTTTAATATATGCTCTCAGTGTGGTGGTTCAATTTGTTTTTGAAAAGAGTGTGATACCAGTATGGATACATGACAATAGACCTTTTTATCAAAAACATTTATGGTACATTACAGTGACTGACAACTACATAATACTGTGCCTAAAATTTATACCTGGAAAAAAAGTCAACACTCTTTTTCAGTATGCCAGGGGTTTTCTAAATGCTCAAATAACTGGTTTAGACAAGACGCTGAAACACCTTTAGCCCTTTTCACAAAAAAATCAGCGTCTTGCAATATTTAAATTGCAGTCGAAGGCATGGCGATCGCATGGCAAACAACTGAGAAACCTCACCATATGTAGCTGTAAAGAGACGCATACATTTTTTTTGACTGCAGTCATCAGAGTTCAAATACAACAAAGAGCTGTTCATGGAGAAAGCCAGGAAGTGGACACAGGAACACGCTGTTCAGAAAAACACGGTAAGTTGCTCAGGTCTGCAGGTGATGCTGTTGTAAAACATGTTGCATGATAATTGACATTTTTCGTCATAGCTATTTGCTGTTGCTGTATCGGTTTGTGTCGTGGCTTATTTTGCCCACACGGTGGTGCCGTACTCCCATGATAGAATATGGTCCTTAACTCTCACCTGCTACAAACTGGTGCAGCGCGTTTCATCTCTATTCCACTGCAACCTCCACATTTAATACCAATCCGTTTTTGCATGTGGAAAATCTGAAAGAGTTTGTGTCTGTCTGTGTTCAGGGAATTGTGGAGGGCAACAAAGAGAGCGCTCCAGATCAGACAGCTTCATCCCGCAAAAGAGAGGCACTCAGTGCACAGCAGGAGGCAGAGGAGCCAGCAAAGAAAACCTGTGTATAGTTTCCACCTCCTTTTGTTAGAGCCTCGGGTTCTTCATCTTGCGAGCCGCCATGCCTCACAGCCCTTTATTACTATGAGTGAAGTGAGTTTTTCAGTACGTGCTAATACCTGCTTCCAAGCGTTCCTCTTCTTAATTCGGAAACATCAGCATATTTATATGTAATTTTTATGTTTGTGTTGTGATATTAAAGTTTATTTTGAACACTGATTGATCATCAGTTCATCACTTTATTAATAGGGTCGTGAGTGTTTGTGTCGTGAGGAAGTGTGGTTTGGAACATTTGCAAAAGCGGAAGGGTTCATGTATATACAATATGAAGATAATAATTTTATTCAAACATATGCTTACCAGTTGTATACAAAGTATGTACATCCTAAATAGCAAGACACGTTTTTTTGTGTTTTTTTTACAAACTAAGGATTTATTTCTTAACATATAAAATTATATATTTGCTGTTTATCATATAAAAAGGCAGACAAACATCATAAGGCTGTAGTGAGTCAATACCATGCTAGTTCAGAGGTAGTTACATTGTATGTACATATTGCTAGCCTACTTTAATGTCTGTAGAAAGATAGCTACATCCCATTCAGTCTGTGTGACTGCTTGCCTGCTGTTGGGCAGAGTTGCATATTTGAAATAAATGTAAACCACTTTAAACTGTATGTGCGATCTGTTCCCTGGTTTGCTGCCACATAAAGAATAACCTTTTTGTAATCGATACTGCACAGTTGCCGAGAAACATAGCTGACATAACATTTCTGCGAGTGAAAAATGTTAGCTTACTCTGGTAAATTGTCCCGGTGTGTTTGACGAAGGAATCCCTTTATTCTGAAACAGATCATCGTGAGAGGACAGAACTTATTATTATTATTATTATTTTAAAGAAAGGCAAATAAGATAACTCCACTTAAAATATAACCAACCAGTCTGTCACCTCAACGTTGCATGTCTCTTGATCACATTTCAGTATAAACATTTACACTTAAGATTCTACTGGTTCTACCTAAATTCCCCCTGGCTAAACCATTGATTTGTCTGACGCGTAGATGTTCCGTGTGGTTAACAGCTTTTATTTGAGTTTTGTCATGTGAGTCCATGACTGATGCAGTCCACTGAGTAGTGTCTGAAATTGTCCTTTATTTAAAGGGTCATGCTGCTGCATTGTGGTGTTTCCTTTAATAGTCTTTACTGTGAAGGGAACTTTGAGTTGCACTCTCCATTGTCAGAGGCCCTTTGTTGTGTTCTCATAGACATCTATAGAGTACTCTGCAGTCACTGTGTGGACTCATTTTGAGGTGCTTGAGGATTAATAACCCAGAGCTGATCTTGCTGCTGCTGTTCAGTTATGGTCCTTGAATGTCAACAGTGTCTCAGCTATTCACACAGCTAGCTTGGAGGCTCATGGATGAGGGGTGAGAGAGGGAGTTGTGGTAGAGTGATACAAAGGGCAAGATTTGTGAATCGCATCTTGATCCACACTCCTCAGACATTCATCGTCGTTTGGGCTTCCTCGATCTGTTGCTCTGTCTCTGTCTCTGGCAGCAGGTGTGGGTATCTGGCAAGGGATGAGAGGAACAGAGGACGAAGAGGAGCAGTGTGAGAATCGGATTGGATCCAGTCTGGGTTGGAGAGAGGACCCCCCACTGTACAGAACATCGGCATCGGCGAGCGACGCCTGTGTTGATGAATCGGAGCAGGAGCTCTTCTCTGTGTCCACAGAAACCAGCGAGTCCAGGGTGTGGTCCCGGCGTAGCTGTGGACGTGCTTTGGGGCGGGGCCAGAAGGAAAACTGAGAGTGGTCTCGTGTGAAGAGGAGGAAGAGGAGAGGGTTGAGGCAGGCAGGCAGCGGCTGGAGAAGCAGGAGAACTGATTTTAGCACCTCTTCCCCTAGAGAGAGGAGACCCAAGAGGGAGCAGAGGGAGAGAAAGCTACTGGTACATAGAGGAGGCCGTTGGTGAATATAAGCCAGGCAACATGTTTGATCATGGCGCAGTCCCACAAGCCCTCACACTCCCCCCTAAGTAACTCCCAGTAAAGGCGGATGTATGAAACTGTGACTATAAGCAAGCACAGGGTGTTCATCATAATGAGCGCCAAGGGGAAGCCCAGGGAGGACGGCAGCCGAAAGGATGGGGGTGGAAGGGGTGAAGGAAGGCAGAATGGTGAAGACCCATATTCCCCGACTCCAACCAGTGGGAGCGAGGCCAGCGTGAGGGAAAGAGTAAGGCAGAAAAGTGCACATGTGCGTACGCTTCCAAGGGATGGGGACTTCCCATAGGCACGTGCACACGTCACGCTCACGCCGCACTGCACAGCTGCGAGGGTCAGCAGTAACACACTCGCCTCAGACGCAAACACCCAGACCCATCCTGTCGCTTGACAGCCGGGTCCCCCCTCCCAGCGGGCGCCGTGGTGGCCAAACTCTCCCAGGGTTAGAGCGTCCACAAGGGTCAGGGTGCATGTACATATGCCCGTCAGCAGATTGGAAGCGCCCATGCAGGCCACAGTGAAGCGGAGCGGCGACAGGTAGCCGGGTGAGCTGAACAGGGACAGGAGCAGGAGGGAGTTCCCCAGCAGAGACACCAGGGAGATGGACCAGAGGCCCACACGGACCAGCCAACTGCCCAGCAGAGAATCACAGGGACGGAAGGGACCTGTAAACATACAGCTCATCAGAACTCATAGTTCTTTTGTCAAAACAATCTGCAAGCCAGTCGATTACATCACTGAAGGTGTAATAGGGGGGTACCTGGCGTGGGTGTGCATTGGACACTGGTCTGTAGTTTGGATTCCTCTATCTCCAGCTGGAACTCCTCCAGGTCAGGGTCGTCTGGAATAAAGCTTTGAGTGAGTTTCAGTGCCAGCTCATTCTGCATGTGTGTACCCAGTATATGCATGTAAGATTGTGTGTGTGAAAAATAATATTTCCTGCAGATAACTGGCACATCCATGAAATTTGATACTTGTGACTGTTTTTCTAACAATCAACGGTGAATCCATTTTAATCAGTGATATGCTGTGGTTTTCATCTTTTGTTATTGTTACCTTTTGGTTCACCCAGCAGTTGTTTATTGTCGGCTTTAATTGTGGGGATCTTTAATGGTTTTAATTTCAACTTAATTTGGGTTTATTGGTGTTTAGATTTTACGCCTGCCGCAGGAATGCATGGAGGGGGTCAACACTCAAGGGGAAGAGTGTGTCGGCTGCCAGGTAGCTGTGGTTTCTACGAGGCTCTGACATGTTTCGGGCCGGCTTGTGTCAATAATTCAGCAAATGAGCACAGACATGTGGGGCTCAGATTTCCATCTATTACTTTACCCCTCCTCGCGGGTGTTGGCCATGTATGTTTTCTGCTGTTTTTGCAAAGATATTGTGAGTGTGTGCTTTCTTACAGTGTGTGTCAGCATGGATAGGGTACATGGCCACGGTCCTCTTGTGTAGGTCCTCTTCAGTGTTGCTCTGCTCTGTGTCCCACTGACTGGCTGGTTTGTAGCTATCACAGGAACCATATACACAGCACTGGTAGGCATAAGGCATCTCTATCACCCTGTAAAAAAAACGGTGGAACAGTATTGTCACTAGACCAGGAAAACAATGCCACAACAGACGGCGTAAAACAGATGCACACAAGAAAGTGTAACGAAACCTTA
Source organism: Psettodes erumei (assembly GCA_016785225.1). Taxonomy (NCBI): domain Eukaryota; kingdom Metazoa; phylum Chordata; class Actinopteri; order Pleuronectiformes; family Psettodidae; genus Psettodes; species Psettodes erumei. The sequence continues at coordinate 1,488,152 of JAFBJZ010000941.1, forward strand.
AGACTTTGGTGAGAATTCCCAGTGTCGCTTTCAGATACAGTCTTGGGTTGTTTGAAGGCAAGTTCAAGTGCTTATGAATCTGTTTCTGTTGCACTTAAAGTCTAGCTTCATAGTTTTTAAATTCTGTGACCCTGTCCTAAGTCGTGAAACATAGCCAGGTTCCAGTATGTACACTGAAACATTTTTTCCTCCTTGAAATCCTTCCTGTTGTTCTTACTGGCCCCTGAAAGATTCCCTATAATGTGCAGACCATGTAAGTGACAGCGGACAAAATCCACAGGCCTCGTTCTGTGGAAAAGAGGCAATTTTGCAATAAAAGGCTGTAACATTGTAAGCTACCCTCTTGTTTTGATTACATCAGATTGCTGGAACCTCATATTAGCCTCAGATAAACTGCCACCCTCATCACTCACATTGGAAACACATTAGGAATGGATATCTTTCAAATGGCCCTTGGCAAACTGAAGTAATGATTACAGCAAGAAAAAGCTTTGTTTGTTTCATGTACATACATGCAGGGGAATCGTGTTTTAAGACAGAAAAACATGAACTTATTCTTTAAGTACACATGGAAAATCACGCAAAATTACCCATCATCTGTAGAGAAAACGTAGGACAACTGTTTAGTTTTCTTAAGACTGGATCAACTGTCTCGGTGTGGATGGTTGTACGTAAACATCTGCCATACAAGTACAGTATGTGTTCAAATGGCTTTATGCCAGGAGTTCTGTTTTGGGCTATGTTCTACAGTAATGCTGACATTGCTTTTTGATCACCTGCCAGCTCCTATATCTTCTAAACTCACTCTCCAATTTTGCCCCACTGCACCTCTCCAGGCCCTCAGGGATCTCTGTAACAAGAATTAACTTGCTGCCAACAAATGCTTCCTCATTGTTAAAGTTCAGTTCAGTAATGGCTTGCAGGGATACACTGTAATTAGTTCATTGTCAACCTTGGCTCCTTTTTGTAAATTGAATTTATTAATAGAAACATGTGAGAGGAAGGATAATTGAAGGGATGGGAAGGGATGCATTGTTCCTTACAGCCACAGGACACACACCTGGATAAGTTGTCATCCTAAATCAGTTTCTGGTGAGTGAGGCACTAAATTGCAAAGTTCACGTTGGGGAATACGCTGAGAAAGGATAAAGGACACATGATGGGCGTGTGTTTGTGTTACCTCATATGGGGGAAGTGATCAGGACTGAAGGCCTCGAATAAATCTGTGTTGCCCCTCAGCTTGAGATGCGTGAGACCCCCCAAACCAGCAACGGGGACTGAGCTGAGATGGTTCTCGGTCAGGTCCCTGAGATAAATATGGACAGGAATTGGGAAATAAAACAGAAGGGAGTGGGTGTCAGATCAGGCCAAGCCAGTGTTTACAAATGCGTTTTGTTTCAGATATAGCTGAGGGTCATTCTTAGTAACAAAAAAGGCCTTGTCTCGCAGATATTTTAAAATGTCCAAACAAGACTCATCAGATTTGCTGCAGATAACGTTTCCTGTCATATGTAGCGTATCTGCTTGTTTAGCGAGGCATATTTCAACCAGTTTTAACACAATAAAGCTGTTTGTGTTGGCATGGCCTGAGATGATTCCTCTGGCCATGCAGAGGGGTTTTTCAAACAATAAATACATGTCAGAAAATCGCTGTAGACCAAATCAGCCAAAGACAACAGGTTTTCTGTGGCACTCACAAGTCGTGTATAGAGCGTTTGTGCAAGGTCAAGGCTCTGGCATACAGCTTAACTTTAATTAAAGATCTACAAATTCAGCATGCCCTCCGGGGGGAAACAGCGACACTGCCGAAGGACCACATGAAAGAGACTCAGTGACTGTTATGTATCTGTGTTTACTCACAGTTTGATCAAAGCGTGAAGCGAGGCAAATGCATCTGGATGTATCCACTCAATTTTATTCCAGCTTAGATCCCTGACAAAAAAAGCAAAGGAAGAAAAGTGGACTGAAATGGACTGCAATGAACACTGAATGTTGTAGCTTGATCGCCACTAGATGACAGTAATGGGTCATAGGTATATGTAGTTTTATCTGGATCACTGCTTCTCAACCTTTTTTGTCTTATAACCCCTTAAAATAAAAAAATAAATAAATCAGTGGCTCTATTAGGCTCTATTAGACCTCGAATTACACAATGACTTTCCTACGACAGATTGTTTCATCTTGACACCTTTTCAAGACCTGAAATAAACCCGAAGAGAAAGAAGAAGAATAAAATTGTCTCGTTTGTCACATGAAAAATGCAAAAACCTGAGGGACAGTTTTGTGCAGCAGAATTATGATTTGTGCTTCCCTCTCTCCTGTTGTGTTATTCATCTGATAGAACTTCAGATATATCTTGTGACCCCTTGGTGGGGGTTGGTTGCCCCCCATGTTGGGAACCACTGTATGAGATAATGCATTTCCAAGAAAATAATTCGTGACATGTTGGAGAAAGTGTACAATTACAAGAAGAACTGACTTACAGTGCTCTTAGAGAGGTGAGCTGGTGGAAGGTGCTTGACTCTACCCTCTTGATTTGGTTATGCTGTAGCCCTCTGTTCAGAAAAAAAAACATACACACATACATAAATAAAATATGATGTGTGGAGGGGAAGCACAACTATTGATTGTGATGCATGTGTGCGCGCGGTTCCATCGGGGGTTGAGCTACTCACATCTCTTGTAGAGCGGAGCAGTGGTAAAAACTGGGCAGATCCTCTATCTGGTTGTACGACAGCTCCCTACAACAATGCACAAAGCACACACACACACACACACACACACACACACACAAAGCACACATAAACACAGTGACCAGCTGTGGATTTATAGCGTGGGAAATTATGGGGGTGACAGGATTATTTGGGTGAGCAGTCGGCTCAGTGAGCAAGGCGATATAGCAGGACAATGATTTTGTGAGCGTGGGGGGGGGTGGGATGGTGGTGATTGGATTTCAGAGCGAAGTGACTGTACGAATGATTGCTTGGGGGCACGACTCTCCACGTTGGGTTGAGTGTATCAGTTTTGTACATCTCCAACCCCCCCACCCCCCTTTCCCCGGTTGTGCGTATGTACTCACAGCACTCTGAGGCGAGGCAGCTGCTCACATAGATCCAGAGGGAGAAGTGAGAGACCAGCCCGGGTCAGCGTCCTACAAAGAAAAAGAGACTCCTCTGATCATTGTTGAAGTGCAAGCAGGCGAAAGGATCCCCCAGCTCTGTGAGTCTAACTTAGTCAGACAGGGAGCTGTAAAGGTTTGCCAAACCTGTCACTGGTTGGCATATCTAGCCTACCCCTCCCTGTCCCTTTTCTGAGTCTCCTGTTCCTCCCCCGTCTCCCTCCTTCTTCTTATCTCTCTTCACTCCTTCTCTGTTATGTATGTGGACTCTGGGGATTGTATCTCTGCCCTCACCACGAGTGTCTTCCTTCATTCTTTGTAGTTGTACTGCATGTGGTGAAGCCTTACTCGATTAAATGATACTATGGTATGTATGGTGCCGATGGTGTTTTTGGGGGGTTTTTTTGGATGGGGGGGGCACTCACAAAATTTCCAGGCTGGTGGTTCCTTTGAGATCGGGGAACTCACGGATCTGGGTGGCTCCGTTAAGGGAACTGCAGTCAAACAAGGAGAAAATCTGTCAGAAAACGCTCCCTTTTTCTTTCTCTCTCGCTCACTCACTCAGTCACTCACAGTGTGTGTGTGTGTGTGTGTGTGTGTGTGTGTGTGTGTGTGTGTGTGTGTGTGTGTGAGTGTGTGCATACAGACCTTGTCTAACAGCTCATTTCAGCCATCAAACCTTTCCTCCAACATCAACACAGGCTGTTTTGGCTGTCTCACTAGACATCATAAGTCACACCATTCAACATGTTCTTACAACACACTCTCTCTTACCACATCAGCACACAGCACAGCAATACGCTAACACAACATCATTCAGTAGGCCATTACACATGTCCACTCAACTCTCACTGCAAGGTACAGAGGGTGATTTAAACAGTGTTTGGGCTAACTCACTGGAATGGTTTCTACTGACCACATACTTACAGCGTGTGCAACTTAGGTAAGAACTGGAACGCGGATTTTCCCACAAACTGGATGGGGTTCTCATAGAAATGACTGCAAGAAATGGAGAGAAAAAATGATTTGGACTCCTATCAGCTTAATTTTGTTGGGCTGTACATAATGTTGAAATGAAACCGCAATTATGTATTTATCTAATGTGTGCACATTGTGGCATTAAGAATAAGTATTAAACTCACATGGTTTGGAGCTGAGGGTTTCCCACGAAGGCCCTCTCAGGGATGGCTTTGATATTGTTGTTATGGAAGCCCCTGCAAATATAAAAACATACGGTCAGTGAGACAGCCTGTCAATATGTTTCTGATTGTGTGTGTGTGTGTGTGTGTGTGGTGGAGTGTGTTTTGTGAGTGAGAGGCAAGTCATATGTCCTCATGTTGCACCTGCCATTGCACAGCTGAAAAACATTTTTGGATACATGAGATGTAAACACGCACACATACGCTGTATCTGTGACACATATGCACACTGTGGAACATCTGCTGAAGCTAAGGGAAAACACGGCTCGTGTGTACGTGCATGTGCGTCGGTGTGTGTGCGTGCAGGCGAGCGGGAGCGTGGGTGTGTAGCCAGCACCTGCTTAGGGCGAGAGAGATTGTATCCGAGTGCCACATTAAAATCACTTAACGGGATTACGCGGGATAACGCAACCATGATAGTCATGTTGGGCAGGTGGGTTTCCGTGTACGTGTGCGTGTGTGTGCGTGTGTGTGCGTGTGCGTGCGTGCGTCTGTGTACTCACAGTTCCTGAAGCTTACTCAGTGTCCTAATGGCCACAGGGAACTCCCGCAGATCATTGTAGTTTAAATCCCTGAGAGGGAAAGAGAAAGATAAACAGTCATGATTAAATATATTGAAACATTAAGTCTATGGCATAATGGAGGATTTATATCGCTGCAGTGGAAACTCATCATCCATTGATATGCGATATTCTGTGTGTGCGGAAAGTGTGTCTGATTGCATATGTATGCATGAGCAACCATTTCCTCTCCACTCTGAGAGGCAGACAGCTGTAGAGTGCGAAGTTTGGAGGTGACCCTTGACCTCTGGTGCTCTGACCTGATTATTTAGGTCTGTCTCTGATTAGTTTCCCAGGAAACACTGTATCACAACAACCCTTGTTACAGCGGACACAGCAGGTGGCAGGAAAAAGGGTTTTTTGATCGTATTTGTTGTCTGTATATAGATATGCACTGTAGCTGTGCTTTGTGCACAGGAGGAATTTGCAGTGAGCGTGTCCGTGCAAACATAAGTACGTAAAAGTAAAGTAAGTACTCTGCCATGCTGAGCCATATATGGCCGGGCATGTGCGCATATATGTGTGTCGCCTTTGAAGATTCTCAGCAATGCAGGTGAAAGGACATCTGAAAGCGATCAAATTCATGCTTAACCGGATTAGTTTTACTTTAAAGTAGCATAAAAGCAATTTGATGAACTACTGATATGTATGTGTGTGTTTTTTGCACTGGATGTTGTGAAACGTTTTGGTCCGTTCTGTCTGTGTTTGCATATGCTGCTTCGTTTTCCAGCAGTCCTCTGGATGGCTCTTCGTAGTAATGATTTTATAATACACACTAGGGGTTGGGAAGGGGGCTGGTGATGCAGATGGTCTCTTGTATTTCTCATAAGCAAGGCCGCTGTGAGAGATTAACCCCTCATACCAGTACAATCCCCACGTCAATGACACCTGTCATCTTATCCCACTGAATCATCTGTCCCCCCCACCGCTGATGGCCCAAACACTTTAAGACACACTATTCTGGTCTAGAGAGCCCCATCCCTCATTTTTCTCAATCTCTAGTTTCCCTTCATCCCCACAATCATGGCTCCCATGACTTACGCCCTCTTTCCTCACGTTTTCCAGCATGGGCGATGGCTTTTAACTTGAGTGTTAAGCTGGCCATACGCTTATGAGCGCACAGGCAGTACTTATCTTAGCACACACGCACGTGCCCACACACATGCTCATAAAAAGGAACGCATAGTTTTGGGGTTTTTTTTACACTTCAACAGGTTGTTCAGCAGCATGCCAGAAACGGTGTTTTCATCAGACCACCGTGAATTTTGCAGGAGACACAGTTGCACGGTGTCAATTTGCCTCGCTTTCTTTCGCCACCTCTTTCGTAAGACCGTTTCAGTTTTCTGCGGTTTCCACATTGGTGTGTGGTTAGGATCTAGTTATCAAAGCTACGGCACGTACACTCAAACAACTCTCCCGTAGCCACGCTGAGCCATGTTTGACCTCAGCTGCTTAGCAATTACTTTTACAAAACACAGAGAAATCGGTTGATGTTACTTCAAGGTAATCAAAAAGGAACTTTTCATTTTCACATTCTTGCTGCCCATTTATTGGTTGCGGTTTTTGAGAGACGTTCAAGCACCTGCTGAAGTTACCAGGACATTAATCATTATGCCTTTATGATTTAGCGCTACACTTCATTATTCTTTGCGCTTTGTACGAATGATTTATAAAAACGCATTAATTTCATGTGTTCCTAGTGACACCAAACTCTTTCACACACAAAAAAGAAACGGCTGCAGTCAAGTCTTGTATTACCTTTGTGAGGTTATATTTCAGTGAGTTTCTCATGTCTTAGGGTTATTCTAAGGCTATGTGATTATGTAAACACTACTATACTAAATGAATGTTGATTCTTGCTGGTACTTTGTCATCACAAAGCCTGCGTTAGTGTTAGGGGAAACAGAGGAGGTACTCATTTGGGCCTGTGAAATGAAATCATTTTAGGGTGCATGCATGTAGTTTACGTGTGTGGGTGTGTGCTTGTGCGTGCGTGTGTGGGTGTGTGTAAGATTGTGAAAGTGTCTTGCGTGTAATTCGTATCAGTAACCACTGTCCAAAAAGTGTGTGGCTGTGCGCATGTGTGTGTGAGATACTCACAGCGTCTCCAGACTGTGTAAACCTTCAAAACATCTCGCGCCCATGCTCTGGATCTGGTTGTTATGGAGATGCCTGGAAAACGGCCACAAATATTTTTCTACAAATCAGAAATTGCTTTCTGAAAAACGTTTCCACACTGCAATCATCGCCGCCCTGTTCTTCAGTCAGCGGAACAAATAATTTCTCTGGTAAGTTGAGAAACCCAGACTCAGGAGAGTTCTGTGTAAACAAATCAAGATGTCACTTACAGTACGACAAGGGCGGAGAGGTTGGTGAATGCATAATCTGGGATGTGTGTGATCTGGTTGAGAGCCAGCGTCATGGCCTGCAGGGAAGGCAGGGAGTCCAGGGCCGTCACTGGGATCTCTGTGAGGGAGTTGTCGTCCAACCACAGATGTCTCAGAGAGCGAACCCCTCTAAAGGTCCCAGCCGGAACCTCAGACAACAGGTTAGCATCCAGACGCCTGCAGGGTGAGAGGAACTGAGCTTAGCGAGATAATCACCGAGTCTAAGTACAGTGCGTATGCTCCTATGCATGAGGATCCCTGCTTGTGCGTGCATTAGTGACTGTGTGTCATGGCATCGAAACACTTTGGCTTACAGGAAGGTTATTATGAGAATTACACGTCCTTTATTCTCCTTCTTTCATCTTCGCAGCAGCTTCTTAAAGGCGTCTCATTATGATTTATTTCCATGCTAAATAAGCCATGTCTAGCTTCACTAGCACGGACATGTATGAAATGTATAATGAAAAAAAACACAGAAATGTAGGAGCGACTGTAGTGAACCAGTTTTATTCTAACTGTATTTATGTTGTGTAAAGCATTTTTTGCCGGTATCTGGAAAAAGGGGAAAGGCAGGAGAAGGGAGGAAGAGTCAAAGATACCTCTTCTGTTCCTCCCTCTTTCGATCTTTCCGGTGGAGACTCTCTGTCCCTGGTGTTTCCACCACTCTGACACAAACACAACTCCTTTCAGCTGATGGATTTATGATACTGGACCCACGCACATACATATGCATTCACACTTTCATCTCTTCAACCATACAAAACCAAAATAAACCTTTGTCCCCACTCTCACTCGCTGCCTTCACCCCGTAGGCAATGAGTGTGGACTGTGACACACGCATACACCCCATGCAAACGCACACGTACGTACACATGGCTCATAGTGATGAATGATCCCCTCAGGGGCAGAGTTGACAAGCTGAGACCACTTCCTCCTGCTATTCTTCTTTCTTTGGCCCTTCACACTCATTCATTAATCTCCTTTTCCTCCCTCTGGCCCCTCTCACACTCAACATTTTGTTTCTTACATCTTCATTGATGCCCTCCGAGCCGCTGCAACCCCCTTCTGCGTCTCACTCCTTAACTCTTGTTCGTCTTTCAAACATCCTCCCTTATCAATCTTCCACCGAGGGTCTTCTATTCTCGCACTACAGTTCCTCCTCGGCCATCTCACCCCTCGGGAGGCTTCGCCAAACAAACAGCATCATCAAAGTGAAATCTGAACTTGAACTCTGAACTCTTGGCTTTTCTCCCCAGGGAGATTTTCCATCAGGAGAGGCAACTGTATACACTGGCAGATGCTCACACACAGGCACACAGTGAAACACCCTCCAGCATATACTGTATGTAGATGAATGTGTGTATGGGCGCACACACATAGCTTCAAGAATTTTTCATCTTCTCTACTTCCTGAGCACAGACACACACACACACACACCCCACCAGTGCTAGACATCATTCTTGTGCATCCTGTATGCTCCAAATGTGGACATTGTTTGTCCCTGACCCTGATCATAGGATGAAAGCTACGGAAGACCCTTCAAATTTCTGGTTTGTTCTCCAGGGCAAAATAATAATTGCTCCTTTGGGTGAACCTGCCAGGTCTCTAGAAGGTCCAGACAGAACAAGGAATGTTCCACAGAAGCCAATAAAACGGCAACTATTTCCTGTCCATCACATCAAAGTCCGAGGTACAATTACAGGAGAGAGAAACAGAGACAAAAAGAGAAAGTTCTCTTAAATGATCCAGGAGATCTGTGGACCTGCCTTCACTGGTTTAATTCTCCAGATGGCCAAGATTTCATTCAATGGGGGAACTTGGAGAAGCGTGTTTCCCTAAATCGATTCAAATCTATAAAAACAGGGTTGCGTTGATTTAATGTGGCTTGTGGAACTCATCAGTGGTGATTACTCTGCTTAACCTGTGGGTTGGGGCCCAAAACGCATCTGTCTGCTTTATGATGGCACCGAACTAAACAACAGCACTCGCGCTGTGTTGTTGTAATTAGCCTGTTCCAAACGGCGAGACAAATTTCTTGACTCAGTTTCAGTTCTCTGCTGACAAAAGGATTCTTGTCCAAGATTAAGTCATGATTTATTCTGGATGAAAGCCTCCTTTATGCATTTATACCAATTTAAAGCCCTTGCGCTGACTCAGATGCTGCCTCTCTTTCTGTCTTACCTGGTGTGTTTTATGTCAGTGAGAGGCGCCGACAAGCTTCACTCTCCAAAGCCTTTCCAGTAATCTTTCTCCGCTGGGCTTATCATTACTGTAATGACAAGGTGCGTCTCTATGCACCGGCTCTGTGTGTACGCGCGCTGGTGCGTGCCTATGTGTGTGTGTTTCATTACTTGAGATGATCTCTATCTGAAGAAATTAAGAGAAGACCACACACAAGCTTGTGCACACATACACAAACACACACACCTGGATTGAAGACAGACATCAGCATGACAGAAAATTGTCAATTCAGACATACATACTCACATAAGCATGTGATCTATAGCCCCTGGCTGTGAGTACAGTATGTGTGCACAGGTCTGAGTGTGTGTATGCGTGTGTGTAGGCTTTGTGACTGTATTAAGGGAGAGTAGGCCTGCTTCACACCAGACGGGGAAACATTGTAGGTGGTAGAGGACTTGCATGTGCACACCCCTTCTGTGTTACAACTCCAGCAATGTGAGTGTGTCTGCGTGATGAAAGAAATGGCTTTATGGATATTTACAAAGAATTATTAATTTGGAAAGCAGGGACGTGGTGTATGTGTGCGGTACAAAGTTGGGAGAGACGGGCAGGGGTGAGGAATTACAGATGAGGTGGTCCACGTGCACCCGCCCAAACATGCACGCTGACACACACGCATACAAATGCACGCTGACCCCACAGATGAGACAATTAAGCCACCAAACACTCTCATTAGCCAGGGGGATAGCGGTGTGGGTGGTGGGAGAAGAACGGAGGAGAGGAGCGGAGGAGGAAGAGGGGGGAATTGATGGAAAATGGGGTTGTTTCACAGCTCATTGGAGATGCTCTCCCTGGCCTGCAGTGTCTGCTGTTTCCCTCATGGCTTCCAGATGCTACCATGAACTGCACTGACACAGTGGGGCTGTGACTCCTACCATCAGGCAGTACAGCACTGAATGTAGAGCTATTGCAGCCGACATTGGGGTATGGTCTGTAATATGTCAGTGGTACTCTATACCTGCATTGCGGTTAGAGCTGAGATGTGTGGGTGGGTGGCCGGGGGGATGTTTCATTCCCTGCTGGATGAGGTAGAGTAGCATGATTAGTGTGTGTGTTTGTGTGTGTGCGTGCATGTGTAAGAGAGAGAGACTCACAAGGACAGTAGGTTGGGTAGGTCCCATGGAGCATCATCAGGAAGTCTCTCCAGCTGGTTGTTTTGCAGCATTCTGAAAGGCACGTACAGATGATTCATTTACAGGTAACACGGTATGTCTATAGGTGATGGAGTGTATGGGGTGTGCATGAGGAGCACATCAGGCAGAACAAATAATTCCACGGTGAGGGAAATCTGACACAAGAGGGAAAGGGCCAGTGAAAAGCTTGAAGAGAAGCAGAGAATGAGGGATAGAGGAAAAGAAAAAGAGAAGCTCCTTGGGTGGGCTGCTGATGTCATTCTCAGAAGAATGGAGCAGAAAAAGCGAGGAAGTGGGGAGCAAACAATAGCCCTCTCTCTTTTCTCTTGCTCCCTCTCTTTCTCTGTCTTCCTCTCCTTCTTTTCTTTAAAGTTTTTATGGTGATCAGTCATCTGACATTTGTGCATGAGGCATCTAGACTCCAGCGTGTTGCTGTCAGCAGCATCACTATGCCTTCACTGAGTACCGTGGCATCATGGTGCCACAGGAGTCCTTGTGAGTCTAACAATATCACGCCTTTTGTAACAACAACAGTTAAATATCTGAGCTTACAGTAACATTAATATATATCAGGATCTTTTTTTTATTTGTGAGTAGGAAAGAACATTGATGCCTCTTTTGTCATGAACTACATTTTTTAATTTCTAATTGTGTGCGTTCCTATATTATATAAATGTTGATAGTACAGTGCATTCCAGATTTGTCAGGATGTAAAGAACATATTTTTTCTATGTTTACATAAACCAGAGTGTTGCATGCTTTCATAGTTTAGTGTATTTCACAACAGTGCCCAGTGTAAGACATGATGATTGCTTCAGTTCAGGAGGGAAAGTTTCCACTGGCGTGATGATGCCACGATAAATACATTGAATTGAGGCTTTTCCTGTTTCAAAGAAATTCCCCATGGAGAACTTCACTGTACTGCAGCCAGGGTTCATAACCTTTCCTCTGTGCACGTGTGTGTGTGTGTGTGTGGTGAGAGTCAGCAGGGATATTGCAGTTACCCTACACAAGGTCAGCAGTCCATTTGGGTTTGACACCAGCTGACTTTAACTAATATATTGAGGAAGTAAACCAATGCCTTGGCTGCTTTTGGGTCAAAAAGACTGTCCAAAGCTTGCTCGGGGGTTATAGTGTGATGCATGAATGCTTGCAGACGTGTATGTGTGTCCTTCGGGAATAATGACATAATAGCCCAGGATTCATGGCTGGTTCGCTCACTCAGTTAGTTTCACAACACAAGGTGAAAGAAGATTGACTTCTGTGCTTGGTAATCCCCCACAGATTCCCTCAAATTACGAACCGCAGTTCTCAAACTAAATGTATTTATATTCTGCGGCAGGGCTTTGCAGACCTTTCTCAGCCAGGCTCCAGGTCCAGGGAATTGAGTTGGTTGCCAAGGCTCATGAACCTCCTTAATACCCATGTCTTGCACCCACTAGAAATGTGACCACAACTCATTTGATGCCACACTCACAAGTCAGAAAATACCATGGTTTTGAAGGTGGCTTTGCACCTTTTTGTGATTTAACACTTCACAGCAGCGCTAACAGTTGGTGGCCATGGATCATAAGACTCTGAGCAATTGCGTGTTGAAAGAACAGCTTTGAGCAGCTTTTTTAAGTTCATTTTTTTGTCACTTGCAGTAATCTCGGTGGGTGGTGTGGCTGGGAGGTCCCTGCATTACACCTGTGAGGGTTTGTGCTATGTGTGTTTGCTTGCAACTGAAACAGGGCTTGTTTGGGAATAAAAGAGCTAGAAACCCGTAAACTTTAACTGCAGTTAATGATGCGTGGCCTGTGTGTTTTATTCAAGGCAGGAGCACGGCTCCATCCCTCCCCCGAAAGGCTGGAGTGGAGCAACCCACCTGGGATGTGGACTGAACCACAGGAGTGGGACAGGGAGGGCGAGAGGAGAAGGTTACTTACAGAACTTTGAGGTTGTGGAGACCCTGGAGAGCGTGGCCTGAAATATACCTCAGCTGATTCCCTGAGATACGCCTATGGGAGAGACAACACAGAGCTCAAAAAGGAGAGAACAAAATCTAAAAGTGAACAATGAAATACGAGCACATACACAAAGACATTTACAAGTCTCATGAGAGTTGTGCCTTTTGCTTTATTCTACGTCTTTGGATTGAGCTGTGATATGACTTCATCCTACAGTTCCTGCTACAGGGTTACTGATGGGGCAGTATGCAAATAACAATATTTCGTTCCATTCAGTGTGGTTGCTGTTGGCTGAAAGCGCACCCTGAAACCTTAACCAATCCAGGGTGCTCCGGTGACTGAGTAAAGACTGAATTGAATGAGACTGAGACTGGGTTAACAAGTGCAGCGCAAGAGTATATTTGCTTATGCTTATGTGCGTGTTTATGCGTGTGTGTAGATGCGATATGCGTGCACATGGGCTCGTGCGTGCGCAGCAGGGAATACGCGAGCTATTTTCCACGTCCTTGAGGTAAATTGGGCTCGTTCGGAGGGGCCACGAGGACAGCGAGGGAGGAAAAACCACACACGTTCACACGAGCAATCCAATCAGTTTGTTTATCAAACACAGCACCTAATGGTCATTTGTGAGTGTGTATAAGATGTCCAAATAAATAACATTCAGTCCAGCAGAGTAACTCCCAAGGTCACGAGCTGGAAGCGCAGTTTAAACACAGATCTGGTCGTCACAGCTCAAGACCACCCACTTTTATTAAACACACGCACACGTTAAAAGTTACTCGTTGGCATCCTCCTCCTCGCACCGTTGCTCTGCAGGTGACATTTGCCTGACATTTCAACCTTATGCTAAGCAGCCTGCCTCTGGCTGAGTTTCTCCATCGGTGCCAGGATATTGAAATATTGATATAGAGTGCTGTCTGCCTTTCCAAACCGCTATCATCCAGATGGTAATGGTCGAGGACTCCCAGCAAACTCCCTCTGGCATTTGATACTCATGTCAACATGTCTCAGGCTTATTACTGTGCAGTGGCAAACCACATAACCCCACCTGCGCCTGCCAAATCTCACACTCAGCCCAGTTTAGGACTCTTTTAGAGCTCATATTTACCAACACACACACACACACATAGATGCACGCCCACATCGGCATACTAGAGAGCAAAACGGACTGATCGTTATCCAAGCTATTATGGGGGCATTTAGTCATGCTGCTCAAACAACAGTCAAAACTCATTCAAACAGACTTTGACTGCGCCATGTGACGTCTCAATATTTTCTCAGAGATGAAAGAGAGTTGATCTGTTGTGACTGCATCACTTTGACCCCACAAATTCCAACATTCATTCTCGTTTCAAGATAAAGGAGTTCAATTTGTTCTTAGATCCGGTTTGCACTCATAACAATCTCGAACCACAACCTGTTCACTTTTCTGCCCATTTGTTGTCCCTCTGAGGACAATAGGTCTGCTACTTCAATACCATTGCAGTTTCCGCTATTGCACAAGCTGGTCACCGGGGAGCATTTCAATAGCTACTTTTCCAGAGGTAACTGTTTCAATAGTCCTTGCTGAGGTCCTGACACCAGTAAAATAGATCTAAGCCTCTTTCTGCTAAGACCCCTAAGTGCCTTCTTTTGATTCCTGTTCAAATGCTATGATTGGTTACAGACACACTGGATGGAAAAAAGATATAGGTAGCACCAAAGAAAAATAAATGTCTTTTCTATGGGGGGATCAGGAGCACAAGTAATTTAGAGTTTTAGAAAACAAACACCGTAGTTAAGGCCATGGTATGATGTGCATGTCGTACTGCCAGCCCAGCCTTTCTCTATTAGCTGCACCATTGAAGCCAAAACAGCATTAGAGTGGAATCATACTCCTTTTGCCGACTTCATTTGTCAAATGGATAATTATGTCGAAAGCGAAGATGGATATTGAAAAAGGAAAGAAATGTTCAGACATTCTTGATAGACATCAACAGAACACCGGCAGTTGCCATTGACCAACTGTTTCCATGATATCAGTGTGTGTATTTCTCTGTGTACGCGTGTAAATGATCGTATGTATGAGTGAATGTTCCGCACTTAGCCTCCTAGTCGTTCCACATCAATCTCATTCTAATGAAAGGCGCCTTGCTCTTGTCAAACCGTGGCTCCAACTCTCCAACTGTTTCTTTTTTTTCTTTTTAAATTGATTTGGGGATGGTTCGAATTTTTCTTGGCCCCTGGACTGCGCAGATAAAAATTCCACCTCAGCATAATTCAGCTTTACTGAGGTGATTCATAGATAAAATAACAGAAGCCAGTGCAGTTCAAACATACGCTAGAACAGTGGGAGGGGGATGCCACTATGTAACAAAGGTGAGACCACCCTGCTATCAGACCTATCAAAGCTGAGTTAGGGCTTTACCAAAACATACCAACTGCTGATTATCCCATGTATCGCCATGTCCTATTGCCTCAAAATAATAAACAAAAAGATGGAGAGCAAAGACAGCATCATATTTCGGGATGCTGTATCTCAGGTACTGATAGGACATCATAGAGGCAGCAGGGCCAGGATGGATGATAGGAGTCGATGATGAAAGAAGATGGAGGGGATAAACAGGTCTGATCAGAGAGAGTCTGGTTCATGTGTGGGTGTATCTGCAAGTACATATGCATGTGTGATCCTTTTTCAACCCTGGTCCATCAATAGAAATGTTATCCCTCCTTCTGTTCTGAGATGCAGCCTGAGGGTCAACCACTTAACCTGGCGTTAACCTCTGAAATGACTGGAGTAAAATATAGACATGTGGAAACAGTGTGTGGGTGTGTATGTGAGGTGTATGTTTGTGGGAGAGAGAGACAGAGCGACCAGCAGGCAAAAACCAATGTTGGCAAAACTAAAAGGAAAAGTTTTAATTGACCTAGATAGTCCCAGATGTGTTGTGCACCTGGAGTATCAAAACAGCCAATATTGTAAGCCCTTAACCCTCACCTACGTCATGCTTCTGGCCTATCAGCAGACAATCTTATCACCAAGGGGAAGACAAGCAGGGCAGCACTGGCCTCCACTCTCCATTTCTCTCCTCTCACATTTGGATTTCATTTGTGTGATAGTTGGAGAGCACCTTAGTGCGCTCTCACAGGGCCAGAGAAGCCCCGACAGTGTGGTGGATATTCCAGAGTTGGCGGATGCGGCTGAAGATAAAACAGATTATCAGAATTTCAGTCTTGCACTGATGACTGGAGCTAGCACCGGATTCCACGCACATTCACTTAGGATAACAATATTCTGCGTAAGGAGAGGCAAAGCCAACACTGATAGGGGTTTTTAAGGAAAGATTCCAGTGAGATTGTTTTACCTGTCGGGCCCCTTTGAATGGTCTGATTTCAGCTGTGTGTTTAGGTGGTGAGTGATGGCTACAGGTAATGATAAGATGAGCACGAAAAGACTCATCCCAAATGGCTAATTATTAGGGGAGTCAAAGGAAAAGGGTGAAATGTGATCACCGGAGTTACGAACAGCGTGGACTTTGATGGGCGGAAAACACTGTCGCCTTCTGAAGTACTTTTCAGGACTAGATGGCGCTACTTTGATATTAGAGCAGAACATTTGAAGAGAGGGGATGTCTTTGATATGTCAGTGAGTAACCAGCCGCAGTGTCTGTACCTGAGTTTGGGCCTCGCTGCCCTGTCATTAATCCACAGGCCTCTCAGTCGCCTCTCTTCATGCTTTGTCTGAATGACAGTTGTGCGCAGGTTTATGTATAGTGAATTAAGAGGCAATTCACTGATCAAAAGAAATAAAGGAAGGCTTAATAAGAGGGATCTGATATCAGAAATATGGATTTACAGTTCAAGAAATGGCTAGAGGGCGGGGTAATTAAACTTATCAATATTACTGCTGCAATGAATCAAAGGGAGATGTAGCCTGGCAAGATTTTCTACTTGCTTTGCTGCTTTGTGATTTAATTTAATCACCTACTTGAGGTTCAAAGGGATTAGCTGTTGCACTTTGATACAGAGGAGGTGTGAACTGAACTGAAGAGATGAGAGGCAGCGTGACACAATTTAAATTTACTAGCAGCGCTTGAGAAAGATACTCTCCATGTGGCTTGTAAGATTTTATCCCCTCTCCTCCCCATCGTGTTCAAGTGGATGAAAGCTGGACTTTATGCCACAAGCAGATATGTTTGCGTTTGCAAGAACGTGGGGAGCACCCAGAAGGACCAGAAAGTAGTAGAAGTAGAAAACTATCAAAGGCAGCAATTACAGCTTGCAGTAGCCTGCAGCAAAATGGAGATGGGGGATATACAGTAGGAATGAATTGGAAAAGGAGGGAGATAGAGTGTGTGTGTGTGTGTGTGTGTGGGGGGGGGGGCAGGAGGTAGAACCCAACATCAAACAATTTATCACTCTACTAGTCACAACATGCCTAGTCCTTGCCTCTCTCTGGGCTCCCAACAAGTGCCGTAGACCCACATCAAACGCTCTCTCTCAAACCGACCGTGTTTGTGTTTAGAGTCTTGGTTTGTTTTTCTAAGTGCCATAAGTTGTTGTAATTATAACATGTTTACCATAAACTGCCATGCTTCATCTTTCTAAACATTCCAGCGAGGAGTGGATTGTCAGAAATGTACTTTTCCTTTCCTTGGAACACCTTCATCACAGCATGTCTCCAGAAATGGTCAGCGGGCTGTAAAAATTGGCTTTGGGGCAGCAACATCCTCCTTGGAAGCGTTACAAAGCAACAGAACGTCTCCATAAAATGTCAGGACATGAGAGTGATGCAGAGGAAGCAAGATCAACGGGGTTGTAAAACACTGGGAGGATTGTCTCTTGACAAACACTGCAGGTGGAGCTGCATCCAAGACCCCCCACCCCCTCCGCCCACCCCTTTTCCCCAGTGCAGGCAAATGTCAACCTCAATATTCAGCATCACTCTGCACTGTGTGGTTCTGATTATCACGCCATCAGCAAAATCTGACCTTTGCCGACAGCAAAAGTTTAAATCAGCAATTCAATTACAGACAATAAATCAAAGCCTTGAATTTAATTCGGTAACTTCAAGGTGTCACACAACTTCGTTCCACTTTGTTCTGCTCTTCAGATCCAGTTTGACTGTGATTCAAAGTCAACGGAATGGTTATCCAGCTAACCTTTTACTTTTATCATTGTTAGCTCATGCCTCACAGGCTGCAGCTGCAAGAATTAGCAAAGAAAACAGCAGACTGTTCAAACACCCCATGCACACAATCACATTCTGCACACACACTGGAGGCTTCAGAAGTAAAAGAATCAGGTGAAGGCTGACATACACACACAAGCCTCCATGAATTGCTGTGCTACACACTTACACACACATATTTGCACCCTGAGGGCAAATCTGTGGGCCGCCTTTGTCAAACCAAGACTTAGCCGAATTCTGCTGAGCGGTCAGATCAGGTATCGGTGAGGTCGCCCAAAAATCATGTTCAAAAAGTTTTGTGATTTTGCTGCAGTGAGCTTTCTTTCACCAGCCCTTCGAGAATGAAACCAATACTTTTCTACTCTGTGAAGTGCTCACCACACTGTGTCTGTAGCACAGAGTATAGAAGTCAAGAAATTTGACACGGTGGCAGAGTCTTAGTCTTGTTTGCTTGTTTTGAAATCAGATACGCCATGCAGGCCTTTATTCCATCCAAAGATCATGCCTGTTTTTTACATTTAGTGTCTCGAACACCTATATCAAAACATTTCAACCATACTTATACTTGATGCTACAAATAAGTAAAACATGAAACATCTTTGCTCTTTTCATTTTCCCCTAATCTTGTCCTGACATTCTCCTATGGTGTGTGTTTGCTTTGGCAACAGCTTGTGTCTACGTGTATACTGCTCCTGCTGAGCTGTCCCGCTGAAACAAAGTCAAGGAGGGCAAGAAAGCAGCGGCTTGGATGCTGAGCACAGAACCTGCTCTCTAAACACTTAAAGGACCATATATTCACTCTCCGAGTGAATATCAGGTTCCCTTCACCTCCCTCTTGTATGCAGGCGTCCCACGATATACTAGCCCACTGCTGCAGGCAGATTCTTGGAAGGAGAGATCAGAGGCAGGCCAGAGTCATCAATCCCCATCACTGGGGTCTGTACGTATCAGTGGCCCGGGAGTGACTGTTTCTTGTCATGAGTGAGTTGTGACGATGGAGATTTATTAATTGAATGCGAGTTGAATGATCTTGTACTCACAGTTCTGATAACAGGTGCAGGCGGTGGAAGGCTCTGGGCTGGATCTCGCTGATGTTGTTCATGCTCAGATCCCTGGAGAGAGAAAACAGGCAGCATCAGTATCAATGTGCCAGTCAGTGCATAGCTTATCAATGGTCTTTTAAGGTATTAGAGACATGTAAAATTGCAGCGTTCAAATGTTTTTCACGTGGCGATCAATCATCAAGAGTGGGAGTAGGACAACGAGAGAGGTTAGAGGGTTAGGTAGAGAGGTTGGAGTACGAAAAGGGAGGAGAAGTAGATGCAGAAGAGAATTTTCCCCAATGAATCACTGCTGGGCAGCTGTAATTTCCTCCTCGTCCCAGTGACTCTTTCTCTTTTCCAGATGTCTTACTCTACCTACTCTTACATCTGACCTCTCAGTCTACCTCCATATCTACCCCCCCCCTTCTTTTTTGCTCCGCCAGGTTTCTCAGGAGACCACCTCCTTCCCCTTTTGTTCAGAGCTGCACCATAGACACACTCCATTTCTCTCTGTCTCTGACACACAGCTCTGACGTGAGAGGGTGTGTTGGGGGGTGAGTGTTGACGCAGCTGCGTTGCGGTCAAAGAGGGAGAGGTGCAGGATGCTCGGATACATGCATGCATGCACCAACACACACACGCTCGCATTCAACACACACACACACACACACACACACACACTCACACACATGCACGTAACTGAGGACAACTCATGTGTCAGCCTCTGGTAGAAAACATATATAACCTCATGGCCCCAGTCATGTAAGGTCATCTCTTTGATAAACACAATGAAAGCAAGGAGGTGTTACGTCACCCCTTCTTTGCTTTCACAGCCCTTGGGGTCTCACATGAGTCTTCAAGAGTGAGGCTTGTATGTGTGTGTGTGTGTGTATGTGTGTGTATGACACTAACCATTGCTCATAAAGCCAGACCACCGGGCTAGCAAGTGTAAACTGTGCTCTCAGAAGCCCTTTGCAGTTGGGAGTTTTGACACACTGGCTGTTTGTTTGTCAAGGCAGCCAGGCTGACGGGGGGCTGGATGGATCTATCTGCAGGCGTGATCTATATTCAGCTTTGGGGGAAATGTGGTAAAAAAAAAAAAAACACTGCACAGCAATGCTCTGTTCACAAATTTGGATATTTGAGTTGCCAGTCATATTTAGCAGTTATGACAAATCCAATATACCAACAGTACCTTCTCAACGATAATGTTTAACATGAGACTCTGGGAGGCGGTGGCAGGGGAGTTGTGCGCTCACCATGTGATGAGCTTGCAGTCTTCAATGTGTCCTATTTGCCATGAGTTTTTTGTAGGTCAGATAATTATGTAGTCCTCTTACAGCCTCTGCTGACATTGGATATTTTCCTTATGAAAGCATAATAATGGCATGTTAGTTTCCTTGCATGGGAATTTCCTGTTACAGATGCCCCCTCCTGGGAGGTCTGACTGCAGAGAGAGAGGGGTTCAAGGTGTTACTCAAGGACACACATGCAGGGCGGATGATTTCAATCCATGCTGAGGGGGAAATGGCTTAATAGAGCAAAGCAGGCAATCCATTTTCCAATTTTATTGCTCACCTCAGCATGACTGACCAAAACTTTTTTGTATCATTTGATATGCAGGTCCCTGATTATTTGTAGTCAAGTAAAAAATGCTGAGGTTAAAACAATCAAGAAAGCCCTTGCAAATGTTTAGGAAATGCATTTAGCTTGTTTGTAATGCTTGAGGGATATCTAGTTTAGAGGAAAAAGTTAACCATAATACAATCTGTTATAAGAAATGATCTACATGGCAATTAATTGCCATAGCCTCATTACTGATGTAACGTTTAGGTTCTCGTACAAAATAATAAACACAGTAAAAGCAAGTTAGAAAATCTTCTTTCTAGTGAACCTAATCCGCTCCTTTAGGCAATGTAGAACAGTACGTTTCTTTAAAAAATATGATAGCAGAATAATTTCAAATCTGAAAAATGAATAAATAATATATTATTTATTTCTGTTTAGATGTGATGACCTGAAAAACTCTTGCTGACATGGGATGGTCAAACCTAGTTCCCTGTAAAAGTGCGGTGATGTCATGTAAATTATATGCTTCATGTCAGTCCCCATTTATTGGCACTGCTCAGGCTCCAGGCAGTAATTTGGGAATAAGTGCAACAAGTGTAATGCACTTCTGCTTGATTAAAGTCCAGGGTAAATGTAAGTGATAATAAAGTTTCCATGGAAATGACACAGCGGTAATGGCAAGCGAAATGACATAACCAAGACTGGGAGACGTCATGCATGACACAGGAATTACATGATCATCTCATCGGGCCTTGTGAACAATACACACACACACACACACACACACACACACACATGCTTTAATCATAGTTATTGTCTGTGTACTAATACACTCTTGAGAAAAATATTTATTGGAAAATTCATGAGGGATCATTAAAGAATTGCAGACACACACCATCACCCAGCTTCTGGGGATGCGCCCACTGATGGAGACAAAGCTCCATTATCTGGTGCTGATTAAAAATGCCATAAACAAACGTGTGAAGTCCATAACAGCGGCCTCACTCAGACAGAATAAACACGCAGCGATGGAGAGTGAAAATGTTTAAAAATAAAGACACACAGTGGTGAGTCATGGGGAAAGGTTGAACGCAGCTCAGCTCGGCTGTGCTCTCCAGCGAGCTCATTGGGAAGCCGGGGAGAGAGACATTTCTGCTGTGCAGGCCAAGGCCTCCGCTGACAACTTGACGTATCGTTGGAAGGCGCTGCGCTATGGCTTGTTTTTAAAATCAAATAACAGCTGTGGCTTTTTTAAACCATGATAATTATGATTGATGACTACCACATGTGCATTGTGTCGGCTGGCGCTGTGACGTGCAGATATTTTCAACGCAAATAAACGGCCACAAAAGCAATGAGAAAGAGAGCGGTTAAAGATTTTGCAGGCTCCGCAGCGTATGGGAGTTTCACAATTAGAATTGGGGTTTCTGTGTCCCCATTTTATGGCCATCTCTAATGTTTGAGGGTGTGTGTGTCTTGTGTGAGAGAGAGGGAGACTGAGTGCAAGTACGTGTGTGTGTGCAGCGCAATATTTTTTTTCCATTTATAGGTGGCTGCGGTGTGTGTGGTAAGATGTCTGTCGCTCATTTTCACACCCCTATTGTTTTCCAGTGAGCCTGCAGATGTGGTGGGTACAGTCCCTGGTTGCGCTTTCACCACATCATACATGGCCGGGTCATGGAAAGGGATTGTTCTGTGTGTGTGTGTGTGTGTGTGTGTGTGTGTGTGTGTGTGTATGTGTGTTTATGAGGGGCACAAGTGAAGTTCTTGTGGTTTCTCCTCTCTTTCTTCATGTGAGTATTCAGGAGGGACCTGTCCTGCCCTATATCTTGGCCATCGCGGCATCATGAGAGAAGCCTGATATTGCTCGCGGAATAACGTGCCTCTCAACCAAACAGAGGCGCACAGGCCATCTCCACCCCTCAGATCTGCCACTGAATGACAAACTAAAGTCTACTCAGCAGCATTAGGCTCAGAGGGTGCAGACATGGAGACCCACGCTCATCCTTCAACAAACACACTCCCAAATGTGCCTCGATATGCCTCTTTTTATCCCCCTTTGTTCTGAATCTGCAGAATGACTGACAAAGCCCCCAGTGATCTCTTACTGTTTCCCCCAGAGAGAAATTAGATTTTCATGTGCGTGCATGTGATTTGTGTGTTTAGACACGGTAACTTGTGTGAAATTGAGGCCAATATTGCAACAATTGGAGAAGGGGGGGAGCATTTTTTCCATTCCTCTTCCCTCCATTGTTCCGTGATTCTGCAGATACACAATGTGCTCTGATAGATCATTTAGTCTTTCCTCTCCAGAGTGCGTGCATGCTTATGTGCATGTGAATGTAAGAGAGGAAGGTTTGGCATAGGAAGAAAGGTAAAGCGCTGGATATTTGACTGCTTTATGCTGTGATTAATAGAGTAACCATGGCAAGCAGCTTGTCTTAAGGGGGGAACAGAAGCATGAAAAAGCAGAGGTACATTTCCATTCATCAGCCTTGGCCCTTTCTCTTATGCCACCCTATTGCTCACACTCACTCTTTCTCTCTCCTTCTCTGTTTCGAATTTCAAGTGGAGCATGGGGTTACACAGTCCAGTACTTACAATAATGTGATTCATCATATTTCCTCCCCGCCGTCAACAGAACTACTGAAGGATGTTATCAGTTCTGTGATCAAAGGCAGAGTGTGTGTGGGTGTGAATGTGCCCCTAGCTCCATTGTAGCCAGTTTTAAAACTGGAAGCATTTCTGACAAGAGCTGGTGATTTAGCGCAGCAAAACAACTGGCCACATCATATGAAAAACACCCCTGTTTATGTTTGGAAGCGTACACACACACACACACACACACACGCTGCATCCACTGGCAGTCCAACACGCTCCAGGCTCAGGGTGGCTTTTGTGGGGCGGCTGACGGACCACCCTGGTGAGTGAATATACCCTCAGACTAGGGGCAGATGTGATCAGCATTCAGGTGCCTGTTTCTAGCATCAGTGGTGAAATGTGTCAGTCAGACAAAGCAGAGCAAGAGCAGCCCGAGGAGAGATGACTTGATACATTTCACTTTGGTGAATTCCATTGTCTCAGAGTAAAAAATATATATGGAAAAGTTTCTGGCATGTTGTTCATGCATAAAATTGCATGCAGGTACTGTACATAACAAAGCAGGCCAAAGCATGTAAACAAACAGGCTGACTTTGTTGCCATTGAGGAGGATGTTTTTCATAACTCTCTCACACACACACACACACACACACACACACACACACACACTCAGGCACACAAATTCACATCACAAGAGCCATGCCCTGAGGTCTTCCTTCTCACTTCCTCCTCTGCTCTCTCCCCCTCTCTCTTTCTTCTAGCCTCCCTGCCAATCCTTTGCTCCCTCGCTCAGGTGGAGACTCTTACCAAACAAACAGCCAATAATAGCAGTAAGCTCTGCACCTTTGAAGGCGGCTTATCTGTGAGGAACATTAGAGTAATAGATCTTTAGTGGAAATCAACAGCAAGGGCCTTGCCCAGAGGGCAGGAGCTCTGCACTCACAGTGTTTGGGCCACACCTTGGCTGTCTTTTACAATAACTATGACAGTAATGTCTTCAGTTGGATTCAGCCAGTCTGATCCTCTCCGCTTAGTTCTTTGAAACAGTTAAGGCCATGATGAAAGAGGATCTTTTATGCCACACAATGCAACTGGTAGTCAATGATCAGGCGCCGCCTTAAAGAGGGCCGAGATGGTTGTGTATGTGTTGGAAAGGGATGTGTGTGTCCTGTGAGTGGCTGTGAGGTGGAAGTGTGCTTGCTGAAGTTTGAATAGCCCGTCTGCTTTGGCATTCAGTTTCTCTTGCAGTCACACATGAGCTTGCACACACTCAAACATGTACACACACACACACACACACACACACACACACACACACACACACACACACACAAAGAGTCAGGGAGGTGAGTAGAAAACTCCTTCCTCTAAAGATGTGTTGTTTTTTTTCCTTCCTCTCTCCCAGACTTCCTGGGAGGGGCACACTGCCCTTTGTGTCCGAAGGCACTCTCTCTTTATCTTTCCCTCTCTTATTCTCTCTTTCTCTCATTCATGGGGCACAAAGAGCAAGGGAGAGGGCAAGGAAGAGTCTTTCACCTGAACAAGAAGGGCCACGGAGAGGACCGGGCCACAAAAGAGCAGAGAAACAGAGAGGGAGGAAGAGAAAAGACGAGATAACAAGGCAGAAAAGGGAGATGCGTCTGTTGTCGCGTTCCCATGTTTTGTACCCTTTCCCGCTCGCTGCGGTTTAGCGGTGAATGACAGGCGGATGTCTGGGCGGAGAGAGCTGCTGTTTAGTCTGAGGCCATGTCATGGGAAACATATTCATGCCCTCTGGGACTTATTCATACACTGGTATAATGTGCGTGCACACACGCACACGTGCATGTGCACTCTCTGTGTCCGCTCCTTGTCCTCCCACACACACCCTGTCATGAGGCAGAGGGGAGCGGGGTGAAAGGTCAAGCACTTCAGTAATGGCGCAGGAAGTGTTGGAACAGTCGGTGCTACACAACATACAGCTAACTCCAACATGTGGACAGGACTGACAGGCAGCTGTTGTGGGTAGGACATAGCTTTGGAAGGCAGAAAGGCATTCATAGCCCTGCCCATACTCCACTACTCTGTTGTTTGGCATGTATATTTCGTCTGGCTTTCATATATGTTTGTTACATTACAAGTGGCCGAGAACATTTTTGGCTTGTCTCTAAATCTAAGTGTAACAATCTATGCCACAAAAAAGAAATGTTTCAAGAACACAGGACAAACACATGCCACCGATGTGTGGAAAAGGGTTACAAATTTCACCACTTTTCCACACATCCTGAAAAGGTATCTCTTACAGAGGTGTGTGTGTGTTTTTCCTGCACACTGATTCAAGGCAGATTCTCAGCAGTGGATAGAACAGTAAATGAAACCCGATGAGTATTAGTGTCAGGCTCTATTATGACTTCATTTGGTTGAATGGCAGAAACAGGCGGACACTGGATCTAGTTAGAAGACTGCTCAAATCCACTCCTGGCTCGCTCCTCCTTAACTGCTGCACTCGCAGATCTATGATCGGCTCATCTGCTCCATATATTTAACAGGACCCACGGATAACATCTCGAACTGAACTTAGATCAGCACACGATGAAATCTTACCCCATACCAGTGAGGACATGTGGCTGCTGTTGGTTTAAAGAGATTTAGTTTGGCCCCTTGCCATGCATGTAAAAAAGTCCAGATTTCCTCTTTTGCTCCTTCTAAGACATGTAATAGAGACATGAGCACGTCTGGCTGCAGTTGCACAGGCTCCACAGTGGCAGAATTCCCTGCAGCCTCCCTTTACAGCAGATGGAAAATACACCTGTGAAGTGCAATCGTAGCAAGAAGTAATACTGTTGCCTTATGCCATCAGAGTGACCTGACTGCTGTTTCTGCACTCAGGTCAGTTAACCTAACCCTGCAAAATGAAGAGCTCTGAAAAAGATGTCATCATTCCTTCTCGTCCTTCTTAATTCACCTTCTCACCTTCTGTTTTCTACATCTCATCTTCCACTTTCTGGACATCTTCCTCTTCCTGTGCAGTTACCAACGTTTGGCTGCGCTTTTTGTGTGTGTGTGTGTGTGTGTCCTGAGGTGTGTGCACATGTGTGTGACATTCAAGTGTGTCTGTAATTGCCTCTTTGTTCCCTTCAGCAAACTGCCGTACCAGTGGTCCATTCTCCCAATCTAATCCCTGCTAGCATTGCTGTATCAGCACTGCTCTGTGGGATGCTTTGATGCCGCACAGGGGGATTGGATAGGGTATTAACCATCATTAAGACAGTGTTGTGTGTGTGTGTGTGTGTGTGTGTGTGTGTGTGTGTGTGTGTGTGTGCCTGTGCTTGTGCGCGCGTGCGACGAGTTTCCCTGTGAGTAATGTGCACATGAGGGTCGTGTGTGTGTGTCTTTGTGTGTGTTGGTGAGAGAGAGACTGTGTACACGGTTGGAAAGAGCATTAAGTATCATTAGCTCTTACTAGTCATCACCTGCACACTGCCAGCCCCACATGAGCCACTTTAGTCAGCAGGCCTGGCCAGCGATCACACAGATAGGCAGACAGAGACAGACAGAGTCAAGTTGAGGTACAGAGGGAACTTAGAAAGCTATGTCTTACCCATACCACTATCAACCCTAATGTAAACACTCTCATCTATTCCTTTAGCTCTTTTTTATTACTATTATTATTATAACAAATTTGGGAAGTTATTGTGCTCTTTCAAATCCTGAATTTTCAAAATAAAAACCAAAAATATCATCACAAAAAGGAAGTATTTGAACTTTTAGCACTTTTCAAACTGGCCCTTACAAAGTGCTTTACAGGAGGGAGAGAAAGAAATGGGAAGGATAAACCACATGCGACAAAAACAGGAGAGACATGCTGATGAAAAGGATGCGTGTGTTATCTGACCATAAGCATATACTGATACAAATGCTGGCTCCCGTAGGTCATGGGTGCACGTCTGTGGATCTGCACCTATGCATGTATACACACCAGGACAGTTGGGGCATTTGCTGTGGCCTGACCAAGGATAGGACAATGCCTGCTCTGTAGTGGAAATGAGAGGGCTAGTGCACTTGCACAGATTCATGCCCTCACTCTCTCTCTCTCTCTCTCTCTCTCTCTCTCACACACACACACACACACACACACACACATATACACACATTCCCATGGTTTCCCAGGGTTAGAAAGGGGGTGAATAAGAATCTGGGCCATGCAGGCATTCTGAATCCTCTCAGTCAGAGGCAGCCCTTCACCCATCGACCACACGTCACAGGGAGCACATTCCAAGCCCCTGTGTCATACTTGCGTCACGCTGCTATCACACGAAACATACAGATTGACATATTCAGTCAGTGAGCATGGGTCTCACCCGGACAAATGCCAACAACTGTCACCATAAGCTTGTGACATGCAGGCTCATGTGCACATAAAAGACATACTCCACTTAACTTCCCTGATCTCTGCCTCCTCCACCCTAGTTCCCTTCAAGATCTTGTGTCGTGATTGCTTTCTGCTTTTTTCTAAAGGACAGGATGTGGAGCGGTAGAGCACACTATGGCCTCTGTGTCTTCTCTGCCTGCCGCTCCTGAGAGAATTGTCATTGTTTCCATTGTTGTTCCTCTACCTGCCTACCTGCCGTCTGTCCCTGAGCGACATTTAAAAGCCTCCCAGGTTGCTCTCAGGAAACCACAAACCACAGCACTATCCATTGCTAACTGCTTATCCCTTCCCTCCAACACCCTTCTGGCATAAATGTCACTTTTGTTGCGGGCGGAAGTGGCTTTTTCTGCCGGTGTTCACCGCGGGGGCCTCTGGGGAATCTAGGAGGGAGCTGAGGAATTGACACTTTGAGGCAAGCATTTCAAGTTTTGCGGGAGGGAAGGAAGGAACAAAAGAGTGATTGAAGGACAAACAATGAAGGAAGGAAATGAGAATGGACAAAAATTGAGAAAAAATTGTGCTTCTTTATCCAACTTTTTAAGCAGAACAGATTAACTATGATCGTATGTGTCACTGTTTTTCTTCCTCTATATAAGCAGAGGTGCGTAAACTCTCTTCCCCAAGTCTGATCACAGCTGACAGTTAGTTGGCTTGTAGCCAACGCACCTCCTCCCACAACACACACACATACAGTTAATACACACACCTTGAAAACATTTACACCATTTGGCTTGGGTACACACCCTTCACTTTTCTCAGCCCACTGCCCTAAGCTATATGCATTCATTTTTAATTTCTAAGAGGCACATCAGTGAGTGTACATTTGCACTCAGCGCTGCATGACCAGCTTCAACACCTGCTCACACACACACACACACTCAAGCTCAAGCTCTTAATGTATGGATTTTGTCTTCTAGGTGAAAGAGGCCAGAGGAAGCAGGTGAGGAAAAGGTGGGGGAAGAAGGACAGACAGAGGTTGGGAGGGAGGGGGGTTGTAGTTGGGGGGAGGGGGGGTGGCTGCCATAGACGCCTGGAGCCAGGACACTGATGCTGGAGCTGATAGCTGCTGTATAGAGGACCCTCCACTGACAGTACACACACATACAAACACACACACACACACATGCACTTTTCCTCTGCAATTCACTTACTTTTGTCCATTCCACCACCCCCCCGCCCCATCCCTAACAGTTTCTCTCTTATTGTGTGTGTGTGTGTGTCTGTGTGGCTTAGACCCGATGTTTACAGTGTGACCCCCGGTCGCTCATGATAGGAATCATTCCATCAACATAATGGCTAAATGACACGCACACGACTGTTACAGTCATGGCCACCACAAAGAGGCAGGATGTTGTCTCCTGCATGCGTATGTACGGTGTATGTGTGTTTGTGTGTGTACTCCTGCTTCACCTCAACTGAGTCCGCAAAATCTTCCAGTACACATTTTTCTGTCACCAATTTCTAATCCCCACCTTTCTCCTTGTCAGCCCCCCCCCCTTCTTCATCTTCCCTCCTTCCATTTTTCTTACTTCACCTCCACTAGTAAAAAAAAAGCCTCAGCAGTATGGGTGGTCTTTACACACACACACATGCATGCATGCTCACACACTCCTTTGGTTTTCCTCTGTCTGGTAATGCACTAGCTGTGGTTTCCTGGCCTTGGCCAAAACACCGTTAGAAGTTCACCGCACTCACCGCTACCACAAAGCATCACCTAATCGCTGCTCCAACTCCGGGCCCAGACTCATGTACAAGTGTGCACACAGTCTATTCCTCTCGCACACCCATGGGCAACACAGTGAAGACCACTGAAGGAGGTGTGAGATGTGTAAAATAGGCACCTGACAACCTCCAACTAAACGGAGTGTCTATGTGTAGGATATCGCACTAGCCAGATCATTGACACACATGGTTAAATATTTGCCTTTAATAGGTATAAGGCAGCTGATAGACTTATTCATTTGCTTCCAGCTGACATTTCTAACAGACAGCATACTGTACTGTGTCACTTAACTGTCATTCAACTGTATTGTGTCACTGTGAAGCCATCTCATATGAGAAGTGTCTTTGCTTGCAGCTACACATAAAACAGCCTGGATCCCAGAAATGTCCCTGCAGTACACAGTCTTCTCAAACTCAACACACATGAAGACACACGCACACACGCATAGACGCACATGCCTTTGGGCAGTGTCTTTCCTCTCTAATCTGATATCAAAGAGAGGGGCTTTCAAAGCCTTTCACATGACAGCTCATGTTATGCGCTGCCCACGGAAATGATTATTGTCATAAATCTCTACACACTTTCCTCTAAATTGCTCGGAGCATCTTTGCCTCCGAATAGTCACATTCCTTTTGCAGAGTCAACTTGCATTCACCTCACTGTCATTACTGTTTGTTTTTTTTAATACGATTTCATTATGTTTCTACTAATATGGAGTGTAGGGGGGTTATCTAACTGTGCAAATAAACCATAGAAAAGTGACTGAATCGTGCATTGCCTGGATTGCACTCTCGGTCGCCATTGCATGTAGCCTACAGTTGCGCTTACTTTGAAGAGCTCTCCGATGACAAGGGTGAATGATGTCATATACTTTCACAGCGTTGTGTGAAAGTGGTTTGTAATGTGGACTGTTCCCAAGCAAATCTCTGTGACCTCGGAAGCCTACAGTATGTGCCGGGAGGCTAATCCAGCCTCCACAGCACAGCGGGGCGTGCTGGACGATTTGACAGATCCATGTATGGGGAGTGGACCCGCTCTCTGCTGTTGTAACCTTTTATACTCCAGGACGAAATGAGAAACTGTATCCTGCTGTGCATTGGTCCTGGGATATGTGTGCATGCATGTGGGTAAGGTTAGGAAGAGGGGTGTTGTTTTGTTTGTGTTTGATGATTTTTATCAGTGAGGCAAAAGAGAAATCTGTGATTCTTGTGTGTGCTGTCTGAATTTCCTGCAGCATCTCTGCTGCTGCCTCACATCCTCTTCATCTCTCATCTGCAGTAATGTGTTTTTGTGTGTGAGTGACTGTGTGTGTGGGGGCATGTGCGGTTGGTCGCTGGGTTTATTTATCTTATTCTAAATCAGCCCTCAAACTCACTAATTGGTCCAGTTCCACTGTTAGGTAACGAGGGGAAATGAACAATTACTCTTGTGTTTGTAGGGAGTGATGTGTGTTTGTGTTTATATATATATATGCTGTATATGCATGTGTGTGGATGGCTGTAGTTGAGACCAGTGCAGATTTCCACACAGGCAGTCTCAGGTCATCACTGCTTTTATTTTAGAGGAGGACTGAGAGGCTCAACACTCTTCCCCTCAGACCCCCAACTCTCATGAGTGTGTGCTGGCTTCACTGTGTGGTATGCTTCATTATTGGACTAACCGCCTGATGTCCTCATAGGTAGCGTGATGCCTGGATGGTGTCAGAGCCCGTACTTCACCACCATAAACTCTACATGTGTTTTAACTTTCAAGTGGACACAGTGATCTCTGGCCGTCGCAGGCTCTCTTAACAGCTGAACAGTCAGGCGTCCTTCAAGCAGAGCTGTCTTTTATGTGTCTCTTTAAAAGTCGTTTGCTACATAAACTGTTGATCTTTCCTCACTCCCTCTGAATTCTCCCCCTCATCTCTTGTAATACTTGTGGAGCCCCTAGTGAGCAACTGCTCTATCACACCCTGTTTCCTGGATTTGCCCTCTATCACTTCAATATCAGTTATCACAAAGTGCCTCTAATCTCTCCTCAGAGGCTTACACAGAGAAGCAATTTAAAAGATCTGGCTGTATGCCACTGTAGGGTGGTGTAAGACACTGCCCATATCTCCTGTCTTTTACATAATACAGGTTGAAAACTTCTTGCTATGGCCCTTAAAAATTTGTGGTCTTGATGTGGCCTTAATCCCTGAAACTCATTATAGTAAAATTCTATTGATGCCAATAACCATATCTCTAATGGTCTTTACAGTATGTTAATTAATGTGTCATGTGCTCCAGTCCAACTTTCAAACACAACTGAGTTTTCAAACAAAAGAAAATAGAAAATGAAATTGGTTTTCTCAGTCAAACTCAGTCGTTTTCGGATCATTGAGCAGTAAAATGCATGTGTGGAATGAAACAGACCCTCCAACACATTTAGACATCTTTGTTTCCAACTTTGCCTCATTCACACACACACATACTTGTGTCATGTGCTTGCAGCTTACGCACACATGTACTCAAAGGCATACACATGCAC
This sequence comes from Psettodes erumei, assembly GCA_016785225.1. Classification (NCBI taxonomy): domain Eukaryota; kingdom Metazoa; phylum Chordata; class Actinopteri; order Pleuronectiformes; family Psettodidae; genus Psettodes; species Psettodes erumei. The sequence continues at coordinate 1,519,770 of JAFBJZ010000941.1, forward strand.
ACACACACACGCGCACACACATACACTCATGCTGGGACTCCAGTTGGCGCTCGGAAACCTGACACTGAAAGAAGTGGTCCAGTAATTTTGCTATAGTGGTCAGCACACACACATTCTCACACATATGTTCCCACTTGGCCCCGTCCGATTTTTATCTACAATTCGGGTTCTCCCGCTGTTTCCTGGTCACACATCCAACTCCCTGCTCTATTTTTTAAAAAAAAAGATTCAGCTCAGCAATATGAATGAGATTTTTTTAAATCAAATGAATGATAAAGACTGACACTATTGACAGTCATGTTTTCGTCCTTCATATGTGACAAATTGGCACCATGATGAAAGAGAGAAGCTTTGGGGATCAAGGTGAACGATTCAACACAAAATCAGAAACAGTCAGAGGCCTGGAGGAGGAAAGGTGAAAATGAAACAGGCCAAGGTAACACACCCCAGAAGTTACAGGCTGTTGTAATAGCGACATGTGTTACTCACAGATAAGTGGTGAGAGGGCTGAGGTTGGCTGGCACAGACGATAGTCCCAACTCTGAGCAGTCTGCCATGACGAATATCCCATCTTCTTCACACTGGCATGGAAACGGGCACAGTGATGCCGCTGGCCCCTGTCTGTCCTGGATCTGTCCATACCCCCACACTCCAGGTGCAGACCCCCAAACTCCTCCAGCCACACAGAGGAGCAGTAGGACAGGCAACATGTCTGACTGTCCACCTGTCCACACCTGCAGGGACTCTTGTCCTGTCACGCTCTCTTTTGTCCTCTCTGTCCTCTCTTTGTTGGCTGTGATGAACCCAGAGGTGGCAATGTTTCTTCTCCTTTCCCCTCTACTGTCTCTGGCTCACTAATAGTCACTCACTCCTGTGCAGGTTGTTCACGCTGTAAATCTGTCACAAGTCTTTACTCCTCATCTCTCATCTCAATCAGCCAGTGAGCCATTCATTACCAGGGGTTAACTTTGTCGTAACTTCCTTCCCCTCTTTCCTGTCTTCCCTCTCACTCTGCCCTCTTGTTGCTCACTGTCTTTCTCCCCCAGACACAGTCACTCTTTCTCCCTCTCCTTGTATATATCTCTGCCTCTCTCTGTCTCTCTCTCCTTACCTATTGTAGAAGGACCGCATGAGTTGCGAATGAGCCACCCTCATTGGCCCACAATTTAGGGATGGGCCGGTGCATCTCTGGAAAGTAGGAGGGGCCCGCGATTCTCAAACTCTTCCCTCTCTTTCTCCCTCTCTTCCTCTCCCCAGTTTTACTTTGCCCAGAAGCTCTCTGTGGAGAGAACGAGTGAGTGTTTCGTTTGAAGAAGGGCGAGGGGGGGGGCAATACAGTACAGTGGTGTGAGACAAGATTTCTCCTTGTGGGACCTTATGAATGGAGCGTAGAGAAAATGAGGCAGTGTTTACAACTGAAAGAGAGAGGAGGGGGAAAAGGAAACTTTGGAGGATAAGAATGAAGGCGGCAGAGTGTGTTTGGCTGTGAGAGAGAGAGAGATGCAGAGAGTCAGAGTGTGTGACTGGGAGTGACTGGTTTTAGGAAATTGGAATTCTGACACTTCAGCACCCCTCAGTCCCGAGAAAGAGTTGAATCCAGTGTCTCGTAAGTCCCACCTTCTCAGGTTTCTGCTGCTGGAATGTTGCGATTGCACACACACACACACACACACACACACACACACACAGCAAACACACATACATGCATGGACACCCATAGAAAATAATAGATTATGAGTGACCAGCGCAGAGGAGTTTGCATATCCTTTTCACATACACACACTCCAGTCTATGGAGAGAAGAGTGTGGATTTGTGAAGAAGTGTCAGCTGCCTTGGGCAAAAGCCTGTCTATCCTTGCTCACTCAGTTTTTTTCCACAAGAATCTTGAAAATAATCTCATCCAACTGCCCTTTCTCTTATAACAGCACGTAAGTATTGCTTGCACAGATTTTATATTAAAAAATAAAAAACCAGAGCTGATCTTGATTCAGTATGGGGCTCATAAACAGCAGGACAAGAATGCTGTAAAATTAGACTCCAACAGGATGCATACAACTCATATGCCTCATATGTTACACAACTAAGCTTGCATGCTGTGCACCTGTAAGTACAGGATGTTGCATAAGAGCCTAATGATGCATTCTGTAATTATAAGAAATTAAAGAAAGAAAAACTGGCTTGCCGTTCAAATCAGGCATTTCTCCCGGCAGCAAGTACTGAAGGTGCAGTAGGGAGGGGGTTGGACTGAGTTTTTTTTCAACAGTTGAAAATATTACAGTAAATCACTGTACCTGATATTTACAATACAATTTAGAAACAGGGTTAGCATTTAATCATACATAATAACTCCAGTTTAGGTAATTTTCATGCTTTACTGGAGGGATGAAAAGGTCATCAAACAATCTTACTTTTTTTTTTTTCAAACTCAGTTGGCTTTACTCTGAAATGCATGGTAGCCAATGTGAACAACAAGGCTGTTTTCTTATTTCCTGGAAATCTGAGGCTTGCGGAAATGAGGATTTAATTCGACAGCAGCAGCATGTTTCATGCACGCGAAAGCCGAGAACAAACATGCGACATGTAAATTTATGACGATGGAAAATTCCCTTAACAGGCCGTGAAAAACGCATTGCTGCAAAGAACACGGACCTAAAATAAGAGCACACAAGTCTATTTGAAACATGAAACTACACAGATAAATGTCTTTGCACCCAGTTTGAGTTTGTCTTTCCCTCGAGCCGGTCTGTCTATCGCTCCGTCTCTCTTTCTTTCTCCACCATTCTCAGGAGGCTGAATAGTTTCTCATTAATTAATTAACATTCCTATGCCACTGTGTTTTCTGAGGGGCCTTTGTTATGGCCCCACAAAACCTCTTTCAGAGCTGTTCTTCACATAGTCTCTCTCCCTCTCTCTCTCTCCCTCAGTCTCTCTTTTCTTCCTCTTTGTAGTGGTATGTCTGTTGTTGCTTCCTCTGTGTATTGTCAGTTTGAAAATGTTGTGTGAATTGTTTTGAAGTGATGTTTGATGGTTATTTTCATCTTACACACATGCAGATATACAGACAGGCTGAAGATATAGAACACCTTGCGTGATCTTTACAGTACATCCAGGTACAACACACGCACTCATTCCCGTGGGCACTCACGCACATATACAAAAATGTTGCGCATGCTCTTCATTCACCTGCAAACTCTTCCACTCCCTGGGCTCTCCACCTCTCCCCTCCTTGCCCGCAGAGCTCTGTCATCTTTTTAAATGCTCTTTAATTGTCTGGCCCCAGGGGGGAGCCCTAAAATACACGTACTGTAAAAACCTGCATGTCTGGTCTCCTGCCTGTCTCCTTCTCTGTCTGTCTCCCTCTCGCTTCTTCTCCTCTGCTATCCTTCGTTCCTGCGAACACAGGTAGAAAAACAAGGCACAAATTGGTTTTCATTGCACCTGTTTTGATGCAGTTGCCAAGGATGTGCGTCGGGTTATAAGTGAGCCATTGTAATCTGGTCTTTTGCAATGGCAGGGAATTCACATTTCATATTCATACATCATTTTCAGACAGACAGGCAAAATTAGCTGATAAATGTGGAGGTTAAACATTAACATACTAAAGCACTTATGATAGTTCAGAGGGGACTTTTGTGCTTTAGGCTAAACTCATTTATGTCTCTGGCCAGGTGATTTACGGTTATGTAGCGTAAAAATTACTCTTAGTCTCACTAAACTGTATTAACTTGCTACATATATATCAGCTTGTGAAAACTTTTTTCAAAACCCACAGAATTGGAGGTTTAGTCCCCCTACTTTTGAGCAAACTTGCTCCTAATCCCATAAGGTCAGCAGCTACAGTATGATAAGCAAGGTTAACCAAATTCAGAGAGATATAAAATGATATCGAGAATATTGCCTATTCAAAGGTTGAATTGGAAAAAAAGTTCATTCTGAACATACCATGCACTTTATGCACTTTCATACTATTTTGGCCTGTCAGATGAAATTATATGATGCAGCATGAAATCATGATGATACGCTGAGCTGATACTGGGGTTTTGCCTCGTGATACTCACTTGCAGTTTGAGTTATGACAACATGCTTTGTTGTTAGGATGATTGATAAATGTTTTGTCATTTAGTTAGTTGTCAATACATATCGGTGGCTTGGAATCACTTACTTTTTTAAGTAAACCAAATCGTTTCATTCAGTAGCACTAAGGGCAAAACACATTTGCAGCGTCTTGCCAACATGACACAATATCTCACTTTCCTATTTCCCAACATGAATGCACATCAGCTATTCAAAGAAGCAGCATTTTTATTGCATCCCCTCCCCTGATTGGCACAATCCCAGCTCCTGGACCTTTCTCCTGGTTCTGGCACTGTGATGCATCTGGTGTGTGATAAATTCCTCGTGTGATGTGACGTGAGCCTCCTCTTTGTGGTGCTTAATGCTCCAAAAAGGCTTGGTCCAGCCTTGCATTAGACGAATGACTCCAACGCACACACAGTTGTAGCAGACATTTGTACGTGCCGGCACGCACTCATATTCTTTCTCTCTCTCCTTCTTTCTCTCACTCACACACGCTATCAAACAGTCTGCATCAGATCAAAGCCAGTGCTCTCTCTCCCCTCCCCTTCCCTCCCCCATCCTAGCCCTCTCCACTGTGCTCCCTGGGCTGTAAACACTATCCAAGCAACGGCAGCCTTGAAGACACAAAGACAAGTAGCTGCCTGACACCTGACACTAACTTGAGAGCACTCTCCGCCGTCTACCTGGGAATAAAACACACATACGCGCACACTCTCACATTCGCACACACACGGCTACCTGAGCTTGCGACAAGAAGAGTCTATTGAGGGAGAGAACAGACACAGCCGAGCAACAAACCCCTTGATGCACACACTCCATCCCGCCTCATAAATGCACACACAAACACGCAACCAAAACCCCTTCTCCACCCTTCCCCCAGCAGATCCAACACCTACCAGTACGTCTCCAATCTAAACTTCATACCAAAAGTCGACATGAGTCTGCGTATGTGCACACCTGTATGCACATGTCTCCAGACGCATGTGCCTATGTCTGTATTTGTGCATGCCTTAGCTGCACAGGCAATTGAAGGCCAACTCAGCGATATACTCAGCGGAAGCAAGTGAGACGCGTTGGGTTGCCAGTGGCGGCAACCTAGGTGTGTGCTCAGGCTTTTCATGTGAAACCACCTGAAAGCCAACAAAAGGTGTCCCTCTCCTTCACCCCCCCCCCCCATTCCTCTCTTCCTCTCTGCATCTCACAGTACAAAGGAAAGGAATGAATGAAAGAAAGAGCAGCAGAGAAAGGGGGATGAGGTAAGGGAATGAGGATGTAAAGGTGGGGCATGGGGAGGGGTGTAGAGGAAGGGCTGCTGGCAAGTGGGCAAAACAGGGGTGGTGGAGGTATTTTCCTGTATGTGTGTATTAGACAATAGAAAGTCTCAAGGGATGTTGTCATGGAGTTCAGCAGGTTTTCTTTGCTTCAAATAAGGAAATATGCATTTCAGCAAAATTCTGTCTTTCATAATAATCCAGATAAACTCACTCACCACATCACTAGTTCAAATCAAAATCATACCAACACTTTAACTATAACAACACATCTCAGTGAAAAATACAAAATGTTACTGTTGCTTAAAATGTTTTTACCCTCATTGGTGCAATAACTAACTACAAACATAAGAGGGAGCCCCTCCAATACTCCACACTGGACTGTATTGTTAGAAGTGACAGTGAATGAGACAACATAATTTATTTATATTTATTTATCAGTGAAGACACAAGATAGAAAGGCTGTAATATTGCCAGTTAAAATTTGTGAGAAGCACTTTGACCATACTGCAGCACCATCCTCAAAAATAACAGAAAACCCCTTTGAGGCAGAGAGAAGACAGAGAACACCATGGAAAAGAATGACACCATTTTTGACTGAAGATATTTCAGCTGAGGAGAAAGTGCCTTCAGTATAATGCGGACTGGCCAACATGAAAAGCAGTGAAGGGAACATGCAGTTGTTGTCTTTGTTGTGACACAAGCACTGCTCATGCCCAGGCGAGTTGAGTGAGCCAATTAAAAGCTGGAAGAGGGCGGCAGTGATAAGGGGGTGTGGTCCACCATTTAAATTCATGTATTTAAGTCCTTCCAACTCAAAGATGCAGGTAAAAACATAGACTCCTCCAAAACAGTATCATATAGTAATTTTTTAGTAATATTTACTTAAACTATTTGAGTAAGTAAAGTAACGGTGAACTTTTGCTTTCCATGATATTGGCCACGCAGCACTAACTGTCGTACCAAAACACAGCTTTTTTGTGTTTGGATCTCTCTCCCACTCTGCTTGTTTTCTCTGCAGTGACAGTTTGATGTATGAGGGTTAATATGGTGAAATAGGCTGACTTCTGAAGCAGGCAGGTCTGCACCTGCACAGTGCCAAAGAGAGACACACCAGTTTGTTTGATGCTATTTTAGGTAATGCCACTGGTGTTGCAATCAGGATGTGTGTGTGTGTGTGTGTGTGTGTGTGTGTGTTTGTATGTGTGACTTTTGCACTTGAATACTATATTTACCCATAAAATGTTTATTGAGCTTACTCTTGAGTTATCACTTATTATGCTTCTTTCTTCTTTCTCTCTCTCTCTCTCTCTCTCCCTTCCGCTGTGTGTGTGTGTGTGTGTGTGTGTGTATGTGTGTGTGTGTGTGTGTGTGTATGTGTGTCCATGTTCATGTGTGCCTTCACTTTTGCATGCGTGTGTGTGTGAGTGATGATGTTTGTGCTGTCTTTGTAGTTCTGCATGATAGTATCAGCCATGTCAGTGTGGCGGGGAGACTGATGTGGAATGTTAACAGTGACTGAAAGTATTGGACTGTCTCCATAGAGTCTCATCCATGCAGAACCTAGATAGGCCTGCCTGGAGACTCAACACAGTGTAGCAAGAGATGAAGAGAGAAGCCCTATTATTGTAGGTTTCAAGCTGGCCCCAGAGAACTCCAGTCATCTCAAAACTGCATAGCAGCAGCAACTGAAAGATTACAGTTATTCAAATTAAAATTAGACACTTAACATCACTGAAAGCAGATTACAATATTCTTTAAAAAAAACATACCATTTTACTGTGTGATCTGCTCTGACTGCGATCTGGTGTTGAATGTTGAATTACGTGATGAAATGGTGCCATCTTCAGCCAAAAGACAGAACAGCATCAGTACAACAGCTCAGGAACTAATCAACCAGTTGATGGCAGCAACCCTCTAATCTCACTGCATGATCCTTTATGTACCGAACTGTTACATGTTGAGTTCCCATAGCATTCATTATTCATGATTTCTGTATAAGGTAATATTACCGTTCTATGTGAATATTTGTAAATAAATGGGAGAAGTATTGAGATCTACTCAAGTGATGAAAAAATGCTAAATAAGTAAATAATGAAAAAAAGTATTACCAGTAGTATTAAAGTAGAAGTGTTGGTTTGGTCCCTCTGACAGATATATTCTTATTTAAGGCTACAGCATCATCAGATGACAAATACTGAAGCATCAGTTGCAATCTCATATTACAGTTGTAGCTGCTGCAGCTGTAGTTTGAAATACCTTACTTACAGTTTCATTTATATACAGGGACACCATGTGAATCTGAGGAGTCATGAGATGATTTATGGGAGAGAAAAGAAGAAAAAAGCAACGTTCTGTTCTCAATTCTGTTTTAATGTTTGGGGCTTTTCTCTAATCTTTGATTTTTGGTGGAACATCTAATCATTTGAAAATTATCACGATTTGGTGGAGCTACTAACAAATTGTGGGTATCTGAAATATCCCCCAACTACACACTGCGTTTTGTATAACGTCAGACGCCAAGAAGGTTGGAAACCACTGGTCAAATCTTTAACAGTGTGTTGCATATTTCTATTGTGTAAAATCCTCAACATAGAAGTAACTCGTTAATAAAAAGAAAAACAATAGTGTTATTTGTATAAGTCAGTAGTACTGTGAACACTGAGCTGGGAACTAGAAATTGTTTCCTTCCTCAGTAACACATGCTACTGCTCAGTGCATGTTACTGTTAGATTACTGAACCAGTTTACATTCAGTCTGAACTTTTTATAGACCCCAACTAATAAATCATCAGACCAATTATCAGCAGGTGATTTAGCTTACTACAGATTTATCACTAATCAGATATCAGTCATCATCTGTGGTATAAGCTGGCAGCCAGACAGTTCAGTGTAGAAACACCCAATATAGTACACTGTGTGTTATATAATTTGTCAAAAAGAACACGGACAAGCTCATTTTTCAACTTACTCATATCCTGGTCACAATTTTGGGGACCTTCATCAAAAATGTTTCTGTTATTTATCTGGGGAAAAAGAATATCATATTAAGATATTAAGAACAACTTTAATATCAAAGTGGTATCTGCCTAAAATATTAGATGTTTGTTACAATTATTACTGTGGACAAAAATACTTGCTCCAGTTTACCAATATACTATTTGTAGAGGTTGTCTATACTTTGCATCCACCACTTCAATCAGCTGCCTACTGAAAGACATCTAAGAATGCTCCTTCTTTACAGTGAATGTGCTCATGATGTCCATTACATCTGTGGTTTTCCTTTAGTCACAATTCTCCTTCCTTCTGGTTTGAGGCATTTTCTGAATCCTTTAGCATCATACACAGAAAATTGATTATTAATTGTGCAGATGGAGAGCCGCTTTCAGGTTCCAATCTAGCAGATTGTAGCAACTGTGAAATTTTAGTCAAACTTCAAGCACAGTTTGCAGCAACACATGCTTTATAAGTACTGATACATTTGTCCCTTTCAGCATTGGGGAGTTCTTAGTATGAACTGATAATGATAAGTCTGGCTTCTGTCTTCTTCTGGTTCTGGCTTTGACACATTAACTGCAGTTCAGCAAAAAAAAACCCACAGGAGCACACATTCTTATGAACACAATCTGCCCTGTTCTTCATTCTGCTGGTCAAACTTTGGCCTTTGAGGATTTCAGCAAAGGACAAGTTACAAATATTCACTTGTCCCTCAGACATTGACGTGGTCTTCTGTTGAAAGAGGAAGCCTTTCCCCTGTCATGGTGTCAGGCTAACCACAAAAGTACTGTGAACACATGCTGACACAAGTATCCTGACTCCACTGTACACTCCTAAATGCGCAGAAATCCCAGCACAAAAAAACCCAACTGGATGTAGTTTCCATGAATTTAACAATGATCAAATAAAACTGCTGAGTACATTGTTGTGATTTGTCCCTTTTGCAATTCCACCTTCCCTTTCCGATGACTTTTTCAAAGATGTAATTGTATTTCCAGTTTTTTTTAATTACAGCAGAGATGTGCACTTAGGGCAGACGTAACACGTACAGTACACCACAAAACCACAGTAATTCGCATGACTACATGCCTTGAAATTGCAATATAGACTTGACTTGAAAGTCTTGATATCATCACTTACATCTTATAATCCAAGCATGTTCAGAAGCAGCACATGTATAGTGTTCAAGGCTTAATTGAGGGTCGGTAGTACTTTCATTAATAAGCTTTCAAAGAATTTATTGTAATGTTATAACTGGACTTTCAAGTGTTGACTCGTTGAGAAGGCTGACAAGAAAAAGGATGTTGGGATAGGCTTTTATGTCCTTGGGCTTGGCAACATGATGTTTATGGGTTAGACTGCCATGAGAGTTTGTGCAGCCATTCATGGCTCCCAGAGGATGAATCATTTTGATAATGGTCATTCACAGATTTTGCCTCTAGTATCTACAGCATTGAAATATTTTAACAACTATTCAATGTTTTCCTGTGAGATAATGTATGAAATGTTAGCATGCTAACAAGCTAAACTAAAATGGTAAACTTGAAAAAATACCTGCTAAAGATCTGCATGTTTGCTTTGTCACTATGAGCTTATTAGCATGCTGACATTCATAAATAGCTCAAAGAACCACTGTACTTAAGTAAAGCTTCACAGACCCACTACCATGGCTGGAGACTCTTGTCTATTGTGAAATAAAAATCAGTCATATCTCGTGTTGTGTAACTGCATGACAGTTTTTCTTCCTATATAATTTCTGTATCAACGCTGACCATGAGTCCTACAAACATAATACTACCAGTTTTTCCCTACCATCGTTAATTTTTCATTTCATGTCATGTTTCATGTATTTACCAGTTGCTACAGAGAAGGGGCAGATATTTTGTTCTGTAATGTTAACATCATCGTTCTGGCAACATCACCTGCTAAAAGATTCATACACCGGGACAAGAGACAGATGTTGCGTGCGAGTTTGTTGCTATTGAGGCAACAAGTTCAGTTGTGGGAGGTTGATAGAAAAGACAGCTATTGTTTTGGTCCACCCCACCCCCACCCCCAGCCCACCCCCTTAATGACAACAGCTGTGGAGTGGAGGTGTGGGCCTCCAGCAGGAGGATACACTGTGATCTGGTCTAGCTGTACGGAGAAACATGCACAGCTCCACTGAGTGTGGTTTGCGTGGGCTTTCCTCTGCGCAATGGGGACTGCTTTCAAAATAGCTCATCAATGACCCTAAGGCCCTTTATTGTGTTATTTGGAGGCAAGATGGAAAATCTCATGGAGATTTTTATTTTATCCTCGAAACGCAGATACAATTTCACTCGCGCTGACTCTCTTTGTCTGTGCTTATCTCACTGTGAAAACAGATGATTTATGCTCAGTCTTCGCACTAGCGTTTATGTGTTATTCTGATAAGGTATTGTGTGCGCGTCTGTTTCTATGTGGTTTATGAGTGTTTATTGAGACCACATATTGCAGGACTGCCTACTCGAGGACACAAACAGTCTTCCGTGGGAATGCACAGTCCCACCAGTTCCCAATCCCATTTGTTATCTCCAGCATTCCCATATGAGTGATGTATATTATCCCTCTGAGCCAGGACCACCTGTAAGATCCACTGACAATGACTATTTGCAGATGACATGCATTGCATGCTGCAAGGTCAAGAGTATTTAAACAAAGATGAAAATCTTGAAAGTTAAGCACTTTAGCACTTTAATAAAATAAATACATAAAATAAATTGTAACTTGCAAATGCTTAATGAATATTAAACAAAGGTATCAGAAGTAATATTAAAATAATTAAATGATTTAATTAATCATAGGAATGGAAATAGAATACAATAGAAAGATGATGGAGGTGGTGATGTTGGGGGTCAACCTCAGGTTTTGCATACTTGTCTGGTCTTTCTGATGCACAGTACATATGGCACCATCACGGCATGTCCAACTGCCTCATCACCTGCCAGGTTGTTCACCTGACTCACCTGGCTTCCACTGGGGCCCTGCCCATGGGTGTGAACTTCAAACAGAACTTTTTTTTTAAACTGTTGCTTCTCACAAATCATTCAAATCATCGTCAGGTTTACCGTAAGTCACAACAAAACATTCGTTAGCTACAGTATCACATTGACATGTCAAGAAATTATTATCTTTGTCTTTGCAACATTGGCTAAATTTAATGTGATTAAATATATGTGAAATGTTGGCTGCTGGAAATTTAAACTATTACTCAGGTCAGTTATTCTGTTGTATGTAGAACATGCTGGTGTTCACTCATGGGGGGATAATGGGTTTATTGCTTATCACTTGACATACACACACAAACATGTATCATACCCCCCCCCCACACACACACACACACACACATACTGGGTGTTAGGGGGAATTCCCAGTAACCTGCATTTGTACTGGTGATTTGCGTACGTTTGCTAATCTTTGGGGTTTGGCTATAACTGTAGAGTCACTACACCTGGACACACACACACACACACACACACACACACCTCACTCATCAGCAACTGATGACCGTGGCGATAAGCCAGATAAAACCCCTCTAAGTGCTGCCACACTTCACACACTGATGGTCAGCAGTGTTTGTACGTTTAAGGTTACAAGTCAGTTTTTCAACTCACCTGCCATTTTGTGACTGTGACTCAGACATGCCGCAGGTAGACAGCTGACTAAATCTCTCACTTTCTTTCTCATTTTCCTCTTCTGAATGGCTTGTAGATAGTTTGTTGAGAGGTTAATATAGAGAATTAGTATATAATATGCACTAGCTGTTGTGTAACCCCAGTCATGGTAGCAATGCTTTATGTGTTAAAGAAGGAGACTTATCTTGCATCTTTTGCATTTGTTTGGCCCCTGTTACTGGATGTTGCTTGAAATCAGCTGAGATTCAAAACCTCACGCTCCCCTCTGTAACTCCCATTGCTACCATTACTTTATTTTTAGATGCAATGTCTTATTTTTAGCACAGAGTTCCCCACCCATTTAAAAAATATATTAACAAAACTTTTGAGGCAGTTCAGCATAAGGTGGCAGGTCTCAAGTTTCACCTGCCTCTCTCAGTGTTTCTGACTGTGAGGGTCCAATGTCTCTCTGGCCTTATCACCTTGTCTGAATTCTCCAGGTGCAAGCTGAGTTATAGGAATCCTAACCGTCAACTATATCATTGAATGCTGAGGGTTTTTCCAAACATGTTTATCAAGTCCTTTTTTTTCTCTTTTTTTCAAACTCTTGAGAAGTGTCATTATGTTTTGATTATAATGAGGATGGACTTAAAGCAGCTCCTATCTTTGTCTGTAGTTAAAGTCTGAGTCTGCCATTACAACCACCATTTTTTATTAGCTTTTGTTTTTGCTTTTATGGACATTTTCATACCTGTAAGGTAAATTAAAAAACTACCAGGAACAGCCGGTTAGATTAAATTATCAAAACTGGAGTTTCATTTCAGAGAAATACTTATTAATAATTCTAATGATTCCATGTTACACTTTGCCTAGTGTAAATGAAACAAGCACGAGTATAGCAGTTTGCCTCTGTTTCCAGTATTGTATTAAATGCTAGCCATAGCCTTATATTTTACAGACAAATATGAGAGTGGTATCAATCTCCTCCTCTAACTATAGCAAGAAATTGAATAATCATATTTCCTGAAATGTCAAACTGTTCCTTAAACCACACAAACTCTTTCTTGTAGACTCACCGAACTGTTATGTTAATGTAAACAAGCATTTACTTTCATTGCTTGTCTTTTTTTTTTTTTCTTTGAATCTTTGAAATTTTTCTGGTGGCATTATATTTTGTTTGTTGAAAAGCAGGGTTGATCAGTGAACATTCCTGGGCATTAATTTAACTCTTGATACTGTGAGAAAGAACAAGCAAGCATGTAACTTAGAGTGAGGTTTAATTAAGAAAATCACTGAAAAGAATGAAAATAGTTTCTTAAATGTTTTTTTTCCTCAATGATCTTTTTGGAAAGTAATCAAAATTATTGAATGACAAAAATATAGACTTGTAGTGGTGCAGTGTGTACATACATACTGTATGTAGTAGTGCATTTGTGTCAGGGGAACTCTGACGCCCTGACAGCCTGCATAAAAAATAAATTTTGACACAGGTTGATAGAGGAGGGTGAAATATGGCAATATCTAGTATATGGAAACTGTATGTTTTAACCTTCACAGTTTAGGCTAATATTGGCCACACTGATATCTTACCAGATCACAAGGAGTACGATCTGCTGTTTCGGTTTGATTTGGACCTGTGGATTTGCTTTCCCCTGTATTACATATTCATTTAGGATCCTGGCAGTTAAAAAAGTATGACACCATGTGCACCAAGTATGGAAAACCCTCCTGATATGTCACGGAAGCTATTTGTTCACCTTGCTCAGTAGGTTTCTCTGACTTCTAGTGAATAGATCCACATCAAATACCACAGCCTATTGTATCAGACACGTAAACAAACAATAAGCGTGAAGCAGTCAGGTTTATGATCAGATCCATCAATTAAACCAGAAGCAGCTGACTGGGTTAACCTAACAAAACTGATGTTTCATGTCAGAGAAATACTTAATAATCTGTATGTTACACTTTGCCTACTGTAAATGAAACAAGCAAGCTATAATGTGTTAGTTATAATGTTTTAGAGGCTAGCAGTTTGCTTCTGTTTCCAGTATTGTGCAAAGCAAAGCTAACTGCTGACTGTAGCCTTGTATTGTAGAGACAAACATGAGAGTGGCATCAATCTCCTTCTCTTACTTTAGCAAAAAATGTAATAATCATTAACTCATATCTCTCTTAAATCATAAACTCTTTCTTGTAAACTCACCTAACTGTAATCTTAATGTAAGAAGACATATACTCCCACTGTTTTTCAAATTTTCCTATTCTAATCTTTCAAATTATTCTGGTAACTTTATATTTTATATATATATTAGGCAAAAAAGTGAAAAATTGTGATGTGTATATTTTGCTTTGACCACCACTATATCAGTATCCGCATTATGTGTATGAATCATAAGCAGTGTTGATCAGTAAACGTTCCTGGGCATTAATTGAACTCTTGATACTGTGAGAAAATACAAATAAGCCTGTAACCTGTAACTATTTCTTCACCTTGCTCAGCAGGTTTTTCTGACTTCTAGTACATTTGCGTCAAAAACCAAAGCCTGCTGTAGCAGACACATGAACAAACATTTAGCGTGAGGCAGTCATTCATCAGAATGATCCGATTCATCAATTGCACAGGGTAGGTAGAACTGTGCTTATGTGTACGAGGAATGTAATAACCTTTCACTGTGCATGGCAGTTATTGTACGTATATTGTATTTTTGTGTGTTTGGGAGAGAGAGAGAGAGAGACCATCTGCAATTTCGCCTTGTCACACCAGGGAGAATCTCTGGCACCGTTGGCTCAGCTGCTGTGTTGTTTCAATCAATTTTCAGAGTTTCTTACACACAAGTATTCATGCCTGGACACACTCACAAGTACATGTACATGTTTTTAAATGTGGTGTCCTGATAATATTTCAGTTTGGTGAATGGCTACAGTAAACCATCATAAGATAGTTAGTAATGTCAATCCTGTAAACACAGCTTGCATTTCTATCATATTGAGGTGATAGAGAAAAACACAGATGTAAATACCCGCTGCCTCTACCCTTATGTACACATCATATATCTTCTTTTTCCAAGGAAGTCATAGGCTACTGGACCTGCATTTGGATTTATTGTGACACTGCTTATCAGGGCATAAATAGCTATGTCAAAGGTGTTTTTAATATATTATTTAAAAATACCATCCGTTTTATTTATTCCTTACAGTTTAATTATATCAGATGACATTTCTTACATGTTTCATCCCAGCATGCTTTGCAGGGAAAACACTCCTGACAGGTCATCAATCATGACAAGCACCTGTCACTCCCATTTACATGTACAATATGAACAATTAGAGTTTTTGCAGTGTACCTGACTTACATGTTTTTGAAGTGCTTGGGGAAACGCACATGAAAACAGTTACATTGCATTTCAAGCCATCTTTTTTTACAGTATTACTGTCAGTACAATGCACTCTCATATGGAGAAAATAGCTTCACTAAAAATCATGAATGAAATGAAAGTAAATTCAGCTGCCTCCATGCTGTAATTCTAGTACATTCATAATTTCTTGACCTAATCTTTATCTTCAAACCCCAGTCATATGTTGATGATTAAACATCAGGTTGACCTCACTACCTCTGTTTGCACAGCAGGCTGACAACTTTGTTGTGTTTCACTATGCTTCACTATTAGAGCCTATGTGTCTCAGACCGAGAAAGGTTTTGGGGGAAATTCCTCAGCGACCACACCCTGTGAAAAAAATGACACATTACCCTGCCAGTCGTATATGGAATCTACGTGTGAAGTAATAACACACGCGACATCAACAAATACAATAATGATAATAACAACCATGACAACAGCACTAATAACAATAACATTGATCACTATAGCAGACATACTAGCAGCACATACAATGTTATCAACAGCATGATCAGTGTGTGTGTGTGTGTGTAAGATAGCTTGTCACTGGATGTTATTGGGTATTAGTATGGGGGTCTTAGCCATCTCCCACTGAACCGCAGGCATTAGCAAAGCAGGGAGCCTAGAAATTTAGTTGGACTATTTGTGAAGATACTCTGAAGTTAAATACAGTACAGCCATGTTAGGAGATGTTACCACTAATTTAATAGCTCCAAGAACTACTCTCCACAAAAGTTGTTGTATAAAACAGACAAGCTGCCAAGAAAAGAAACCTAAAACATTTCACCTCCTTTTCCTTTAAACAGTCTATTTGTTTTATCATAATAAGAGGAGGTGCAGACAATAAAAGCCTACAGTGGCTCTTTCCTAAATGATGAAAATAGACCAACTGGATTAAGAAACAATAGCCAGAATTACCCTTTATTTTGTAAACCACTCCCTCTCTAATAGTACTCTTGCAAAGGGGGCTTGGCCAAAAGCATGCAAAGACTTTATAAGAGACATGTCGTCCAGGTGGAGCATCATACAGGTGCACATTCGCATTCTCATGTCTCCACCCTCAACTGCCTGAGGATACTACTTCATTGTACCAGATAACAGGACCACACCTCTGACTTAACAAGGTACATCTGTCCTCTTCACTGGGCGCCTTCATTCTTGTTATGATTGTGTCTATGTCTCTCAGCCTGAGAGACATAGACAAAGAATTTAGAGAAGTGTGTGCGACAGCATCTTTCACTTCTCTCTTCATGTTGTGAGATTTGAGTTTGATTCTGGAGTCTCATGAGGGTGTTTTCTCTTTACAGATCATCCTTTAAGTAGGTTGGCAGAAATGGAGACAGTGAGTCTGATCTTATGTACCTTTTTAAGTTGTTTTTTAGTAATTTGTGTTTGGGGGGTTTTTCCATGTCAGCCCAGATGACAAAGAACAGTGTATATGTTTAGAAAAGTGGGTACAATCTGCCCTAAATATATGATCTCATTAACTGTAACATATATATTGTAGGCTAAGGGTAAAAGGTTAGTAAGAATAGCAGCTAAACCACACTTGCATAAAATTTGCCAGTCAAACTAAAACACATATGGTCACGGTGTTGTTGCCTGGATTATTTCCAAGACACAAACAACACAACACACAGCTAGGATCAGCTCAAATTTCATACAGTTCACTGCATGTCATTAGTGTTCATATACAAGGTATATGCAAAAAGGAATCATACAAGAATAATCTGTGCTTAAAATTGTGTAGAAAATGGATGATTCATAGACAAGCCGAAGCTCATCTAAAATTGAGTGTAACTCTGATCTTCAGATCTCTGAACAAAATGAGGATCTCTATAGTGTAATTGTTGCAGCAGTTATTCACTGTACATGTGCTGTGTGATGTGCCACAGTGCCAATAATACACCGCAACAAAACAACAATGGGTTATCTTCGAAAAAAACCCCAAAAAACAGCAGGTGTCTGGTCTGATATCTCCTCAGGCTATGACTGACATGAGATAAATGCCACCCATCACATAAAATGTTCCTGGCTGTCTGTATCACAAATCAAACACAACAAATTCACAACACAAGGGTGTGTGTGATTCCTGACAGTTTCTGCCCTGTTGTGTTTCTGTCAGATGGCCTATGTGAATGAGATTAGGCTGAGCGGAGGTCGGGGGGCCTGGAACGGAGGGGCCTCCTCTTCTTGCCCCGAGGTGGACCTGGAGGTCATCGAGGAGTACCTGCAGGAACACTCGCTGGAGGTCCAGCCAGCACACAAGTCTGCGTCACCTCCGAGCACTGTGGGGCAACAGATGCACACACACTGCCACCAGGGCACCAGGATCATAGGTTAGTGTGATGATGGCAGTGATGCTAATTTTTAAAAAAAGATGATGCCATTGATGGATGTGTGTTTGCATATTTCTACATCTTTTCTCTGACTGTGTCTTTGGCCTGACTCTCTATAGAGAATAACTGGTCAGGTCAGCATGCTTATGAGTGGCACTGTGGCTCACACATGGCAAACAAGGAATACGAAGAGCAAGCTCCAGCTCCAGCCTGGCCTAGTCCCCATGACAACCAATGGGTGAGTTCAAGGACCTCAATCTCAAAATAAAACCTAATTACCTCTTACAGTAGAAATGCGATTGGCCTTATTCATGATTTATGATGATGGTTACAGCTTTGAATTATTGATATATTTTGTATGTTTGCTTCAGGACCACGTTGCATATGCCTATGATGCACCTGCATACACTGACTCAGACTCACAGTCCAGTAGCTCCCAGTACCGGGAATACCAAGATTCCCCATCACCATCATCTGTTAGGGGAGGTAGGAAGGCCAGAGACTCCCTGCCTCTTGCCCCATTGTCAGGTATAAACACAGACACATACAACAAAATCAACAATCCTGCACTTGAACACATCAGCAACCACTGGACTTATATGTATTAAGCCTATTGTTATAGACATAGATGTGGGGAATAAATGTGTGTATGCACACATACACACATGTATGAATCATGGTCACCTCACATTGTATTTACATCCCCTTCCTCCTCAGCGGGAAAGAGGAAGGAGCGGTTGTTCCAGTTCCTGTTCGAGATGCTCCAGACGCCATCGATGAGAAGTTGCATCTGGTGGGTCCATTCCTCATCTGGGACCTTTCAGTTCTCCTCCCAAAATAAAGAGCGCCTGGCACAGCTGTGGGGCCGTCGAAAAGGGAATCGCAAGACCATGACCTACCAGAAGATGGCACGGGCACTGAGGAATTACTCCCGCACTGGCGAGATTCAGAAGGTGAAGCGGAAGCTCACGTATCGGTTTGACGAGAAGACGCTGAGAGGCCTACAGGGAGACTCTAAGACAGTGTAGGAAGCATGATGGTGAGTGTCAGCAGTTAAATAAGCACATTGGATATTCAGAGAAAATTGCTGTGGATGTCCCTTTCTACTGATTCTAAATCCGTCATGTGGAAACAAATGAATACTGAGTATTTGAGAAGCCAGAGGATGAAACACCCTCGGTCGGAGCTTTCTGCAGATACAGAACCATATTGGGTACATATGAGGAGCGCACCCGATGTGTGTCAGCTGGCAGTAAAAACTATGTAAATCTAGAAGATTGTCAGATAATATCTACTTTATAAGTAGAACTTAAGTGATTCTTAAAATAAAAGTTGTGGTTGCCTGTTTGTTTTTTTTACTTAGGCTCTGCGTTAAGCATATTTAGCAGATGTAATGTCTTACCAAAATTAGGTTGTGTAAACATGATGTTTGTGTTAAAATATCTTTTTTTAGATCAATAAATCAGGAAATATTTTCACAATATCTGATGCATTTGTCTATCTCTCTCTCTGTCTGTACATTTATTCATTTATCCAGTCATCTACCTATAAGAACAAATACTGTGCAGTGCATATCAGCAGAGCAAATACAGATGTGCTTATAAACTGACGCAAATGTGTGCAAGCATGCACACACACACCCATAGACAAAATTGTATGCAAAGTAAGCATGCGCTGAAAACAACGCCAATAAACACAAGCCTGTTAATCAGTAACATCTGAAAAGTCCCCTGACATGCAGTGTAACAGAACACACACACACACTGAGCACATATAAGATGCCGATCTGACTCTCTTGTGTGAAAGGGCCAAAGAGAATTAGCTTGATTTTCATATTCAAATGATGGGGTCATACATATATATGATGAAAACCAAATGACAAATTATGGAATATTTAGCACGTGTGACTGTGTAGGATATACTTCAAGACTGAAGTTGCCTTTTTCAATTAGCATTTTTCAACAGGTGTAGCTTCTTGAATAGATCAAGCTATTCACTGTTAATAAAGCACTTTTAAATTAGCTGAAACAGTTACACCATCAAAATGCTGTCAGGATGAGAAAAGCATTTTCACTCAATGATGAACTACAGATGGTGTCTCTGTGGAGTACACGCCTGTCTTGTGTATGTGTGCACACAGAAGCGCATGCATGTTTGCATATAAAAAGCATCTGCTCAGTGCTTTTTCTTCTCATTCGAAGCCAAGAGCTGAAAGCAGCCATAGACGATGTGAACAGCTAACCTGGGATTATGTTGGATTTTACCCTGCTGTGGAATTTGCACCTGTCCCCAGCCATCAAGGAAACCTGCTCAATCAAACTTCATAGCTTCTCTGTCTTCCCCGGTCTCCATCTTCAGCGATGGCAGAATGGATTTGGGTGGTTTACACGTTGCTCGAGGTGCTGATCGCTGTGGCCTGTTGCCTTGGCAATGTGTTGGTGGTGTGTGCGGTGTGTGTTGGTATCCGGGATTCCCTTCGGGAGCCAACCTTCTGCTTCCTTGTGTCTTTGGCGGTAGCTGACTTCCTAGTGGGTATGGCTGCTGTGCCCCTGGCTGTGGTGTTGGATGGCTGGGTGAGTCTGACCCCCGATCTGTGCCTGCTACTCAGCTGTGTCGTGCTTGTGCTGACGCAGGCCTCTGTGCTGTCACTGCTAGCCATCGCTGTGGACCGATACCTGCGGTTACATACACCGCTCAGGTGAGGTATGCACTTTGAAAACACTGGTTTACAAGAGAAAAGCCATGTGGATAAGGTACATTTATTGGTTTGTAGAAATAATCCTCCCTCTCTCTCTTTCTATTGTATCCCTCATTTTCAGGTACAAAGCCCTGGCCACACAGAGGCGCACATGTCTGGCCGTATCTCTGTGCTGGTTACTTTCCTGTCTGCTGGGGTTCACCCCACTGTTTGGCTGGCACAACTACACCTCTCCTACATCTGATTCCACCAATTCATCTTCCTCTTCCTTCATCTCGCCACCATGCACCTTCCTCTCTGTTATTTCCCTCCCCTTCATGGTCTACTTCAACTTCCTGGGATGTGTCATGGTGCCCCTGCTGGTCATGACGCTCCTCTACATTCAAATCTTCTGGAGCCTGCAGGGCCGCTTGAAGGAGAGCTGTCCTCAAGCCCAGGCCTCCCTGCTCAGAGAGAAGAGGCTCGCCTGCTCCCTGGCTCTGGTTCTCATTCTGTTTGCCAGCTGCTGGATTCCTCTGCACTTGATGAACTGTCTGCTGTTGGTTCGTGGTCCTCAAGCTGTCACGCAGGGGACGCTTTATACAGGCAAGTGACACTAGCTTTACTAGTCCATGCACAGACTTCAGTTTGTCAATATTTTGTTTATTTTAATATTCAGAGATTTGTTTGCATATTTCCTCCATTGTTGTGAATGTTTTTATGCGTGCTGTTATCACAGTACTTACCAGATCTGAAAATCCTATTTTCCAGGTATTCTCCTGTCTCATGCCAACTCAGCCATCAACCCTGTGGTCTATGCTTACCGCATCCCAAAGATCCAGCAGGCCTACTCTCAAATATGGAGACGACTTCTGTTTAGGCTAAACTGTTACCGTGTAGACAAGGAAGTTCAGCGATCAATAACAAGCAACAGAGACAATCGCACAATTGAGACATGTGGATCTGGAGGGAAGACCACACCCTGACAAAGGACCACAAAGCATTGTTTGAGGCGTGAGTTCACACTCATGCAAGAAATTCTGAAGAAAACCTCACAGACTGAGGAGATGCAGATAATTTGTAAAATCCCCACTTGTTGTGTTTGGTTTGAATTAAAACTTGCACACTCCAGTCAGCCATAGCTTTCATTTGCTTATCCCTGATCTGCAAACTTCATACTAGTCAACGCTATCTTCCGTGTCTCCACCAGAGGGTGCTCCACACTAACACACACAACAACTGCTGCTCCACACAGACGTGAACACATCAGAGTGCAGTATGCGAC
Source organism: Psettodes erumei (assembly GCA_016785225.1). Lineage (NCBI taxonomy): Eukaryota > Metazoa > Chordata > Actinopteri > Pleuronectiformes > Psettodidae > Psettodes > Psettodes erumei. The sequence goes on from JAFBJZ010000941.1 coordinate 1,541,449, forward strand.
ATACAGACAACTTCAAAGACCGCATTCACTGATTTTTGACAACTGATTCGAGCCAAGTGTAACTTTATTGATATGTTGTACATATATTTAAGCAAGTCATGTGACAGGGTTAATCAGCTGAACGCTAATCCTTTTGCAGCACATACTGTATGTACCTGATCCTTCTTATGAATAGAAGAATAAATGTACTCAGCCATGAGAGTGTTGAATATTGATGAGTGTTCAGTGAGCTCCTCAGGGAAGGCAATAGACTGTATAGTTATCACCTGAGCAGTGTGTAATCCCACTCACCAAACTATACAACCTACTACCTCACCCTGACAGAGCCCAGATCAAGCACACACATTCACCTGTTTGGGAAAATGAAACCTAATAACCTGCTCTAGCAAAAAACAAAAAAAAAACAATGTATTACCCCCAATGCCCCATACATTATCCCCCAATGTATTATTTTCATTTGCTACAAGCATATGTATTGACTGGATAGTATGAATGCCCATCTGGAGGTGACGGCCAGCGAGCGGTTGACTCAGCTGTCTCCTTAGGAAAGACAGTAGATTGTATAGTTATCTCAAAAAGAGGTTACACAACCCCACAACTATTCAATCTACTACCTCAGCCCCAAGGACAGCATCCCTGTTGCTTCAGCAGCAAAGATCCTCAAAGGTAAAACTCCTGCAGTGGCAGAAAAAAGAGACAGAGAGGGTTATCTTAATTAAATGGTCTTTTCTATAAAGTACATACAAGATAAAACTGGATACGATTGTCGCTCTAGCTCAAGTGTACATTTATGTAAAAAATTTTGACCGATGTGTTGAAATTCAGTTCCCTGCAGAAAGGAGTGCAATCATACGTTAGGTTTTATGTGTGTCTCTGATACTTTGTTTATGATTAAATTGGTTCCTGTAAATTACTCAAAATCATGATTTCGGGCAAAATCTGCTCATGCATCATCACACGTCCTCAACTGCCAAGATTCGGAGCTACGTTTATCACTACTTAACAAAAGCAACCCTGTGAGATTTTGCATATTCTCTGTGACAAACCAAGCTTTTTTTTATTGTTGTCACAGATCTAAATGTCTTTTAGATATCTATTCCATTAAGATATATCAAAGACAAATCATTTAACAGTAAACAGACATCCGAAAGTGAGAGCACTAATGTGTGAAAGCCCACCAAACAACTCACTGGCTTCCTGAGACTCTGGCATGTGATCGAAAGAGAGAGGAAAAAAACTGCTCGAATCTGTGCCAGGAATTCGTTTCCGTTTTTGCCAAAATCTGAGCTCATTCCAGTGGGCTATCCCTGTGTAGGCTGGCTGCTTGGTTCTCAGACGGAGGTGCACACACAGATGCCTGCAAATATGGCTTCCACCAGCTGCCTCTGATTGAATACAAGGCTGGGATTCTGCCCCCCAAAACACAACAAGGAAACACAAAATGGCGTCTCACACTTCGGCCATTTTAGGTCTGCTTAAAAACACTAAAAGGGCTACCTTTCATTTTTCCGGAGCCAGCTGTCTCATGACGAAGCGAGAGCCGTTCTGCTATCAAGAGAGATGATGGAGAATCAATCTCGTGCCAGGCACAGTTGGCAGATGCAGACGACGAGTGTAACTCTAACATTTCTTATCAAATAGCTGGAAAGTTCACAAAAAAAAAAACCCCACACACATGCAGTGTGTCAATGTCTCGATGATTTTCCTCGTGTCAGTTCAGTTTTGGTTCAATCAAAAATCCCAAACTGTGGTACTTCACTGAATGAGTAGATGTAATTGTTGCACTTTTAATTTCATTTTGAAAAATGTTGCTCATCCTCAAGTCGCTGTACTCTTATGGGACAAAGGTTGGGATGGGCCAGTAGGTTAACATGTTGGCGACCAAAGGGTTAATGAGTGCCAGACTAAATGCCAGACCTAGGCCTCAGATAGACAGAGCAGGGGTTAGGAGGTTGACTGCTTGCATAAATTAGCATACAGCCTCAACCCCTGAGAGTTGGTCCAGACCAGACCGTAGTTAGCATGCAGTAGACCCTGCTGGTCTGATTACAGGAGACCAGACAGACAGAAGGGGGTGGAGGGTTGGCGTGATGCCCAACTCTGCCACCATGCCAATGACAGATCTATGAGCTCTGTTCAGTCGCCAAGAAACATCCCCCTGACTGGAGCTGTGCTTGGAGGACAGGGGGAACAGATTAATAATGATATGACACAGTGCACTAGGGAAAATGGGTCAGATTAATGAAGATTTAACAGGACATCTGAGCGTGACCTCGAATGAAAAAAAAGATTTGAACATTAAAATCTTGTGGGGAATTCTGTGCTACTGGGTTAATTGCAAAAATTGCCGTCCCGTTCCCTACACAAGTCCCGACTGTTTTGGAAACAGTGAAACCAGACTCGGTCAGTCATGTGAGCCCACACTGGGCGCGCTGTTGTCTTGGATCGTGGACTCTGTGGCATATAAAAGGGGCACCCATGGCTCTGCTGGGGAAAATTATTTCCTCTGTCAACAGCTCTAAAATAAATGCGCCTCAAGTCTGTGGGGCAGCTGAGAGGAAAAGACAAGAACAGGCCGAAATGTGGCCTGTTGAGTTGATCTCATCAGATAAGGCTGACAGTGTGTCTGTCACAGCAGATTTGTGTAAATTCACATTAGCAGTATACTGTGCAAGCCAAGCAATGTGGACCTTGTCCTCTCTTGCCCTCTGATAACGCCGCTCTGCTGTGACCAACCAGGATATGTTTTTCTGAAGACAATTTCCTGGTTCAGTATGTTAATCTTTCTTTGGGTGACAGTTACACGTGTTTTGGGGGGTTTTCTGAAATCTTGTGTTAGTCATAACACTGGGAGTTTTACACTTGATTTACACTTAAGTTATGTCTATAAAGCTGTACCGGATTCCATTACAAACCTGCAATATTAAATATTTGTTTTAAATAATTTTTTTTTATAATATTGCCTCTACTATGACAAAGGAAGGCCTTTTAAGACACTTGCAAAATAATGCAGACAAGTTGTGATGATCAAACTGTCTACTAATTCTGCTCTTTAGATTACAGAGAAAGAATGAAATCCAAATAATTGCCAAAGTGATTATTATGCAGATTTTACACACTTCCTATGTAAACCTAAATCTGCTCTACTTTTATCACACATGAAAATAATAAACTTGTCTCTACTGCATCATCTTTAACATATAAACAGCCATGCAAAAATTGATTTGAAAAATATCGTGGGAAACAATAGGCCTTAGCTTCCTCCAACGTGAAAGGATGAAAGATTCATCAGATTTACTCGTCACCAAACGCAAACGGCGTAAACACACAAATTAATTAGCAAATCCCCAAACATACACACAGCGCACTAAGATGCCAACAGAACTCCTCAGAATTGGAGCAGATATTTGCAGGAAGCAGAGGCTGGGAAATACCTATTGGATTTCCTGGTCCCTTGGTCCGCAAGACGGGATGAATGCTTGGCACAGACACAACGGAGGGGGCACCAGATGATTGGTACAGGTTCTTGCCCCCCCATCTCTCTCTCTCTCTCGCTCTCTCTCTCTCTTTCTGAGCCTTGTGCCAAGAATGGGCAGTGTCTGTGTGCCAGGCAGAATTTCAATGAGGGAGGAAGGAGGTGGTGATGGTGGGCAAAGAGGAGGAGCAGTGGGGGAGCGGGAGTTGGCAGAGGAAGTATGCCATACAATAAATGGCAGGATGAAGAATTCCCACAGTTAAAAAGATACAAACACATGTCTCGTCTCACTCGTGTCCAGTCTTATTCCAGAGAAAAATTGTGTCCAGCCGTCTGGCAAATACAATGAAGACGTCTGATCCTAATAGAGCACAAGGATTTTTTTATGGTACCTGCTTTTTCACCCTCACCACTCCCTAAGGAATGCCTGATTCCTCCATTAAAAGACGACAAACAGGAGCTCGGAGCCTTTTCCGTGCCTACTTGGCATGGTGCCAGCTCTGATGTTCTGTATATCCTCATTAACCAGACGCAAGCACACAGGGCTCATGCGCTCACGTATACTGAAACACGCTTGCCATATGCATGTACTTACACAGCCGCACACTGATAGACACAACACAGCACCATTGCCTGACCTGTAAACATGAAAAAACTCAGCCTATCTTATCCTGATTCCCTAAATGGTAATTACATGAAAATACTTCCAGTCCTTTGCCAGTGACTTCTCTCCTTTGTGAGATAGAGAGCTGTGCACACAAATGTTGGACTCGCAGGCATAAGAGCTAGGTAAACATGCCAGGCAACGCGTCTGATGAAATGATAGTACGACCCAGATAAGGCAGGAGTATAAGGGAGCCATTGTGTTAACTATCACAGTGTCCAACAATCATTTCAGCCATAGATGTACACACACAGAGAATTGGAGCTTTGTTGAATAATCAGTATTAAAAATCCAATTTTAGCTTTTCTACTTAAGCATCTCAGGTTAGTTTGTTGCGGCATTAAAATGTATTTTTACATATATAAATTGGTTTCCCCAAGAGAGTTATTACCTGAAAATAAGAAGATGATGATTAACCCTCGCTGGTGTATTACTCGAGTATACCCTCCAACTATCCATATTACGTAAGTATACATCAAAGGTTTCTTTCCTCCTCTTCATCTACTTTCTCTTTCCCCTCTCTTCTTTACTACTTGTCTCTGCCTTCTGCAAATGTGCCAATGAGATGGGTGGTTGCCATGGTTTCAAATGTTTCTGATAGCTCGGATGCCTAGCCTGGCATGTTGCTGCATGCCCACATGTTAAAGAATTCACTAATGCCACACAGGGCAGGCCATACGCACACACACACACATGCATGTACATTACGTAGTCACAAAAAGTCGCAAAGGTATGCCCTTTCAAAGAGGGTGTGTGCGTGCATATTTGTGTGCATATATACAAAGGGTATGTGTGCAAGAGTGCAAAGTGGTGTATGTCAGGACGAAACAGCTGCAGCTTCCTGCATGAGAAGAGAAACTTCCTGTTGCCTTTCTGCAAACCGCGGCCGGTCAGCCAAGATATCAGCCAATCAGCTATGTTGAGGCTGAATGCAGGAAGTTAGCCTGACTGCCTCTAGGAGAAAAACTCAGAAACATTATGAGGCAACACGATAAGTTCATCTGAGGATAAGAGAGGGGCGGGGAAAGAGCTCTCCCACTCCTGCCTCTCTTTCTGTCTCTGTAACCCTTGTTCTCTCTATTTTCCTTCAGCTTCTTCTTTCTCAACATTTTCCTCTCATCACTGTCACATGTTGATATATTTAAAGAAGAGATTCTTTTGGTTCTTTTTTATGAATTAATTTGTCACTTAATTCCAAAGCCGAGTGACTTGAAATGACAGAGTCTGATGCAGACAAATTGAGAATAGTTTAGCCACGAATTGTGAGGGGAACGTTGAAACGGGTCAGCCCATATTCACTGTTTCTTAAACACGTGGCACGAAGGCGCCATCTTACCACCAACCCCATTTAGATCAAGATAAGTACTGAAAATAAGGAGTCCAGTTAGATTCCTACCAGTACATACAATATGCAGGTATTCACATACCCTAATCGATATTAAAAAGTAGGTTGAATGATCAAATCGTTTGTTGGTTGATATCATTATGTTTGTTTCATTTGGAAAGCGCAGCGTCAATATTTTGCTTTTGTTAAATGGCATTCTGGTCTCACCCATGCAGCTGTAATCACAATGTATAGTGCAATATGAACAACATATTTGTTTTCATCTAGCTTACTAAGATACACATTAATCAAATATGTTTTACTGTTTACGTTTAATTTTTTTCTTTTTCGACAATGGATAAAAAAATCAACAGCTTTACTGATGAAGCAGAAAAGAGCTGGTAAAGAACGGCAACCTCAGACAACTATTTTTACTCGACGATCTGCCCTTTTTCTTTAAAGCGTTGTCTGTTCGTTTGACCTGCCTCAGTATCACTTCTGCCTGGGTGTCCCCCATAACTGTTAACTATCATATACAGTAACCTATGACGCAGTGTTTCCAGATAAACATTCCTGTCGCCACCATCTAACAAACTCTCCCACATCAAGATCACAGAAGGATAAAACTCATGCACAAACATGCATGTTCCTGTGGTGCAACTATCTGAGTTTTCATGGTGGCAGAAAGTGCAAACAGTGCGTGAAGGGAATGAGAAACAAAGTAAATATTGCCATCATATTACCTATCATAATGGCTCTGGATGATATTAGACCTGCCAAGCACCTCACTTGTCCCGTGGGTGCAGCTTTTCAACTGGTCAGCAGCTAAACTTATACTGACCTGAACGCAACAGCCCTGTGGCCTGGTCGACTCTCTGAGGTCAGAAACTAACCGAGAAGGCCTGTCCTTCCCTCTGCCCGTCTACAAAGAGACACCTGTTCAGTACGGAAAGCCACACAAAGATTGTTCACTACCCTGACAGAGCCTGCTGTCCTAGAGCAGACAGGGCAGAGGAAGAGGAGGACAGGGAAGCACAGAAAGACATGAAGGAATGAGGAGAAAGACGGTGGTCAGCAGGGAGTCGAGGTGTCCCTCTGAGCTCTAGAAAAGTTTCTCCTGTTATGTCCATCGAGCCAAAATGGCGGCGAGCGGAGTGCGGCGTGGCAACCGACGACGAAAGACACGTTTACAGGAGGAAGACCATGAAAAGGGACAGAGAAGAGGGCGACAGGGACTGGAGGAGAAAGATCACAGGGTAGTGAAAAAGACAGGAAGAGGTGTCGCAGGATAAAAAAGAAAAATACCTGGAGCCTGTATGTGAGCGGCGGGCTGGGCCGGAGGACTGGAGGAGAAGAGGGCCGTGATGGCGGGAAGAAGGGAAAAGAGAGGAGCAGAGCACACCCTCTGAGAGCTACACCCCTTTCCCACAATCCCCTCCTACTGGCGTGAGTGCGTCTGTCCGTACACAGGGTGACAGAGGGACGTCTGCTCTCACACAGCTCTATAATACACACATACACACACGAACACACAGGGAACACACACGAGCCACGGTATCAAACACACCGTGCACAGGGAGTAGAGAACAGCTCCAAAACAGACTCACAACAGATTCACAGTGCATGCAGTCGCGCAGAGAGACAAGCACGCGAACACACAGACACAGGACAGTTCAAAACACAAACATACACATAATCAATTCGCCAGCCTTTGTATCGCCCTTTGCTCTGCCCTGTGCTGTGTTTGCCTCGTTCCGCCTGCCCACTTTGGCACCACTGCCAAGAGGGAAGGAGAGAAATAGGAGGGGAGGAGGGAGGTGTAGAGACACAGAAAGAGGAAGGGAGGGACATGCTGTAGCTAGAGAGAGAGAGAGAGAGAGAGAGAGAGAGAGAGAGGGAACAGAAAAAGGAGGAGTCAGAGAAAAAGAGTTAAGAAAGACAGTGGGACGCAGAAAGACATGAAAAAGAACGAAAAGAAGCATAAGCTGTCGTGAGCAGACGCTGTGACACAAAACAGTGGGGCAGCAGCTGGGAGAATTTGTATGGTAATCATCTCACATCCAAAATCCACCTCTCGCCTTGTACTGTACGCACTACCCTGCAGCACCAGGAGGACGGCAGGAGAGACAAGCTGATCCTGACACTCCTGCCATATTGTTCCTTCTCGCCATATTTCAAAAAAGCCCAAACTAGCTTAAGATTCAAACTCTAAACTGCTGGGCATTTGTTATCAAGTTCTCTCGCCTGAAAGAGGAGTGCTGGGAGACTTACGGTCTTTTTCGACATCTTTATTCTGCCTGCTTGTCTCCACGTCTCCCTCCATCCATTCCCTCAGTTCGTCCTCTCCCTCCATCGGGGATTGATATCAGCCCTCTTCAGTGGGAGGAGTTTGAGGGAGTTCAGCTAAATGAATCAGTGAGCAAGGAGAGTGGATATATCAGAGATTGTCACCTTTTTTCTTCCTTACATCGGTTGGCATCTTTCTCAGTTCTCCCTTTGATTTCGAACACCGGCAAGACAGTTACACACCAATGCCGATTTTGGTTTTGCAAGCTGTCGCCTCCAAATGACCTCAGCCAGTGTAAGACAAAATATAAATCCATCTGTTCATAAATGGCCGACATTCTCGATAGCATGCATGCAGACCAATCGCTGGCAATTGAGCGGGTATCCCAAGCTGAGCCAACGAATCAGAGCTCACTCATGGGCTGATGTCACCTTGAAAATGTTGGGTATAAAATATATATTAAAAAAAAGATCTATTAAACTGCAAACAAGTTCTGTTTCTTTTCTTATAAACTCACATAGATTGCTTGAAGACAAAAAAACAAACCAGGTTTTGTCTTTACAGGCAAGCGAAACAGTTAATTCTTCATTCCAGTTGCTATAATACCTGAGTTATGGGACCAAACACACACACACACACACACACACACACACACTGGGAGGGTGCTCCCAGTCCTCAAACACTCACCACGGAGACAAAACAGACCACAATAGTCCAGCTTCTCTGAAAACTCCCCATGAGCCTTTTCTTGAAGATAGGACAATGGATACTCACACACATATTCATACTGTACACAGGCACACACACACACAGACACACATGTGGTGTGAACAATCCAGTTCCTCCATGGAGGCTCAGATTCAGCCAGCAGGTTGGACAGCCCCTCAACCTGACGTCACGTCTCCTTTGTTGTTTATGAATTTATTTCTCTCCTCAGCTGAACTCTCTGAACCCAAAGCCCCCCCTCCTCCTCCCCACCCATCCCATCCTGTCCTCCAGCCCTACACTTACCCCCTGCCAATGAAGGCGGGCAAATACAGTATGGCTTCAGCAAGGAATAAGAAAAGAAAGACAGACAGGCAGACACAGAGGGGAGAGAGACAGGGAGAGGGAGCAAAAAGGAGCTCAGATGTCTATCTCACTTTTTCTTTACCTCCTTTTCTTCTTCGATCGTTCCCTGCGTCTCTTCCTGCTTGGCTTGTAAAAGTTTCAGCTGCATGGCGGGGCCAGCCTCTTTTGGCAGTCATCCAACTCTTGACTCTTCTGTCCCCTTGCAAAAGAGAGAGAGAGAGAGAGAGAGAGAGGGATAGAGGGAGGGGACGACAAATATAGTCACAGCCAGACTGTACTGTACAGTTTGTAGAGGCAGATGTACTCTGAATGCACAGCGACCATTTTCATTTCACGCTAACCCACACAGGAAGAGAGCGGTTTGTTGCGTTCCTTCAACATTTAAAATGAGTTTTCACTGAAGCAATGCACAGTGGATAAGATGTCAAATGCCAGCTAATCATTGCCCGGGACATCATGCAAGCCTGTGCGACATGTGTGTTGTGAGTCTGCTTTTAACTGAATGTGACAGCTGAATCTGATAACGCTTTTTTTTTTTTTTTTATTGCTCACACCCAAGTTCACACAGGGACACAATGACTTTGTCATTTCTCCTGCTATCACTAACATGAGCTGCTTGGTTGCTTGTGGGGACATAAATATTTGCACATGCACACGTGAACATTTAAAATGTCAAATCCGCACAATAAGTATACATTGTATTGGATTTACTATATGTGCCTGTGAAACAGGGCCTTGTTGCACTGGTGCACACACACGTACGCACACTCAGAGAAGAGAAAAGACTTGGTGCAGAGTTTGTTAAAGTAATGTTAAAGGGCAGTTACTGGGAAACTGTATCCAAAGCTTAACTATGTAAATTAGACTAATTAAAGGATTAATTACATCATTTACTATGAGGTGAAGGAATAATTGATCAGGCCTCTTTATCATGGTGCCTTCTCAGTTGTCCATCAAGTAACTTTAAAGTAACTCAATCTTTTAAGAGTCGTAACGTTATTCTACCATAATTGTCAAAGACAGTCAGTCAATATGTGGATGTATACATAACATGTCTTTTATTATATATAGTGTATTAGCTAAAATACTGTAAAGGCATTGCTCAGGCATTGTGTGTATTTTCAGTAGTTTCATAACTACCTAAATTCAATGTCTTAAGTTCAATAATGAAAACTTAGCAGTGAAATAGATCGTGTGGTTAAAAACACATACAGGTCATTATTATTGCACGGTCGCTGGCTGCTTCCATCCTGCACAGCTTTTACTGAAGGAAGAAGATGGGTCCCATCTAGTGGCAAACGTATGTAAATGCAGTTTGTGCGACACGGAAAAGTCCCACTTTTTTCCTGCACACAGGCCTACTATTATTTGATTCCCCCTGAAGTGAGACTATTTTCCCGTGTACTTGAATGGGAACGTGGTCTCATGTAGCATCTCCTGCAGCATCCTTTACAATTCTCTCTGTATAAATGATTCTCAGGTCCACTGTATTTATCTAATCGTTGCCATCACTGTGCAGGGGAATTACGAATTACTTTAAATACATAGCATCTTTATTTTTTAAAAGTATTATCTGTAACAGTAAAATCCTTTTTCATCCCTTTCCCTCTGCCCCTCTTCTCTCCCACCAGGAGTCTGATGTCAGGGGAGGAGTTTGCGTTGGGACCCACTAAACTTTTGCGTGTGCTCGTCTCGACGCCACGCCTCTCTGCGTTTTCCTCCGCGCGTTGATCTCATACCAAACTCATACTTGGCATTCCGCCTTTTTTTCCCTCTGTCAAACACGGTTATATATTTTTTTCAATTTTTGCCGAGTAAATAGTCGCTATTCAGAAGGGGAGACCCAGCTGCAGTAACAAAAGCCACACGGAGAGGAGCCTGTGGAGAGAGCAGGGAAGCCGTTGTAAGGTGAGTGCGCTCGCAGATACTTCTTTGTTGTGTGCACTAACTTTTTTTCACGCCGCGGCAGCTGCTCCGCTTCGTGTGCGCTGGGAAGTTTTGGGATTTTTGACATATTTCGCATTTTCCCGCTGCCACTTTCATGATTCAGAGCCTCGCGCGATTAGCGGGGAGTTTCCTCTGTTATTTACTCAATTACTCGCGCTGCACATTAAGTGGCGTTCTCAGGCGTCTCTCGGACTTAGTTTGGGAGTTTTTTTGTAGGTATTATTAGCCCGCAAGCTAACCGACTAGCATGTCAGCTCGAGTGTGTTAGCATGTCTGTAACATATCCACACAAGGGTAGAAAATAACTATTCTCCTTCCACTTTGAAGTCTTCGTATTGTGTTTTAATAATTATTGTGTCGGTCTCGATGGACGTTTTTGTGTTCTCTTGAGATGAAAAGGCAGTTTTTGCCAACTCAGTTTGGCTAAAACGGCTCCCGACCGCCGAACGTGATTTCACTTTTCCCCCCCTCTCCGTGCTAGCAGATGGGATTCATTTCTTGTCATTGTGAAAGTTTCGCCGACACGTGAGACTGGTTTTACAGGTTCGGCAGAAGTCAGGGACGAATTAAATAGCACCTTTTGTTCGTCCCCGAACACAAGTTGCTCTGACTGAATCATCGAATCGGCGCCAGACGTGACCCTTTCGTGTTAAAATTAAACCCAGAGCACGATAAGTTTGCCGTCTGAAATCCGCAGAGGTCTGCAGCAGCAGCAGTAGTAGTTGTAGTAGTCGTCAGCTGCAGTGTGAAATCTCTCAAGTACTATGATGAAATCAAGCTTGGTTAATCGTGATTTCACTGCTCTTCCCGCTGGAGCAGAAGGCAGCCCGTAATGTGCATGTGTCTTGTCGGTGTTTGCTGAGCTCATAGCTTTATTTAGCTCAATGCTCTGCTGGCACCACACCGCACTAAACACCTGACCTTTTTGCCACTGGGAGCTATGTGGAAAATGGCAGAGGCGCATCTGACTGCAGTGAATTATATCCTAACTTTGTATCACCATTAGTTTGGTAAATGACATGGCTGTGGCTGCGATGCCTCAGTTGGTTGCAGGATTTCGCAAATCCCAGCCAAATCCAGTAACCAGTAACCTCACACTCATTCTAAATGCTTTCCGGCCACTTTATTGGACGTGCGCGCACACACACACAGTGTAATGCAGTCCAATACATTAAATCTCCCACATTTGTGTAGCTGATAATGTTCGGTCTTTGTTCAGACTCTCGGAGGGGTTTCAATTTAATTCAGCCGCATGTTTATCATTGAGCTCATAGTTGGATGTTGTACGGGACTGAAATTATATTTAAACGTGCCTGCAGCCCGTTTGTAAACAGGGCAGGCAAAATGAAATCCGAAAGACCTTTCCCAATAATGAAGTCCATTTCAACACTGCTGCAAACTTCAACCTCGTTTATAAACACATAGTTCAATTAAAAGCTCTGAGAGACCGACGATCGACACCATTATCTTTGTAAAGGTGGGATCTATGGCTCAGCCGTCACATTGGATTGCATTAGATATTAGATTTTAAAGGTGTACCTAAGAAACTGAGCTTTAAGTGCACACTAGTACTCTATTTGGTATGAGCAATGTATATCAATATCATCTATATCTCATGGTACTTTACATTGTAAGGTCAACACCCTACAATATTATAGAGGGAAACCCAATAGTTCCCATAGTGAGCAAGCACTTGGCAACGCTGGAGAGGAAAAACTCCTTTTTAACAAGAACCCTCCAGCAGAACCAGACTTGGTGGGTGGCCATCTGTCTCGACCGGTTCGGTTGAGAGGAGAGGAATGGGGTGGGGGGGGGGCAGTTGTATACACTGTTATATTGTTGTCGCTGCAGCAATGATAGCAGCACAAATCGATAATAATAGTGATAGTTGAGTAAAAGTGGCAGATCTGGGTCCAGCAGCAGTCAGAGATGCCTGCAGGGGGAGAGAAAGGGGGGGTGCATCATGGGAGTTCATCCAACAGTGTAGGCCTGGAGCAGGAAGGGTTCAGGCCTCACCTCAACCACCAATAGTTTTAAAAGCATAAGCAGTTCTCATAAGATCTAAGACAGTCCGAAAGCATCGATGTCATTTAAATAGTGTTAATTATGCCTCTTTTACTGAGCTGCTACAAGGGGCCCAGGGTGTCTTCAGATCCCAAACAATCCTGTCAGGACAGACGACGTCGACTTCGTGCGCAGTAAAACTTTCAAGACTGACACTCCTCCTCCCCTCGAATATCAAAATGTTCTTTCGGGCTTTGCTCTTTCCTAACCATCTCACCAGGGCCTGTCAGATCTCTATGGCAACCACACAGTCCCGTCAGCGCTGATTGAAACTGGGAAGGCACAGTGCGGAGTGCGTCCAATGAGCCCACCACAGCAGGGGAAGCTCAGCGACCACGCTGATCCTCTGTGGTTCCGCTGTGGCGGCGACCATGTCAGCCACGCTCTGGAAAACATTACACGCCGGGCAGCGCTCGTGTTGCATATGTGCGCCTGCGCTTGAGGAGACTTGGAGCATCTTCAACAACAACAAAAGAATGTGTAATTTCCTCATGCGCCCTAAGACGGCAAGGTCCCAGGCTTCTCGGAAGTATTGACCCTTGAGCTAGTTTCTTGGGGACGGTGGGCAATGGGAAAATGATGAACCTGTCTCGCCATCGCTGGTTGGGGTGGGTGATGATAGCAGAAATTGTTGTGATGCAAAAAATTGAAATTGCAAATTTTTATTTTTGTCTATCGCTACCGTCTCGTCGGCCAGGCCGACCAGCTATAGTCTGTTGTCATCCATCTGTTACTTTAAAAGCGAGACCAACTGGTCGTGTCTTCATTGACCTTGGCCGGTGTGTCTATAAATTTACAAGCTCTTAATGTTTTGCCATTTCGTTTGTCAGGTCTTTAACCCTGGATGCCGGGGCTATTAATACACCCCGGAACCACGGAGGCTGTAAACGGCCTCAGATGAATCTGATCTCGCCCTCGCTGAAGTGCCGAGACATTTGGAGTCCAAGAAATCTGTCGCCATTCTCTGCAGCCGCAAAGTTAATCCTGATCCTGTCATCCATCACAGACGGTGTGATGTAGTTCAGGGCCACCCTTGACTTTCTTGCGCTGCCGTTCGTCGGGGCCTCATTCATAAAAAAAAAAAAAAAATCACAGCGCGGCAAAGCCCAGGGGAGGGATTTGATAATATGCGGATGTTTCCGGAAAGTGCGGGCAGGAACACATTTTCTGCTTTTGCTTGACATTTGCTTGATGTGTAATTTGCACTGTTACAAACTAGGGCTGCAAACGTACATTTCTGCACATATTCTTGATGAATGGTTTTTGAAAATTTCCCTGAACCAAGGTAGCAACATCAGATCTTAGAGATGCGTGGAAAACTTTAGATTTCAAATCCCTCGTCCCCTTCTCCAGGCTCTAATACCGTGCTGTGAAACATGCCATTGATTTAGCTCAAAGTTTCATATTGATTAACAACTTTTTTTTCTTTTTTTTTTTAAAAGGCATTGTTTGATGTCTGAATCAGGGGTTTTCAAACCTCGCCCCAGTAAACTTGAGAAACAGAACCCGTTTCCCGGCCGCTGTTGTCGCGGCGTGTACTGGTGAATTCCAGCTGTTGATTAGTTGAAAGTTCTCCGACCACAAAAATGCCTTTCGTTTATTATCGTCAGTTCACAGACTATACACGTTGGGGTTTGTGTATGCCGCTTTAATAAATGATTTAAAGCTGCGCCGTGTTTTCAAAACACCCAGGAGACAGCTGCATTAATTTCTGCAACTTTGCTGATTGCGATGCCTTTTAGTCTAACTTCGTCAGCTAAGAAAACAAATACTCTGTTCTCACATTGCTTTTTTTGATGTGGAAGAAAGCCCGTCTTGAAACTGGGTGCTGAACAAGCACCGTCGCATAAATGAAATGTAATGATAATAAATGTGGCTCATCATATCAGATCTAGTACATGACCTGTTGCTGAGTGTCTTGTCCTGTGTGTGTGTGCGTTGAAGGTGTGTTGTGGCCGGAGCCGTCATCATTGCGTCGGAGTGGAGTTGCCGTGGCAGCCCTGATGGGGCGCAGGAGGAGGGCGGCAACGGAGAGGGGCTGGCCGACGGGGCGGACCGCGGGCTGGACGGCGACCCCGAGGGCGTGTGGAGTCCGGACATCGAGCAGAGCTTTCAGGAAGCCCTCGCCATCTACCCTCCCTGCGGCAGGAGGAAGATCATACTTTCCGACGAGGGGAAGATGTACGGTGAGGAACGGAGCGCGCCTCTGTCCTAACGTGTCAGCTGCCATCCAGCTGCCCTGTTGTGTCTCTGAGGTCAAAGGGCGGCCGGCGGTGACGCGGTCAAAGGACAGAGCAGGTTGACACTTCAGGCGGTAGTAGCTGTTTGCCTGGCTCATATTGGTCCGTGGGACTGCAGCACCAGCACTGCAGTGCACGCAGACAGACAATGTGGCTCGTGTTGTTTTTAGTAGGATCGGTTCAGGATACTGCCGGCGACCAGCACTTTGATGTATTTGGACCATTTCTTCCTACCTTTTTCGAAGGCCTTTGGCTAGCGCCCAACATTCCCAGCATTTTTTCTTTTTTGGCTCAGAGTTGGCATTCGCCCCCGCTTCAGCAGCCCCGCGTCGTGCACTCGTGCATGTGTGAGCGTCTGTGGTGTGTGTGTGTGTGTGTGTGTGTGTGTGTGTGTGTGTGTGTGTGTGTGGTGGTGGTGGGGGCGGGATATGTGATCCCGTGCGACAGAAAGGGAAAGTTTGTTTCAGCATCGCGGCATTTTCTCCTTTTGTGGAAATGCGGGCTGGCTGCGTTGACCACCCCCACTGCCCTCTCGGTAAACAAGGCTCGTCCCACTGGTCCATGCGTTCACACACTGGAAAGCTACAGTGACACTTACAACATAATAGCCCGGCGCCTGTAAAAACCCACCGGCCTCTCGTGTGCAAACCAGCGCGTAAGACACCAACCCCTGAAACGTTGGACTCGTTATCTCGTCACGCAGTGTTGTGACAGTATTTCACATGTGTCACAGTTAAAATAAATGTAAAAACAGCACAAGAACTTAAACTTAACCTGCTTCATGAGTTTGTCAACGTGATATTTTATCAAGATTTAGCCTCCCAGCGGGAATCTTTGCTATGATCGCATGTTCCTAAATTATTCTTATCCCCCACGATAAAATCGATTGCAAAGTCAAGATTTATCGACTGAAGTACAGACTTCCATAACAAATTTTCAACTGTACAACACGTGTGCTTTCTTGTACGGACGCGTCCGAAATGGGCAGAGAACCAGAGTGGGAATGGATTGAAGTCCTTTTCAGACATGAAGCCAACTTGTGAAATGGGCAGAGCATTCGTGGATCCCCGCAAGATAAATACAGAATATGTCGCAGCCGAGCAGCTTTGGCCGTTTTATTGCTCATTTGGCTTTGCCGGAACACACAACTTCAGAAATATTAATCAACTAGGACGGTTGTTATAACGGAAACGCACAATTTGCCCATTTACAGACGGGGCGAACTCAAATCGAGAATAAGGTGGTCTCGTTCATACTGTAAAAAAATACGTTTTGGGCAGCAGCTCTTCTGTGAGACGGTTGCACTGGTTTGAAGTGAAAGCTATTTCTTGGCTTTCTATTATTATATTATTATTATTATTTTCTAAGACAATAGAAATAATGACCAAATAAAGCTAATGTTTGTTTAGTTTGGTTTTCTCGCTGGCCACACTACATTTTGTCGTTGGCAGATGAGGGGAAAACAGAGGTACATCAACATGAAATGACATGTTCACCTTGCAATGTAATACACCGTTTCCCAACCTCCTATTGTCCTGATGAGCTCTCACATTAAGGTGTACCTCAGACACTTCACAGCAAATGTGGCATGAGTTGACTCCTGATGAAACACCACTTGGCCTCATGTGGATTAGTGGTAGGCTGTAGGAAAATACATGTGTCCTGTTTTGAGAATTGGAGCCGACTGCTGCGTCTGAGTCAGCCCGTTTTGTTGATTTTGGGGAATTCAGGGTTCTGGTAACTTCACAGAGCCGATGTGACTCAGCCCGTTGTGACCTAAGTCCCAACAGCATCGCACCACTTCCCAGAAAGAAGGATGGCGATGTTGATGATGTTAGTGCATCTGTATACGCGAATAAACGATCGCAGCGGCGGAATGGGTCTGCAAGGTTTGCGATTAGAGGCGAATAGATCATCAGGTGGGGGTTGGAGCTGGGGGAGGCAGAAGAAGAAAGGGCTGACGAGGCAGTCTTTAGAGACCACATTTTGGAAATCTGTTGGATATATCATGACCTCTCCTCTCCCTCCCCCCCTCCATTCCCATCACTTGTCCAGCTGCTTGGGAGCTCTGCCAGCAGGCAAGACCAAATCAGGCTCTAAATGAACACAGGCTGAGGACGGCAAAAAAAAGGCTTCATCTTCTTTCGCTTCACACCAAAGCTTGATCTGTGAATTCATTACAAGCTAAATGGCCTGAGATACATGAAGGATTTGTGGTCTTTCTGGATTTCTCAAGATTGTGCTCAAGAAGATTAACACCGAAAGACACAAACCAAAGTAAAGACTGGCGTGGTTTGCCGCGTTGCAGTTGAGCAGAGGTCAAGTGCTGATTGAGCCCGGCTCAGCGTTAAAGCGTCGGGGCGCTCGCTCTTCGTATCATAGCATCCTCCTGCGTTCGCTGAACAAATGAGCTCAGCTGCACCAGTAGTTACACGAGAGCAGCGTGTTTGAAAGCGCACACGCCCATTGTGCGACTGTGCCGAGAAAGAAACTAAGGCAGGACCTTTTTCGACATCGATTTGATCAACTTATAGGTGATCCAGTGTTATGGCCGTCATGATTTATATTGGCCGTTCTCTGTCCACAAAGTGGTTATGACCAACTATATTTTTAGGCCATTTCACAAGAAAATTGCACAATTCAGTTTGCTGGTTCTGCCCAGTTTTTAGTTTGTTTTTAAAAAAAAAAATAAAAATATCGGGGCCTACATGCCTCGAGACTCTGGACGATTTTGCCAACAAAAGGGGGCCAGGAAAAGGGTGACCATTTGCCACTAACTAGCTGAACTGTAATGAAGTGGATACTGAGGGTGGGGCTGAAACAGAGAGCTAACTGAGTGGCTGAAGCCGTATTCCGTTTCTCTGTTCTTTAGGGACATGCTGCAGCCCAATGCACAGTATGTGTCGACCGCCATAAATTCGCATATAAAAGCCGGTATTCAAATTGTGGCCGTGGACGAGGCCAGCACAAACAAATTAAGGACGTAGTTTTCCACAGCACTTATTCATCAGCGCAGCAACAGTCATACCACGCTCACCGCTCTGCTGCCATGTGTTTCTATCTTTAATGTTTGACAGTGCCATCCGTGTCTGCTCGGTCACAGCACCCCGCGTTTGTTTTGCGTGCCACTGAGATGTCATGCCCACGGTGTGTTTCAATGCTCCCCTCTGACTTTTACCTGTTACTCTCTCGCACTCCAGGTCGAAATGAGCTGATAGCTCGCTACATCAAGCTGCGAACGGGGAAGACACGCACACGCAAACAGGTAATGTCACCGAAAAGACTTCGCTGTGCGTTTCATGCAGTAGGGTTTAATGCGAGGCGCGGCTTCCATACCTCCTGCTGTGTTTTCTGTTTAGTTTTTTATTTTTTTGTAAATTACCAATACACCTTGATAAAATGATTATTAATGGACAGTGGTTGTTGAAAATTGCAAAAGTCATCCTGTGAATGTGTTTGTTTTCACGGGGGCAACCCTGGGCCCCATAGGTGTCTAGTCACATTCAGGTTCTGGCACGTAAGAGGGTACGAGAATACCAGGCGAGCATCAAGGTGGGTGCCCTCTGAATCGTCTCTCCCCTCCCTCCGTAGTCACATCCCCTCTTCTTTTTCCTTTCCTTTTCCCCTTTTTTTTTTTTTTTTTTTCCTACACCCTGTTTTTCCTCAGGTCTCTAGTCACCTGCAAGTCTTGGCCAAGAGAAAGTCTCGTGAGATTCAGTCTAAGCTCAAGGTACACATGCTCGCTGCCTTTGCCGTGCTAGCTGCTTTGCTCTGCATGTGGCCCAAATCACACTTAACCCACTGAATCAGCACAGACGTCTTTGTCCAGAGCTCGCAGCAGGTTTCAACTTCTCTGTCAGGGTGCTGCAGTGCCTCCCTTGTCCACCTGCACCTCCGGAAAACTGTAACGATAAAAATGAAACGAAAATGTTCAGATGAGGCAACATTTTCTCCTACGTTTTCATTACGAAGGCAGCACAGAACAAGTATTAAAAAAAAAAAGAGATTCCTTTTGTTTTCGTTCATAATAGACACATTTACATGATGATGATGTTTTATCAATTCACTATCGAATCCAGTTACCTGAATCTAATCTATAATCTATATAATCTATATATATATATATATATATATATATATATATATATATATAATCTATTCTTTCATACATTTTTATCAAATCTCATTGGGTTTACCTTTGAACATTTTCTAAGTAACTAAGGGCTAAAATAACGAGACCTCGAGTCTTTTGAGGTCTCTACTGAGAGTCATGACTCAGAACTATGAGGCTGTTTAGATTTAACTGTTTTTATGGAAGTATATTATGTCTCCAGAGAAGAGTCACCACACCGCTGTTGGTCCCCGTCGACGGCGGTGTTACAGACTGATGTGTTTTTTCCCCGAGCAGTCTTTGGCTGGATGTAGACACCAGCTGCCACCGCAATCATTAACCAGAGCACAGCCAAACTTTTCATTTTAGCCACTAAGGAACTATCCCGAATTAGCCGGAAATTCAATAGTGTCAGAGTTTAACAAATCAGGGAGTTTTTCATGTCTGTGAACCAGATCCGAAGTGGCGCAGGCTATTGCATCCCATTCCTAAATGCACGACACATCCAGTTAGTGTTGCGGTGATGCCACATTTCCCATGTTCACATCTGAGGCAAGGCCACTGGAACACTTTGGCGGAGAAGTACAAATCCATTTTACAAAGGGTTAAGTTTATATTACCTTTATACTGTTAGGGCACTGAAACGGTGATATTTTAAGGGTGTGGGAACGTGGCCTGGCAGGCTTGTGCTTTGAAAACATGATCGGATATTTCATTTCGGTTGCTTGTATGCTTTTAAAATTTTCCTTCCTGTACGTATTTTGTAGTTGTATGGCACTGCTCGTTGTCGAGGCCAGGTTTTGAGTGCGTTTGTGTATGATAACTTTTTGGGTTTTTTCATTATAATGCATGGCAGCGTTGGCTTGTTTGGAGAGTTCAAGAGGTTTGTAGCCTTGGACATGTAAATGCATGAGATTCAGTAGCTGGCATGGTCGACCTAAGCATGTACATGGCATGTAGTAATGCACATGAAGTCCTGCATACACGCAAACATGCGAGGAGTTTTTAATGCGCCCCTCACCTGTAGGCACACGTTCAGAATTTCAGTTTGTCTCCTTTGAAACGTTTCTGATCTCCACATTCTCGCTCTTGAACATTTCCCTCAGCTCTTTATCATCTCTTCTGTAATAGCACTTTTCTTGTGGTTTTACCATACCCTGTAATAAAGGCTTGTTTGTGACATCGTTTTTCTACTGAAGGCATTTGATTTACTGATCTCTAATACACATGGGGGAGAGAATGACTCCAGGTCAGTATAAATGTCAGCTTTCCGATGTGAGATGGCACAGATTATCAGGGTGTAGCTGAATTGTCAGTGTGAAATGACTGTTTTTACTTTAGCATGTGGGACTTAGATTTTGTAGCATCACTTCACAGAGTCGCACATACGGAGCGAGGTGTATTCTCTTATTGCCTGCCTAACAGTGATTCTGTGACCTGCTTCCCTTTTGAATGCTCTAAAGTTAATTGATATCGTGTCTCTTTTGCCATAGGCCATGAACTTGGTAAGTTTTGGTTATACAACTACAGTTTTCTGCTTCAGTCTTTGTGCTTTGTGGTTGGCATCACATCACTGATAGTCCACAGTGCAGTTCTTCTGCCAGACTCAAAAATCCTGCTCAATACTCTTTTTGTTTTTAGTGGCTTTAGTCAAATACTGGTGATGGCTCCAGTTAGCTCTTCTAGCCTACTAGCGTGATGCCCCTCCTGCTTTGGCACCCCCCCCCCCATATCTGCTTTGCACTCTGTCCTGTCTTCCCTCATTACCGTGTCATGTTGAAGTAAGTTGGCTGACTTGCTGTCTAAACTGGCCTTGGCGATTTGCTGACTCTGCAACAACCCCCCCAAACTTTTTTTTTTGCCCTGTTTTTCGCCATGGAGCCTTTTTCATTGTGTTACTTTTTTTTTTTTTTTGTTCTCGCGCAGGACCAGGTATCCAAAGACAAGGCGCTGCAGACAGTAGCCAACCTCTCATCAGCTCAGATTGTGTCTGCGAGTGTAATGAAACCCCAGACTCCCTTCCCACCGCCAGTCAGAGTGAGACACAAACGCACATACCCACGCACATCTGTTCTTTTTTACCTTCTCGGTAAAAGTCTGAGTAATACTATCTGCCCTGTTTCCCTTCTTTCCTTTGTGTAGTTTTGGCACAGCCCTATGCCAGGACAGCCTGGACATTCTCAGGAGTAAGTATCCCTGACAGATTAGCTGGTTTTGTTTGTTCAAACTGAAGAAAGTTTTATTATGAATTTGGTACAGTTGCTAATTTTGGGGTTCCTGCTCCTGTTTTATTTCCTTATGTACAGCATTAAGCCCTTTGCACAGCCTCCATACACTACACTTCCAGCCCCTGTCCCTGCGCCTATCAGTAAGCACGAACACATGCTCACTATTATGACTAATGGCTGAGATTATTGTCATGTTAATTGTGTTTTCCACGGTTTAAATGTTCAGCAGGTTATGAGCCCCTGCCACCCCCTCGCCCTGCAGCTATAACAGCTCCTGTATGGCAAGACAGAACCATCGCCTCAGCGAAGCTACGACTACTGGAGTACTCCGCTTTTATGGAGACCCAGAGAGACAGAGAGACAGTACAGACTTCCAGAGATTTTAAATGAAAAGCCAACACTGTAAAATTTTGCCTCTCCGTTTACCCCCCTTTTTTTTTCCTTCTTTGTTACCATCTCTCCTTTCTTCCAACAGTATAAACACCTTTTCGTACACATTGGCCCATCAAACCCGAGCTACAATGACCCTGTGCTGGAGTCCATAGACGTGAGGCAGATTTACGACAAGTTCTCTGAGAAGAAGGGAGGCCTGAAGGAGCTCTATGAAAAAGGGCCACACAACGCGTTCTTCCTCGTTAAGTTCTGGGTCGGTACATGACACTAGAGATCCCTTTTATGATAATATATTCATTTTTTATAACCAGGAATTTTGAAATGCATGTTTGAGAAACAAATTCTTTGCCACTGGCCTGCCCACTAGTTTTGCGTTAGATTTTATCACATTAAAATCCAGTAGATAGTTGGTGCACGTTGCATAGCTGTGTTTTACAGTTTGAGGTTATAACCTACTAGACCACATGGGGGAAGCAAAGCTTATGGGATGCTGAAGCAAAGTTTTAAACAGGAAGTAACTTTATCAGTAGTCACCTGATTCCAACATTTTATTAACTCTCCTAAAGAAAAAATAATCTAGAACATTTTTGTGTCGCTTAGGGCACGTAACCTCACAGAAATGACAGAAAATACTAGGTGCCACAGTAGTAACCTTGACCCAGATATGTGCAGGATTACAACTTTCTTAAGTCTAGGTAGTGGCTTTTTTCAGATCCCCCCCTTATCTGTTTTCACATTTTCTATCCATCTCTTGTATGGTTATTCCAGGCTGACCTGAGCAGCGACATCGAGGAGGGCTCTGGCGCGTTCTACGGCGTCAGCAGCCAGTACAGCGGAACAGAAAACATCACTATCAGTGTCTCAACAAAGGTCTGCTCCTTTGGTAAACAGGTGGTGGAGAAAGTTGAGGTAAGATATTCCACCCAGCGTCTCGATAAACATAAAAGCATTTCGTGCCAGACAATGTCAACATGCGATGCATGTTAATTGCGATGCCTGTGCGTGGACTCCTCCAAATCCAGACAGAATATGCACATATGGAAGGAGGAAAGTACGTGTTCCGCATCCATCGTTCGCCCATGTGTGAATACATGATCAACTTCATCCACAAACTCAAACACCTGCCAGAGAAATACATGATGAACAGTGTACTGGAGAACTTCACCATCCTACAGGTAGGTGTGTGTCTGTGTGTGTTGAGTTAACTGTATTAGCATGACATCAAACAATGTTATGTTAACCTCCCTAATCTACAAATTTTAAGCACAGGATTAAGTGCAAATAATGACCAATAAAGCCACGAGCTCAAAACAAAATGTGTCTTTAAGTACCAAATGGATACCATACAGGGGTCCCATATCCTGAGGGGAGTGTACCAACTTGTGTTTTTAAACCACTCAGGTTAAATACCTCCTCCCATAGCGCATGTCCTCAAAGAGATGATGAGTGGTGGAAATCACCTATGATGTGGTTCAGAGCCTTTGGCTAAAGCCTAATGACATAGATAGAGGAGAAAGCTGGGAGGGAGTGGTCAGTAATCTTATATGCACTCTCACGTGTCTTCTCTAGTCTGTTGTTTCAGCAGCAGTCAGGCTGCCAAGCCAAACTGTGATAGGCAAAGATTTCACCATTACCTCTCTAGAAACTCAAAAAACAAAACGTAGACTCGAGTGAACCGACGTTGAGATTCTGCAAACATTTCTTTACCAA
This sequence comes from Psettodes erumei, assembly GCA_016785225.1. NCBI lineage: Eukaryota > Metazoa > Chordata > Actinopteri > Pleuronectiformes > Psettodidae > Psettodes > Psettodes erumei. Next base: position 1,564,963 of record JAFBJZ010000941.1, read on the forward strand.
TTCATGATCAGCAGAGGTGATATTCATATTATCAGCTGGTTTCCCGGCAGGTTCTGTAGATACTTTCCTACATACCCTTCTCCCGAAGTCTGTGATCTCATCATTGGTGTTTTTTTTGTTCAGCTGAAAGTTATCCCCGCACGAACTGACCAGGTTACAGTGACTACTTCTCTCCTCTGAGTTCTGTTACATCTGTTCTTTCCTCCGTCTCTGTCTCTGAACTGGTGTTGGTTCATGTATTATTTCCTGTTAAATCCAGACAGTCCACAATGTTTTCCTCTTTCCCTGTCTCTTGCTAGGTGGTGTCCAACAGAGAAACTCAGGAGACTCTGCTGTGCATCGCCTTTGTGTTTGAAGTTTCCACTAGTGAACACGGAGCGCAGTACCACGTTTATCGACTAGTTAACGACTAGCAGCATGTTGCGTGCATGCAGAGACTCTCCACAGACTTTTTGATGCTTAGAGCATAAACACTATTTCCAGCTCAAACACACACAGAAACCCCACTCCTCTTCTTTAAACACACACTTGTTTTAACAGACCAACAGTCCCACTGTCGTCACACCTGTTGTTAGATGTGTATGCATTTTCACAGTTGCAAACGTCTCTCCCATGACTTATAACACTAAAGTGAAATTTCAGGGTTGTTTAAAACGTGTTGTGAAAGTTATCCAGTCGCACCTTGTGAAAGTAATTGCACGTGTTAAACTTAAAAGATTACGGTTTATTATCCTTGTCAGGCTTTTTTTCAATGAAAAAATTGAATTTGCTGACAAATAGATTTTTTTTTTTTTTTTTTAATTGAAAAAGAAACCAGCAAATGGACTACTTGCATCAAATCAAGTTTAATATGGGGTACTCTTCTATCCTATACATCATATACACTTGGATTCAATTCAAGTATTTTGACAGTATTTTTGTAATTTTGCCTATATACATCACCACAGTAGATTTGAAACAAAGCCATCAAGATGTAATTAAAGTGTTGAATTTCATCTTAAATTCAAAATATTAACCATTTGCAAATTGCAAATTACAATCAATTTTTATACATGGATGTAGATTGGACAGTTAACTGACAATCAGTTTCGTGGCCAAGTGTGTATTGTTCCCTCATTATTTCATGACAAATTAAGCAGATTGAAGCTCTGGAGTTTGTATTTGTATTTGGTAGCTATTCATGGAAACTCTTTGAATATGCAGTTCCAAAGTGGTGTCAATGCAAGTGAAGGGGGGCATCATCAGTCTGCAAAAGCAAAACAAATGCAAAAATCAGCATTTGTTGATGTCCATGTGTTTGACTTCAGGAAGTCAATAACTGCAAATGCAAATTTTGTCCCAAGTATTCAAAATTATCCCTATATTTATAATTGTGATAGTTTGTCCATTTCCATTTAAGCCTCTGAAAATAGAGAGACTGTGTATATAAATGGCTGGAATTCCTACACGGTTAATCCAATATTTGTGTTAAACCCTTTGAATCAAAGCTGAACGTCTACACTTCAGTGCATCTTCATGGCTTAGTTTCAAATCCACTGCGGATGTGTACAGAGCCAAAATTACAAACGAGAAATCAATTTATTTCATACGTATGCATTTACGTCACAGGTGTGACCCATGTGAGACGAGTTTAAAAATAGGCTGGCAAAAAAATCATTTAATCAGTGTTAATGTAACTGCCACAATGACTATTTGTTCTACAGTTTTTATTGTCTCTGTACAGTAGGAAATGAATGTAGGAACTGATTGAGCCCTATAATGGCGTATCGTCTGTCACTGCTTAAAGTGGAGTCGTGATCTTCAGTTTGTCAAATCAAAACTCCTACGGATCATATGACACAAAGTATGAGTGTGCCTCTTCTCAAAATATAATGCACTACATATAAAGACATGCAAGTTGTATTTATATTTGAAACACAGTGTCGGAGTATAAAGAGAGCCATTATTTTTAAAGGATTCCAGTGGCGAATGGTCTAGTGAGGGAAGATTTGGATCAAACCTCAAGGAAGTCTTTAAAAGGCTTGGCTCCGTTGTCTTTGGAAACAACAAAGTTCACAACAAACAGTTTCACATTCAGTCCACACTCGGGTGCCTTTTTACTCCGGCTGTTTGGGCTTGCTGCAGTATTTCTACCTCCACGTGAGTTGGGATAATAATGTGCTTTGGTTCTTAAAGCCTTAACCTGAGGAGCACTGATGTATAGGAAGTGTACACTACACTTATAATGGTACTGTTTTATAAGCCAAAACAAGGTAAATAGATTCGTTTTTGTAAAGATGACATACCTTTTTTTTTTTTAATTACCAGCACAGCTCGAAGTGATCAACTAAACATCATAAATGATGGGTGTTTCAGTAATTTTCTTTTTTTGATGTATGCAAAATGATGTCTGGTACAGACCACACTTGGGTCACCCACAGTGCACTGGGGTAGCTTTTTGCTCAATAACACTAACAAACTATCCAGCTGACACTTCTTTGTTATGTTGTCTGTATATGTAATGTTATGCCAACATTTTTATATATATATGTTTATATATATATAGTGAATCTTACTTGACGCTACCACGCCATCTCCTGGCAGGATCATTTTTAACCATGTGGAAGGTAGTATGATTTGTCTTGACTTTGTATCATGAAAGTAAGAGCCGACGTTTAACATTGTTTAACGTTCACTGTGTGGTCAGCCAAAAAGTGTTTTTGTTTTTGTTTTTTTTTTAATGTTATTTCTTTCTTGTCTGTGCACTCTGATTGGCTGTGCCTCATCACTCCTTTGGTCAAGTGTGCTCGGTGAATTAAATTTGTGCCTTTATATGCTGTACCAATAAAATCACAAGGTGTTTGCAGAGTCATTGTAGCCTTTTAGAGTCCTGATGGTGGCATTTAGATGCTTGCGTGTTGCCATTGAATAACCACGTAACATTGTCGTATAATTTTGCGACAATCTCATGGGAATACCCAGCCCTAATCCTAACTCCTAAATCTCCAGTGACACCCATGTTCTGTGATCTCAGTTTGATTCAGTTTGTTCGAGAGGTTTCATACCACACAGATTGCAGTTTTCATTTGACCTGCCAGATGGTGCTGTGGACTCTGTCACTGTAATGTGAAGAGTGGGTCTGATTGGTTTGGAGTTTGCTGTGATGTGTCCATGCCAATGTCATAGACTTTACCTTGTTCGCACATGTAATGCCTTCAACCAGCCAGTGTGCTTGTCACTCCTCCCCTCCCACTCTCTCTCTCTCTAACACACACATCCTGTTTTCCCTCCCCAGTTACATAACATTGTTGGTGTTACATTTACATACATACATCCGTATGTTTGCGATGATCTTGGTGTGTAGTCATAAACATCAAATAATGTTCTGCTGCCTCTGTAGAGCAAAGGTTGACGTTTGTCAAAAGCAAAGCCTCCACTATCTCATCAGACCACATCGTAAATATGGTCGTGTAATATAATGTATGTTGTATGTCTGCTGGCAGCCTTCCAAGCCATATGCAGTAAAGTTTATCTGATAAGACTACTTTTACTAAGCTTTGACTAAACCGATCACATTGTCTACAGCCAAGGAACAAAGTGGTGGTGATGTGGCTTCATGAGGCCATTTGCTTGGGTTTTAAGGGACTTTTCCAGCAAAGTTGAAGAAATTTTTTGTCAACATAAATGAAAACTTGTCCACACAAGCACATTGGGGTTCAAACTTGTCTTGGCATAATTTGGGGGGGGCATGGCAAAGCTTGCAGATATTCCTCAGAATTTTATCTGTCTGTGTTGGCACCACCTTCCAGGGCCATGTTACCAAAACTGCAAGTGGTTAGCAGTGACATGTGCTCACACAACCATCAGGCAGGATGTGGCATTTACCACTTAACCCTGCCAACTCGGTTCAAGAATACAGTGAACATAATTTGCATGTTGTGCGTGGCTGCTAGCACACCTTAAATCAGTAACGTATTCAGTCATGGCGAAGCACAAAAGCTCACATGCTCTCCCTCATTCTCTCAGATAAAATAAAATTTAAAAAAAAATCTGCTTGGGGCTGAGTTTATTTGCATCCAGTTAAAACAGCCATGAACATAAAAACTCATGTATATCAGCATCACATTATCCACATGACATGGTGTTTATTCACTTGGAAAGGTTGAGGTGTAGGGTGTGGTGGGAAAATGTCACCTGCAGAGTGTTAGCCAAAAAATCCGGTTATGCAGAGAGCATGTGCTCTTATTATCTCTCTCTTCTTCCCTCCCTCTATGTTCTAGGCTTTCATCTTGATCATCCTATGCCTTCTCTTCCTGATTCTGCTCTCCCTATTAAATTTACTTAGGCTTGTTCATGCCCTGGCCTGTCTCTCCTCTCTCCTCCACAGCCAATCAGATCATTCACCCTAACGGATGAAAACAGAACCCCCGAATAATAGATAAACAAAATCATAAATGTATAGATTTTTATGTTAATGGCTGCATGTGTATAGTGCAGATCTATGTGCAGACAAATATACAGTATGTTTCATGGGGGTGTATTTTATTAGCATATGTTTTGTACGATTAGGTTATCAGAATATTTTGGTTATATAGATTATATAAATCAACACTCTATAAATTTAATTTTAAAATTAATAAAACGAATACTTTCTTTGATAACGTGGAACGTGGACTCGCTCGCGTGATACAGCTTTAAAATCCAAATTAAGTGTTTATTAAATAGTAATAAAGTCATTCTGCAGTTAATCAAATTTGTAACGTGTACAAAGTACTTGGGCAGCGTCACCGTCTGATGTCGTATGTCTTCACTGTCATTGTTGATCTTTATTGTGTGGCTTAATCCTCTGTTGCACCACAGACACAACGCTCCGGCCTCGCCCTCCACCGCGCACCTGCACGTGAACTCTCCCGGTCCCACCTCGTCGGGGCGCGGTCCCGAAAGGGGCGGTGGGCGGTGTTCATTGACGCTGTGCTGGTGACATTTAGCCTAACTAAAGACGTGAGACGTCTGCTGAATTTGTCGAGGTGAGTCCACTCGCACCTCTCTTCCGGCACCGCACTTTTTTCTTTTCTTTTTTTCTTTAAAATTTTTTTTTTTGTGTGTGTGTGTTTTGTTGTCGGAAACTGGTTAAGTCGTTCCTTTTCCGGCCAGGAAGAAAGGTAATCACCTGGGAAGAAGACAAGAAGAGAACAAGAACAAGATGATGGGTCCGGAGCCGCTACGATCGGCGATGACCGTCCGGGACGTGGAGGACACGTCGCTCGCGCTGCCCTCCGATCACAGCCTGCGCTCGGGACAGCAGCGCGTGCTTGATCAAGTGCACACCATCAAGAGGAGCAAATCCAAATCGGGGAAGAACGGCCCAGTGTCTCCCTCGTCTATAGGTAAGGGGGGGGCTGCTTTACTGTACTGTACTGTACTGTTCTGGCCGAGCAATATGCCCAACATTCCTGCTCATTCCCGTCTAAGTTTAGTGTGAAAGAATGACGACTTGTGAATAACTGATATTGCCTCTAAGGTGGCAATATCAGAAGTTGGTAACCCCAAAAGAGACTTTTGTCAGGATCAAACGCACCACGCTACCGGTGTGAAATGTGACCCCTGCCTGCTGCTGGACAACAAAGTCAGTTTTGTTGCTGTGTGCTCTGAGAAACAGCACAGCCAGAGACACGACCCACTTATCCTGAGCGAGTCAGAGCTGTTTTCTCCCTGTGATTTGCACGCAAGCACAATCTGAAAATTACATTTTAGTCTTTCGAAAAACAACCCTGGTATTTGGCATCACTGCAAGAAGTACTGCAAGAGGCAAAATAGAGACAAAATATTTTCATCCTGTTAATTGAGCGCAGGTCCTCCTGTTGAGTTGAGGTGTCTTCCATGGTTGTTACACTGCAACACAAGAATACAGCCAGTCAGTAGCCTTTGTTAGTAATCTGCAAAGTAGGCTGTGTATGTTGTTTTACTGCCTTACTGAAATGGTCATTGAGTCAAATGAATTTGAAATTTGTGACATCCATGATAAGCAGACCTTTGGTATTTATATAAAACAATTGCAAGTTACAGTACAGAGAGAAAAATGTAGCCCTAAAGCCTTAGCTTTAAATTAGAACAGTTGTGCCTGCTTCAAAATGAGCTTTTTATAATGAAAATTGAAATGGGTTTGTCCTATTAAGTCCCTATTTGTTATTTTATACTTTCTTATGTCACCATTTAAGACAAGCCAGTTGCTCTAAATAAAAAGTAAGCTTAAGTTCTGTCTGTGTATACTTAAGTGCATACTTACATAAACAAACACTGAATAATTTACAGCCGCAAGGTTAAAGTTACATACTCCACTGAAGTGATGATTTGGTTTTCAATAAGATGTTTCACTTTCATTATTGTAACAAAAATGATAATATCAGACATTACTTTCTCACCGTGGATTCCCTGTTGTAGACTAGGACTAGCCCTGTCCAGTCATGTTTTAAGGGGCAGGTCAACTGAATTACAAAAAAGTTATCATTATTTTTCCCACTTAACCCGAGTACTATCAAGCTGTGCAAGCAGTTTGGGTTTTATGTGCTGAGGTTGTAAGATATGACCCTCTGACGTATCTGCTGCTGCCCCAACATCGTGGAGGTGATTGGGTTTTTGTGTGTGGTGCTCAAAGAGTTGAAGGTAAAGTGGAAAAAAATCATGCTTGAAACAAAAGGAATTTGGTGCATGTATGTATATATATGTATATATAGTAGGCGCACAAAAAAAGCTCACTCATTTAGTTTCTATGTTCAGCACAAGGGAGTAAAATGTACAGATGATTGAGCTATGCTGTCTTCAGTGTGCAGTAAAGATAAACTACATTCTACCACATCTCAATAAAAACTGCCCATAGTGAGGTCTGTGAGTTATCTTGAGCAGCTGGTGTATGGTTTCTGGTTCAGTGGTATTGGAGCCACAGCAGAAGATTAAACTGCATATATCTGAAAATCTCAGCCTCCCACACTGAAACAATCTGCTTGGCTGGACATCACAGTAGGCTAAGAGAAAAATGTGGGCTTTTTAAGATTTTGGTGAACTAACCTTTTATGGTCCTATTTCCTGTGCAGAATTCCTGTATGTTCATGCTGATGACTGGTCTGTTGTTTTTGATGCCATAATCCTGTAATGGTGAAATCATCTTCAGACGTTGTGAAGATGGCACAACATGGCAGTGAGCATCGTTTTCACATGACTCACTCAACAAGAAAGGCAAAGATGCTAAACTACGCTCCCGTTTAAAAGAGTGGATTTTCCTAAGATCACACGCAAAGTCTGCTGTGACTGACATGACTGTCATGTCTGTCTTTCTGTATGACTTAAGGATTGGCAGACATTCACATTGATTTTAAAACCTGTAATACGTGTATAAAGGTCTTCTAATATGTCTTCTTAACAAAAAAGTTATACAGCAAAACGTTTGCCAGACATTAACTTTTTCAACAATTCTTTAAATTGAATTGAACATTTAAAGTCTGAATCAAAGTCTTACTTTATGTTTTATGGTCATAAAACATAATCTGGATTTTTTTTTTGTCTGAGTAACTATCTTGAATTTTCCATCTCTCTGTGACTCTCTCATGTCTCTTCTTTTATTAACAGGCCTATCTCCTCAGATTGCGGCAAATTTTTCCGAGTTTGGATCCTTCAGGTTCTCTCCATCCAAAGCGAGTGAGACCTTCAGCCGTTCCCACTCCACTACATTAGCAGGCTACAGCAAAGTGGTAATTGTTTCTCTCATGATACAGTAACAGAGTACAGTGCTATGTAACAGAATGGATGATTGTTTTCATAAGTCATGGACTCGTGAAATGGGAGGGTTCACTCAGTCATGGGTAATTTATGACAGTGTTCAGGCAGTCATCATACCATAATGATTCTGGTAAAACTCAAGGTGTTGCCACAGGACTCTGCTGCTTAGATCCCATCATGTCTGTTGACAGACTGTGTTTCCAAAACTTAAACCAGTGACTTATTAGGCAAGGCAAGTTTATTTGTACACCACCATTCAGACACAATTTAATGTGCTTTGCAGAGGAATGGAATTACATTAAAAATTCATGTGACTTCACCTTTTATCACACCATTTGGTCCTTGCCCTTGAAAATGATCATTTGCTTTAACTACATTCAAGCGTTGTGTGTATGTGCAGAGATGCAAGTGTGAAATTTTTTCATGTGTCTGTATGAGTGTTTATCCGTAGGAAGGGGTGTGTGTATGTTAATATAACAGAGCATACTTTTGTATCTAGCCAGTAGGTGCATGTGTTTTCCTCATTTCAGGAATGGACAAATGTTTTCCTTTTTTGTGTATTTCATAATTATAGTCTTCTCACTAAGAGTCAGGGTGAGTTCAACTCATTTGCAATAGTTGACTAATCTAAATTCCAAAGAGGAGCAATGTCGACTTCATCAGTGTGGTTTTTTTGTGTACGTGTGTGTAGCTCTGGGTTGGCCTGACCTGACCTACTCACAGTGAGCTGAGGCATGTGTAGGGGTTCTGGTGATGTGTTCCTGCTGATGATGGAGGTTCATAATCATCATTTCCACTCTGTCACCTCCTTTTTTTAGAATCTGTGTGTTATCTAACTTCCACAGGCAAAATTAATACTTGAGATGCAGAAAGGACGTGGCCAAACTGGGGTTTAAACAGAGTGCCCCCCCCCTCCAACACTGTGCCGCCAGTCCAAGTAAATTTGGTGTAAATCCAATTGAGAGACCTGGTAAAACAACCAGATGGAATTGTTTGTACAGTGTTTCATTACACGGGTGCAAATATCCTGTGAATACATTTTTACCATGAAACAGGCCGACTCATTGATTTGCAATATCCTGTCAGTTTGCCTCTTTGCTGGGCTCATGTACAATGGGTAACTAAGCAACCAATCCAGTTTGAAACAGGAAAGAGTGTTGCTACACAGACAGAAGAGGGGCTTGTGATAAAAAAAACAATAAATCATAAACGTGTGTGTGTATCCCCGACCTCCCCATTGGGGATAACGTCAACAAATTTAAATGTCAACATGTCAGTTGCATTGATAAACTGTGAGAAAATTCTTGTGAGCTTGTGAGGAGATAGGGAATGTCTCTTGTTGTCTCACCCTTGCACACTTTCTTTCCTTGCTAACGTTCAGCGTTGGGGGTTTAATTGCGACAATGACTAATTGTTAGAGACATGTTCTGTCAGTTTGCTTATGCTATGCCAAGTTTCTTTCTTGGTTACTTGAATGGCACAGCTTGAAGAGTTTGTTTTGTACAAACACAAAAAGCCAAAAAAGCAAAGGCAGAATGTTAGCAATAGCAATACCTAATTATAGGAGATTAATCTATTGGTGACATCAGGATTGTGAACATAAATTGGCGCCCTGTCTGATTTGTACACACAAAGCTCCTCTGTGAGAGACTGCTCAACTGGGCCAGCAGTCTTGCACAATGCAGTGCACACAGCAAAGGCTGGTCTCCAATGACAGATACTATGATACTTTGGTTTGTGTAATGGTTTGATGCATTCTGCTGCCCTTAACATAGAGTACATACAAGTAGAGATGGAAGAAAGAGGGGGAAAAGGAAGCATGCAGGCTTCGATTGGGTCAAATTCCTCTGTTGGTTAAAGGTACTCTGCTCTTGTAGGAAGTGGGTCACCTACTTTCTGGACGCTTGCTAGAAAAGCGTAATGGTTATGCAATGCTTTAGCAGATGGGCTACAGCGAAGTTTCAGTTTTCCACAGGGGGATAATGTGGACTTGTTTGGATGTGTCTAAGTGCATTAATCATTCTAACCTGGATCAAGGTCTGTGCAATTTTAATTTGCAAGTAAATCTCCTGAGCCACACATTTTTTTCTTTTTAGAGAAATATCCAGGTGGATCGTACTCTGTCCTCTAAAACCATGGGAGGAAGACAGTACACCATCCCAAACACATGGGAAAGGCAAATCAGAGTCTCCAACTGGCCCCACAGTCCCAACGGGCTGAAACCCAGCATTAGTGACCCTGCCTTGGTTTCACCTATTTCTCCCGTCCCTGTGCCTGTTATTATGGTGAGTAATCCTTATTGTCTTAACCTGTTACCTAAACATTTTATGGAAAACACACTGTGTGTGAGAATGTAAGTACTCCAAAATACCGCAGCACCATTGCAAACCTGTCTTTATTAGAGAGCCAAAGGGCAGGCAGGCCAGAGCCAGCACACCATCAAGACTGGACTAAACAGACACAGCACCTATTCCATGACCAACGGCACGCAAATAACCAACAGCCAGACACGCATTGTCATGCCCCCATCTTCCCAGTCCCACACCGAGGGCAAGATGGGTACAATGAAGCCATCTAAGATGGAGCTACAACAAACAGCGTGAGTTTGCTTGGCCCTTTACCATTCGAATGTCACTCATTATTTATCAATCCTATCTAAAACCGTTTCTTGCATGAATTTCAGTCTATGCTGTTTACTGAACTCCTGACATCAGATTGTTGAAATAGCTAATATCTGTTCCTCCAGGGCTAAAAGCGGGATAAACATGACAGACCTGACCATAAAGGAGGCTATTGCATACCTAACTCACCCTGATGAGAATTACCAGCAGTTTGGAGCCCTCTTCATCCAACATGCCACCTTCAAAGAGGAACGTGCCAAACAGGAGGTCTGAGCACTCGCACACAAATACACTGCAAATGTCTCGAAATCCTCTCCCAGAGACACACCCTCATAAACATGCACACATGCACTGCAGTGTCTCGTGTGCGAGGCTTTGTCTTGCATTGCAGAGATACAAGCAGTATAGCACTTTGTGGCGAACTTTGTGTAACCTGCCTTGAGGGAGTGGGAGAGGGAGGAGATACCATTTATCATCACACTTGGCTGCTAGTTCAGTTTTTCATTAATAGTGTCAATGTATTGCCACATCTGAAAGATTTCCCTCCCTGTTTCCCTCCACATTTCTGCATCGCAGGTTTTCCAGCTAGGGGGCATCTCCGTTCTGGTGGCACTGCTGCGGAGCCCCAACCCTGGGGTGAGCCAGGCTGCTGCTGGGGCTCTGAGGAACCTGGTGTTTAAGGACCAGAACAACAAGATGGAGGTTCAGCACTGTGGTGGTATTGCTAAGGCCCTGCAGCTACTAAAGGAGACAGATTCTACTGAGACTCAGAAACAAATCACAGGTGGGACATTTTCCTGAGCCAGGACCTTTCAATATTAGGTGAAAAAGACACCTAGTGGGGCTTTAATACCAGGTTAATTGCGCATGTACCCTATCCCTAAACTTACAGAACAACTCTCACATATGCTAAGCAAGAACATGCGCTTTACAACACATTTTTTAAATTTATTCTCATTGTAGTAGACAATAAAGACTGCCAAAAACTGAGGGTTTTTTGCAAACACTATCCACTAATTGCTTGTGGATTAATTGTTGTTGCAATATGTAGGCCTGCTTTGGAACCTGTCCTCTGCCGATGAGCTGAAAGAAGAGCTTACAGCAACAGCGCTGCCCGTCCTGACTGACAATGTGGTGGTGCCATTCACCTGCTGGTCGGACAACAGCACCAACAACAACATACACCCTGATGTCTTCTACAATGCCACAGGGTGCCTGCGGTGAGATCAGTGCCTCCAGTCTAGACCTACAATATGCTCTACATTGATATACTCTATACTGGCACAGTAATCAATGAAATCATTAGTTGAAGAGCTAGGCAAAATATTACTCTTCACTTAAATGGATTTGTACCTGTCAGTACAGTGAGCAGCTCTTTTGTGGGTGGCTGGATGTTGGGTGTATAGGAACCTGAGCTGTGCCCAGAGGATGCAGAGGTCTGCAATGAGACGCTGCAGTGGCCTTATCGACTCCATCATGAGGTACCTCCAGTCCTGTGTGGCAGAGGACAACCCTGATGACAAGGTGCAAATCTGAACCCACAGTTAAGGGAATTGTGACAGGCCATTTTCACCATTTTCACATATTCCAAGGAATGTGCAAATCCAAATGTACATACATTCCCTTGAATGTATGTATGCACGGGGGCATGGTCACACACATCCAGTATGTGTTTGTATTTAGTGTGTCCTTATATGTGTACCCACTCATTTGTTTTGGGTGTGGCTGCGGAGTTATCTCCATGACTGTGCAGCCAGTGTTTAAACAGGCTTCTTTTAATGAAGGAGTGCAGGATGACTGGGTTGCATAGCTATCATTTTTGTGTGAGACACATGGAGAGAGAATATATTTGGTTTATTATTTATTTAAATATTTCAACCTTAATTTCTTGATATACATAATATTTACTGTATATGCATAGTTTTGTCTTTGTGTTTTCATCATTCCATTGTGTTCCACTGGCTTTTTTGATTCTGGGTAATTTTTAACATTAACCAGGCTTTATTAATTAAACCTACATTAATTTCCTTAAGCTTTCTAATTTTGGTTAGCACGTGTTTCTGTCACATTTTTTAGAACAATTCATCCATTTCTTGTTAAATAAACATACATGCTGACATGCTTTAAGATCTCATTGGATGTTTGCCCAATCTATTGGAGCTGAACTCCACAAATAAATAAAAGAAAGAAAGAAACATCAATGAGTTGTCTTCATGGGCTGCAGAAACCAATTTAAATGGAAATTTTGCTGTTATTCTCCTCTCCTCTAGTCTGTGGAGAACTGTATGTGCATCCTCCATAACTTGACCTACCAACTAGAGGCAGAGTCCCCTGAATGCTTCTCCAACTACTGTCCTAAGACAGAGGGCCAACTCAGCGGTAGGAAGAGCCCCACAGTTGGATGCTTCAGCCCCAGGAGCAGCAAGGTTCAGAAGGAGGTGGGCGTCAACCAACACACATCCATCTGTGTTTGCTCTTTAAATCATGGTAGGCCTTTAATCAAAGCCCCACTTCCATTGCCCTATCTTCCTCCCTTCTCAGTTTTCATTTGACATGGATTGGACGATGCCAGAGGACAGTGCCTCATCCGGTGAGAAATGGTTGTGCCATCCCAAAGCCATGCAGACCTACCTGTCTCTGCTTGGCTCGTCCAAGAAGGAGTCCACCCTGGAGGCCTGCTGCGGGGCCCTGCAGAACCTCACTGCCAGCAGGGGATACGTGAGTGCAAGAAAGATTAGAAGTCATCAGGCATACCGTTTGTGTGTGGTGTTAATGGACGTCCATCATCTCACATTGATTTAGGAGTTAGCAGCAAACAGAGACTGACTGGTTTATTAGAAAGGGTGGAGATTTGTCTCCATGAATTCAGGGGTAATCAGTGAAAGAAAGAAGATCTTTAAAAAAAGGGAAATTGGGAAGCATGCTGCTGTTAAATAATTACAAAGTCAGTATGACAATACAAATTATAGACAAAGGACTGCACCAGTGAATTGGGAGACACAGATTATGCATTTTCCTTCTGTTTCTATGTCATATTTTTTTTTTTCAGGGGTCCATGGCCATGAGCAAGATTTTGGTTCAGAAGTTGGGTGCTCTACCGTACCTGTCTGCTCTGTTAAAGTCACCTAACAGTGGCCTAAAGAAGACCGCCATGTCCCTGCTAAGTAACATTTCTCGGCCCAGCAGCTTGCAGACCTCCGTGGGTGAGAAGAAGCATGAGGTGTTGATAATGCCTGTCAGTTCTGTTGCAGGTACACTTTAGTCTACATACAGTAAATCTTTGCTGTGTCCTCTGTCTCCTCTGTAGCCAAGCAGATTCTGCCTGAGCTCACAGGCCTCCTCTCCTCAGGCTTTCGGGAAATGGGAAAATGTGATGACTCCATAGCAACAGCTTGCAGCACAGTAGGAACTCTGATGATGGCGGATACTGAGGTCAGCAAGAAATTCATTAATAATGAACTGGTGACATCCTTGGCTGACCTCAGTGAGAACAGGTGGGTTTTTATTTATTCATATCTCTGTGGGAGATTCACCTTTTGTAGCTTTATGTAAAGTATTTTGACATGCCTGCAGATATAAAAATAAATGTATCTTGCTTTGCCTCACTTGTGTCTTGTGGTATTTTGCCACAGAGATGGTTTTGACTTTTATCTTGGAGATCTGACTGAGACGTTATCACTTTTTTTCTGTCCGCGATTGTTTTCCTTCTGTCTTATCATGTGTTGCTAATCTGTGTTCACTCTACCCTACTGTTCCTAGGTCTTTCCCTAAAGGCAGCAAAGCAGCCTCACTGCTGCTTTACAACTTATGGAGCGACAAGAATTTTCAAAGTGCTGTTAAAAAGGTAAACAAGACACGGACGAAATGCAAAACGTGTGGCTGACTTTGAGTGAAATTATCCTTGACAGACACAGGAAACCCTATCATATTTGTGTGTGAGGTTAGTGCCTTGCAGGAGCAGTAGGAGGGCCCTGCTGAAATGCGTGGGTGTTTATTACTACTCCGCCGGCTCACGCAGTCACTTTCCCTTCCCTCCTGCCACACCCAAGTGTGCAGTGAATACAGAAACAGTCACTGTGGAATCCCGGCAGACTGGTTTTCACTGTTCATTGTCTATTACAGGAGGAGTAATAAGTGAAATTTGGAAAAGAGATATAGAGACAGTGAGAGTCAGAGGTTGACAGGAAGAAGGGCAGACAGAAAACATTAAACATTTCCTTGAAATGTGTGTATGAGTATTAGCAAGTGTGCTTATCACTTGAACAGTAACAATGCTTGTACATGTTATGAATTAAGAAAAAAAGTGACCTGTTTTGACACTGCCGTAATTCACAGCAAAACTTCCCTTAGCAGCTGACACAGTACTTTCCCCTCACAATTTGTACAAGGATATGTATGTGTGTGTGTGTGTGTGTGTGTGTGTGCTTGCAACACTCTTGACTGATTTCTTTTTAATTCTTTGATCCACAGCTCGGTTTTAACAAGTCACTCTTTGTCAATGACAACACCACCTCAGCACTGAAGGCGGAGTACTTTATCGACTGAGTTGGATGGAAGCCTGGCACCGTGTTGCCTGAGGTATGATTTGTTTGTGTGTGTTTGTTGCTGCCGAGTGGTCAGGCACAGTTGGGCCAGTATGAGCAAAATTTTTATCCAGAGAAATAAATCCTTTTCTGTGTGTGTCTCTTTTCTCTCATCCTGTTTTGATCCATGTGCTCATGTGTGTACTTGCAGATGGAAACCAGCGTGTTTAGACACTGTTGTGGCCACACCCTTCAACAGAGAAGTAAAATTCTTCAAATAGCAGCCCCGCTGAAAGATTCTATAAATTACGAGTCAATCATACGTATATTGTTCAAACTATAGAGCAAAGAGAGCTTTTAATTTCATGAGTAATCCAGTGGTGTATGTATTTAATTGGATATGCTTCTGTGTCTGTGTATATAAATGAGTGAGAGTGTTTTTGGTGGGTTACGTGTGCGTGTGCGGAAGCCTAGTTCTTACAGTCTGTGAGCCAAAATTCACCAGACAATATTTTCTGCAGTGAAATATTACTTTGGGCATGCAGCGATCATGCAGATTTACGAATGACATCACTATCTGTGTCTGTTGAAAGATAAAATATATGGTATATATGGTAATATGGTGGATTTGAGGATGGAGCAGTTGAAAATGAAAGTTAAAAAATATATATATAAACTAAAAAGACAAAAAATTGTTTGGATTTGTGATACTGTTGCTATCAGATGAAATCATGCAAAGAGTGCGCTCTGTAGGTATAGAGTAAATAACATTTTTTAAAATCAGTTTCTGTTTGTTTCATGTTTTTTATAATTGTTTCATTGAAGTTAATTGGTTGAATATGGATTAATATACTACACTGTGTAAAGCAGTTGTATTTGAAAGATTTCCACACAAAAGCGAACAAATGCTACATTTTGTAATGTTTAATGCAGGTTATTGAAACAGTCTGTTTCATTAAGAATAAGAAGAAACAAATTTCAAAAACAGTGTACCTGAATTAATGGTTTAACATTTTGGGAAACATACTTATTTGCTTTCTTACACATATTTAGACGAGGCATGTCTGCACTGTAAATATTAAGCTCCAGCCAGCAGCAGGTTATTTTAGCACAAAGGGGGGAACAGGGGGAAACCATCTACTTAGTAGATGGAATAAAAAACTGGTTTTCACATTTGGTTTGATGTAAAGTTTGAACAAACAAGACATTAGGTTTAAGTTAATGGAAGTATGTTGCTCAACTCATTTTGGTGGTAGCTTCACATTTGGTATCGATTGATTGACCACAAGTAAAGTTACTTTCTAAGATGTCAAGCTGTTCCTTTTAAGTGTATTACTAAGGGACTTGTATTACATCACTTTCTTTAACTTGCCTATTGATATTCAGTAATTCTGTTATGTATTGTTTTAGTTTTTTCACTATTTTTTTTTTCATAAACTAAATGACTGGAGACAGAAGAGAATTGGAATATAGTACATAGTATCAGACATATAACACCTAGGTACAGCTTATGTTCATTCACTTTAACTTAATTATGTATAGAAATTTGGAGCAATACACAAAAGTAAAATATATATGGAAAAATATGTCTGGATTTGAAACAGCTGACACATCCACAGAGTCTGTACTGTGAATACTGAGTGTCTTTGACCTAATTCGACAGAACATAAATTCATGTTTACAGAAATCGCATTAAAATGTTGGGGATTTTTTTAAATGCTGTATGAAAACCCAGAATTACAAAGCATTAATTAAAGCATCCTTGAGAGGAGACTGGATGGTCGACCACGGTGGGGATTCCCCATGGTCTCACAGTATACTGGAGTGGGCTGTTTTTATGCTTGAGCCACATTTTCCTGCTGAGGTTCACTTGCCTCAGCGAAGATTGACGTCAGTATTGCTTAAATATATTTGTGGAGAAATGTAGTTGTCATATAATTAGGAGCATTCCCTGTCACTTAGTCAATATATGAAATAAATAACATATTTACAGACAACATTAGAGTGGTGGCATTTTCTTCAACAACCAATTGAAGTAATGTGGTATGGTACTGTATGTGCATATTTGAGTTCAGCTCATTACAAGAATCTGTCATTTCTTAGAGATTTCTGGAACTAATTAGTACAAGAAGAAGAAGAATGTGTTCATTACGCAAGGGGGGGTTTGTGGTGTTTGTGTGTACATGCTGTGCTCTGACTAAGAGAACTGCTATGAAAAATTTCCATTTTCTAAACTGTGTGTAAGGGTGTGACTGAAGCAGGTTGGTGACATCCCAAAACTTGATTTTTGAAAGTGTTTACACACAAAATTTCATCAGTCATTAATTTCAGCTATTCGCAATATAATACCAATTACTGTACTGTGTTTTGCATGACTTTTCTTCCTGTTTTTTCCTCTGGTTGCCCAGACCAGCAGGTTTATTCAGTGCAGTGAATTTCTTTTCATGTGTGTTTTAATTGGGGACTGACTGCAATTTCATAAATATTACTACTGCTGAATGGAGTGTTTGTTTCATTACCTTTTAAATTGTAACCTTTCCAACATAGTTGGTGGCTATTGGCACTTTGAGACCATCTTGTTTCATAATGAGGATTTTCCCACCTGGATTATGTTTAACTGGAAATGATACACTCTATCAGCTCGGCGTGTGTGTGTCTATTTGGGTGTGTTTGTGTTGGGTGGAGGTCTGGGCGTTCACCCAAGGAGCATCATGTCAGCCCTAGTCATGTCAGAGCCTGTGTCTGAGTAGGAAGATGCCTCCTTCTGTCTTTGCTTCAGGCTGTCTGTGTTCATGTCTTGCAGTCCTTGTGCTCTCTGTGCTGTTTCGAGTGCAAAGTAAATGAACACATTCACTCATGCTAAAAAGAGCAAGAAGCGAGTAATTAGACTGAGATGGTTTTATTTACACCATTCATTAAATCAAGGGAAAGAAAAAAGAGGATAACAATGATGTGAGATGGGCTGGAAAACTGGTTATAATTGGCACTGTAGGTGGTGATATTAGGGAAACAGCTGGGACTGAGGTGTGGCAGGGAAGCCAGGACTTGGTTTGAGGTGGTGGCTGCAGGACAGAGCTGCTGGTTACACTCCTCAGTCAGCATGTCAGCATCTATTTCCTGAGGCCTCTCTTGGTTCGCTTAGATCTGTTGGAAAGAAAAAGAAGGATGACATACAAAGCAATAGAAGAATTCGCATTTAGTTGCCAGTTTGAGGATGCGGAATTCTCAACCATCCATTCCAAGAATAGTATGGTAAAAAGTATACAGACATTCATGAGCTCTTATATGTGACAGGTGTGAAAGCTGACCTGCCCGCCTGCCTGCCACACCCAACCTTTCTGCTAGTTCACCCAGTTGGAAGACGTAACCGAGTCTCTGAGGGGCTCATGAGCTTTGGAGCAAAATGAGAGCTTGGCTGTGACAGGGAGGGAAAAGGGTGGGGTGCATTTCTATTCAATTAGTGCTGAGTGTGGACAAACAAGCACCGAATGGTCTGCTCTCAACACACCCATTAAAGGATGCCATTTAATGATGTAATCAGTTGTAGGTTCTTTACAACCTAACTGTAACACGTCTTCTGTATTGTTAGAACTTGATTTACAAAATATAATTACTGTTTTTTGTCAACTAAATGTGAGTTTACTTAAATTTTTTCATAATAGGTCTCTGCATTAGCACTAAGGGACATTTTGAGGAAAAAATGTGGCAGCCGCCTGTGTTCTTACCAAAGTTTTAACCAGCTTTGTTTCAGTAGACTGGCTTTGACTCTAACCTTAAAGGGACAGTCTACTAATTTTACACATAAAGTTTAGTTTACTCATCATGGAGTCATATAAAACCTGCGAAAACTGGAACTAATGCAAATACCAATGATCCATTGCTCCCCCTGATGAGGGTAAACAAGCTTGGAATCATTCTCTTTTTCTCTGAGGCCATTCAACTTGACAGTTGGAAATGGAGCCAAACAGGTAAAGGAATGCAGCTAGTTAATAAGCTAAATAAGAGCTGCACAGGAACAGACCCCTAGCAACACCCTAGGTATGAAGCGAATTCACTTCTTCCTGGACAGTCTAAATGCCTGCAATTTAATCATTTAGCCAGACTGGATGCAAAGTCTGTAAACAGGCATCCACCTGGGTGGTGTATCTGTGTGGCATCAGTAAGAGAAAAAAAAACATTCAATGTCTGCGCTCACGTTTTCTGATGATCACTGACACGATTCCTTAGCACATTAATCTGGAACAAAGAAAATATGCATATGTTACACTAATGAGGGCTTTCAGATTCTGTGTCAGGATATGTGCTGTATATCTCTGCACACACACCTCATATTTTTGTCTGGCAAACTGATACTGCAAATCAAACTTCTCTGCCTCCAGCTGGTACATCCACTCCCACATCTCCTTAGCTTTCTCCCTGTGAAGCAAAGGAAAATGAGGCTGTGTAGTTGTTGTTCTTTGCTTCTATATGTTGAGGGATTCTTTTTATTACCTATGTGAATCATAAAGAATATTGATTATATTTTTTCTCATGATATAATGACATGATATCTCTCCACCTACTTCAGCTGTTCCTGGTTCAAGTTCTCAACGTCCAGAGATTTGCGTCTTTCACTCAAGATCTTCTTCTTCTTCTCTCTCTCGGTCTGCCTCTTACCACTCCTTTTCTCGGTCTGCGGGCAAGTGAAATACAGTAATTCATGGCTGTGGTGTAAGTCCCTCACATTTTACTACTTTAACCACTTGGAAACCCAGGCAATAAAACCCTTGACTTGCTCACCAACTTCTGCATGTACCCTCCGAAGTGGAGGCTGGTCAGGGTTTTCTTCTTCTTAGCGTCATCCTCCGCTCTCCTCTTGGCTTCCTCCTCCTCCTTACGAGCTCTCTCCTCCTGGAGAAACATGGATTGCGAAAGGAAAAAAGATAAGGCATATGGACAGCTATATAAATTACATAACAAAAGCTGGAAAAGAATTCTACCTCAAGACGCTTCTGCCGCTCTTTCTCTCTCTCACTGCGGATTCTTTGCTGCTCTGCTCGCTCAGAACGGCGTTTCTCCTGCACAACGTCATCCCATTTCAACAGTTCTTGAAGAGGATCTTAAACATGTGTGTGCAATGTGTGTGAACAAGTACGCAGCAGATTGGCCATAGTATTGGCCACTTACAATCCTCTCTTTGAGATGAATAAGCTCCTCTTCTTCCTTTTTTCTGCTCTCAAAGTGAACCTCAATCAAAGTCTGGAGCTCCATCAGGTCCTTCTCCATCCTTTTACGATGTATATCCTATGCAAACAGGGATTCGGGTGTATGTTTCATTGGTCTCCACATTACAAAACTATTGGATACTTAAATTTGTTATTAGTCTCTTCTTTGGTGAGTCACTGAAATGTATGTCAGAAAATATAAACAAGGTCTTCTTATTTAAAATAGCAACTCTATAAACTAAAATCAACATATCTTTCCCAGACAGAAACCTATGCACAGTAAAAGTAAAGAGGCAGTCCTCTGTTCTGATTCCCAGGCTGTCACTCACATCAAAATCCACCTTCTCTCCATCTGGGATCTTAGGAGGGATGAGGTTTGGCATTATAAATGGCCTGGAGATTAAAAAAGAGAGACAGGGAGAGAGTGGGAGAGAGCATGCAGGACAATGAGTGGACAAAAGAATAGGAATAGGATAGAGTAAGACAGAAATTTGAGTTTGAGTTAGAAAGTCATTAGTCATTGTCACTGTGGATGTCAAATAAAGATGAAATTCAGTCAGGATGCCTTTACTTGTGTCTGTGCATGCGCACATCTGTAAGTGTTACTCACTTGAACTTTGGTTTGGCTTCCTCTTCTGCAGAGAAAGAAAAAGCAAAAAGAGAACACAGATGAGCTTTACCAGATCTCTTTCTTTCTCTCTCTCTCTCTCTCTCATACACACACACACACACACACACACACACTTAACTGGACCACAACAACACATTTCATAATGATCCAAACAATTGTCAGCAATGTCGGCAAGTTCACAGCTTTCAGCACTGAGGCATAAATTCAAGAAAAACAGATTCACAACATGCCTGCATTCATTTGGATGTGAATCAGAATAACCATATTACCTTCTCCTTCTTCCTCTTCCCCTTCTCCATCTGAAACCAAAACAAAATGAAGAGGTTTGTTTGCATCTGTGACTGTGTGTCAAATGAGTGCATTTTGGAAATTGTAGTGTTTAACTGCTGACATCCTCAGTAGTATATCAGAGTGCGTGACTAGGGAAGAAATCTGTTTGCTAGATTGTGATGGGGTGTGTCAAAACTATTGCATTAGTCATATATCATAAATAACACCCAGGAGAGGTGAGAAATGAGATCCACAGATTCATGTCTTAGTAATAAGCAGCTTCTCATCAAAGAAGCTATGGCATCTGTGACTTCTGAATGACACGTTAATAAGTGTTTCTCTTTTACAACCAGGATTCTACTGATGTTATTTATTTCAACACTACTAGACTGTGGCAAACAGCTGTGTGAGGCTAGGCACAGTTATGCTATGAGATAAATGCTGATGCCAATAAAAGCTGTGTAAAGTTTCATGTATGTATGAATGTATTCAGTAGTTGTTGAGATATTTCAGTCTGTACAAAAAGTGCTCCAATCAAGATTGGTGTCCTTGGAGCCACTCTGGCAAGTCACTTTCACCTGTCTGTCATGTGTAAAATCAGATGACACCTCAGAGGTGATTCATATTGCGTTTACTGATTTGAATGCAGTCTGACTAACATCCCTCCAGTTTCATGTGACTGGCAAGAGAGAGAAACGCCTTAACACTGCTGATTAAGTGCAAAAACATTTACCAAATCAATATTTATGAGCCTTTGGCCTGAGAACAATGGAAGGTCAGGGGATTGCTCTGACTCTGTGGCTATCTGATATGACTAAGACAAAGACAGATGAGGAAAGCATGTTTGAGCTTATCAAGTAACTGCAGACTGTCACATACCCAGATGTGACTGAGATAACATTTCCCATCTGTCTGTCTGATGGTTACAGACAAAAAACATTAATCATCATTACTTTTGTTCACACATCACACGTACTTGACAGTGGACGCCTCGCTGAATAAACTCTGACACAACACACGACACTGACTTGATGTCTGCACCCAAAAACCACCAAGCAACATTGTTTCACCTCTTTCTTCACTGGCCATGTCCTCTGCAGCAGGTGTGTCTTCCTCCTGCACAGTCTCTGGCAGAGAAAGAAGTTGGGCAGGAAATCGTGACATTTCAGTGAGAGTACTGGGACAATCACAGGGTGTGATGTTAACTCATTGCCTTCAACTTCACAGAGGGGATGTATGAGAAGAACTGCTAATTAAATTTTTTTTGCTCTCTTTTTTTCTTTCATTCCTGCTGGAGCTTGTTTGTACCTTTTGAAGATGATTCTGCGTTATGTTAGTTTGACTGCTGGATGGACTAAATGTCACCAAGTAGGAGAGGCAAGAGTTTGTCAAAACCATGGACAGCCTTGCAGAGAGATAGCCAGTGATCAGTGACCTACCCTCCTCTGGCATTTCAAGCAGATAGCACCCATGAAGTGGTGTGTGTTTGTGCATGTGCGTGTCTGTTGAGAAATTCATGTGATAAGGCATGTAAATTTAAATTGCGCCTGGAAGCATTTTGGTTAATATTTGGGAACTTAAAAGAGAGATTAAAGCAGCAAATTCCTAAATATATGATTTCATCACGTGGTCCTTTCTAAAGTATCTCCATTACTGACTGAAAAAGAGCGACTGACTTTGTGGACTTTGCCATTGCTTGTTTGATTTGCATTCAACAGTCATAGCTATGGAAGATGAGAACTGACTTTACTATTAATAATAAATAAATGCAAAAATCTATAATTAATTTCCTAAATAGTAAATAAATACATATTGTTGATCATGGGACCGAAATAAATTAACATTAAATTTTAAAAAACAACCTCTTCATATATGCTTCATGTCACCAAAATCAGCCAAACATTTACTCTGTGTAGTCTGTGGAGTAGCCCCAAAATAAATATGTTTATTCTAAAGCACAAGCGATACCTTCCTCTGCCTCCTCCTCCTCCTCCTCCTCCTCCTCCTCCACCTCCTCTGCTGGGCAAAGCACAGATGTTATTAGTACAGCCAGCCAGTTGGCAAAGCAGCCAGCAACATTTAGACACACACAAAGCTTGGTGAGGCAGTGCATGACTAATTTAAATATAATCACTGATACATGTCTGTCATAGATATTTCAGTTTAACCACAATCACCCCAGCAGTCAGGACAAACAGTGACTACCTGTAGCTCTGGTAAATATTGTACCTTCAGTAGGGTCCTCTT
The DNA here is from genome assembly GCA_016785225.1 of Psettodes erumei. Taxonomy (NCBI): domain Eukaryota; kingdom Metazoa; phylum Chordata; class Actinopteri; order Pleuronectiformes; family Psettodidae; genus Psettodes; species Psettodes erumei. The sequence continues at coordinate 1,588,211 of JAFBJZ010000941.1, forward strand.
CTGAATCACGCAGCCAGGGAAACGTTGAGAAGGAATATGCAAATGTATCACACAATGAGAGATGCAAATGTTATAGTTCCTCATTTCATACACACAGCTACTTTTGCTATAACATCCCTAATGCTGACACTAATTTACAAACTGCTGCATTGTGAGAAGCCTTGAACAAAAAAAAACATACTCCCAGTTTATTTTGTAGGGCTATACATTGCCCATTTATATTGTATATACACAGGACATAATAGACCTTACCTATTGCTATGGAAACTACATAATGGGTTGAGAGACAAGCTTAAGAGTTACAATTAACTCATAGATCAATTTGACATTTTCATTCTCAAGAAGTGCAGTTAAGAAAATGTATTTGCATTCCTTTTATATCCATGCAATACTGTACTATATGGTTTTGTTTTGTTTTTAGTATACTAAGCTCCCTGGATTAATTAGAGAAAATCTTTTCCTCAGCAAAGTGGCTGAGACTGAGCTCACATTCTTCAGTGTTGTAATGAGACTGAATATAGTGAATCATGATTCTTACCTTCCACCTCCCTGTGAAATTCAAACACACATGAATTACTATTCAAGAGTCAAGAGGCAAGTTCATAGCAATCTGTCATCAAGTTACAATAATATACAGCTGTCATTAGAGTACGTGTAAAGACATTACATGTCTGTGCATGTGAAGCTGTACAACATATCATTCACTATGGTTAAGGAGAAACAGCAGACTTGTATGATACATGAAAGGTAAATCTAGTTTCAACCTACTCCTCGTATTCTTCCACCACTTCCTCGTTGTCCGACATGGCAGTGAGCGTTCAGGTGTGGAGCAGGTGTGAACCTAAACATTGAATCCATCTCCATAAATTCCCCTCCACATTCTCAGCACTTCATTTCACAGCATCTGCAGAACAACATTTTGCAGTCCGCACAATCTATTCTAGTTTATTCTCCTTGCGTGTACAACTAATGGCACTTACCTAAAAAATCAGACGGACTGAGGGAGAAAGTGAGTTGAGGGAGCGAGACCCGATGTGCAGCAGAGGAGAAGTCCTAACTTTCTCTAACTGGAATGCGAGGTGACTCTCAGAGGGCAAAGGGACAGACTACACAGTGGCGAAGAGGCTTTAGGACCCCTTGTTGTGTTATTAATAAACTTTGTAGATAGTATGTACTCCACATTATCACCATTCCCAAAAAAGGCTGCTGTGTGCACGACTGTGCTTTGCAGTGCCAAAATGATCCAGATAAGTACCACAGTTGCTCACAGACAACAATTCACACACACACATTCTGTCAACCATGTACGTCACCCTGCCACTGACAAAACACAGGCATATACCACTCTTATCTACATTCTCCCTCCTCTCAGATAAGTGACACTGATCCTGTGTTGTGAAAGTGATGGGTTAAAATACATTTACATCCTCAGGCATGTGTAATATTAAAATATTTTATTCCTTGGACAGGCAGCATCTTGCCAACAAGGACACGCAGAACACACATCATATTTTGGCAGATCAGACAAAAACACACAAATGAAACTCCAGAATTCCCACTACTGTAATTCAATAAACATGGGTATCATTAGCTTTACGCCCTTCACCTGTTTAAAGTGCTTGAAGAATTATGCAAAGTTAAGCCAAACAGCTGAAAATTTTTGGCACAAATACGTCAGTGCCCCTTTCTGTCTTCTAATACATTTCTTATCCTCTGTATACTTTACTTTTCACCCTTTTTCTTACTTAACAACTGCCTCTTGCATTTTAATGTTTGAAGAGAGCCAAATGTATACTTCAAAAATCGACGTAAATCTATATGATAGAAGCTTCCTTTAAAAGCAGATTCCTCCTTTTAGTCCCCTAAAGCTACGGCTCATCTCAAGTCTCCTGTCTGTGAAGAAGAAGAAAAAAACAACATAGAAAGCTCGAAGAAGCAATCAGTCAAGTTATGGCATTCATTCATCTTCCATTTCTCTTCGTCTCCACTCATGTCTTCGTAATCCTACAAATTGCAGCACAGAAAAGCAGAAAGGCAAGACTTTGTTACTGGAGAAATGCTTTTCAGTTTTCCTCTTTGAATATGAAGTCTCAGCCTCAGATCTGCTTTGTTTAGATGATGCTACAACTGTTTTCATAGTAATGTCTAGACAAACAAATATTACTTTATGTTACTACATGCAGTGTGGCACAGTAATCTGACTGTGACAGTACCTGCTGAACATAATAGGTGGACATCCTTCACTTATAGATTTTTCCAGGGCTGGCTTTTGAGACACTGTCCTCCCCTTTATTCTCAAACAGGCTCCTCTTACTGGTGATGTCAACGTGTCTCAAGTCCTATTGAAATAACATACAAAAAAAATTTCACTTACTTATGAATGGCAAATAACAGGCAGCAAAGCAGGCAGAAAGGATACAAATATGCATACAACAAAATGTGCTTATATCTGACATTCCTCAGATTCATTTCTGGGTAAACAGTAATAACTGAAACAGTGTCGCTGTAGCCGCAGATACCCTACTGTTAAAACAAACAGCGACCTGTGTATTACTTGGAAACTTATCTGAACTGATGAAATAACTTTTTAACCAAACTTCTGATGTCAAGTCACTTGGATAAATCATTCTAGTAATGACTAACCAAAACTAGCAGCAGGGAAAAAACTCCTTCTTAGGACGCTGGGGCACATTTAAATGAAAGAGTACTACTGCCCTCTATCTGCCAGATTCTGCACTTGCAAAACTTTTTACATGATTTAATTGAACAGAAATGTTTCGATGTGAATAGCCTGGTTAATAGGTGACCATACGGTGGGAGTTTGTGAGGGCCTCGTTTGGTTGGTCTTGTTCAGCCAGCGGTTGATCCGGTCAGACACTCCTGATCTGAAGTTCCTAAATTCCTGGTAACACCAGAGATGTGAAATAATTACAACCCATTTGTGCTAAAGATATCGGCACATCAGCTGTAATATTAAATTCCATGTTGTTCAAGCTTAAGTTGCTCAGCATTCACTTAACATTAATCCAGATATAGTACATACATTATGTGAACACATGTTTTCTGAAAATTGACACAGTTGGTGAACAGATTATGATAATATGGTGTGTGCACAATAGTATTTAATCCTTTGTAAACACAGTGTCACTTCCTCATAATTACTGAGAATCCTTGTTTATTTTATTTATTGATTTTTGAATTTTTATTCATCTTTGTTCCTTGTATATATTTTTGAATGGTATACCTACTGTGTTTCGTTGTCATTACTAACATTTAACTGTTTAACATTTAGCTTGCCCATTTGCATCTGATACAGAACAAAAAGTGGAATGTGAGAAATGACTGTACCTGTCTAGAAAGTCCAGGGCCAGTGGGGGCAGCATCCTGCTGCTCCTTCTCAAAGATACCCCTCTTCCTGGACACCTCCTCCAGCAGGAACAAGGACCTCTGGGTCACGTCTGGAGATCGCATCATTTCTGACTTCTACACATACAAGCAGAGTCCAGTGCACACACCATCAATCACACTGCCAGCTGATGTAGACCAGGGTAAGAAGATGATTGTTACTTTCACTGTGTTGGAAGGGTGAGACAATGACCTGTGCCGCCTGAGCCAGTCTCTCCATCTTCTCCTGGATGGACCTGGATGAAATCCTCTGCATAGAGCTGAAGAAATCAGAATGAATGTATGAACTCGTCCAGCTGTATTCCCTTATTTTCTGACCAAAACTGGTTTAGGAAAGGCACAAAAATCAACTCACTTTCTCACAAAAGATGGTTTGTCTTCATCTTCATTTTGGTCCTGGTCCAAACCCAAGGATACTTAATATTAGGTACGTGGTAAATCATCTATTTGCAGCTTTTAAACAAATAGCATACATTTCTGTTCCACTCAACCAATACTGAAAGAACACATTCTTGTTCAAAGGTGCAGATGCGATGAAATGCAGTAAGTCTCACTAAGAAATTGGGTTAGCTAAAATTCAGTCTTTATTGTACATTATTATACATTATTTATTTATACATCAGCAGGTGAAGGTAAATTGTTATCTTACTGTGCTGCACTCAAACTTCTTGGTGGTCATCCTCACACTCGCACTAAAGTAGAATGAAATTGTTTGCACTTAATTAAAAGCAAAAAAGATACAAAATGACAACTAAAAATAAAGGCAACAATGCTTCCTTACCTCCTCTGCAGAGGTGCAGTCTCTTCTTCTTTCTTCCTCATCATCTGTGGAGGACCGAGAGTAAGATGAGTGTGTTGTGTTAGCAGACCTGGCAATCCCAAATGCCATCAGTTTGAGTTGCACAAGCAAATTATCCTCAAGTGATAATCTGACAAGTGACGTGAGATTAAATCGCATTTTAACAGTCAAATGGGCAAAAGTTGATGTTGGCATTTCCTTGGGACAATATGTGCATGTTTGTGCTTGTGGGTTGGGTCGATGCGCTTACCCTGAAAGATACAGTCCTGCAACTCTGTCTGACGAAGGCCGGTTTGGACGTCTGTTCAAAGTTGCCGTCGGAGGAAGAGCCATTGTTGTTGGTCTGAGATAAAATTTTTAAAAACTTAAATTGCTACAAAGAATCAGATTTGATTATTCCCATTCATAGGAAGGTGCAAGGAGCCAATACCAGTTTGTTATTAATAGCGCGTGGTCTTCTTCAACACTAGATGGAGCTGTTGTTTTATTGAATCATTTAACAGGCAAAACATGAAGCATAGATAGCTGTGTTGTAAATTATGTCATCTGACAGGATGTGTGTGTGTGTGTGTGTGTTAAACTACCTCCTGTGTGTGTCCGTTCTGAACAGGGCTTTGAGCTCCTCTGGGAGAGGGGCTCTGACAGGGCGAGGGCCAGCGTTCTCGTGGTGACAAGGGGGCAACTGGAGAGCAGGGGCTCATGGGAGTCGTGTGCCCACTGCCAGAGGGACTCTTGTCAAGTGAGATGGAGACAGAACTGCAGCAGCAGAAGCACAAATGAAGTGAAAGGTCAGCTGAAGATGTGATAGACCAGTGACAAACTCGGTAAAGTACAGAAATCTGGAGTAAAGCTAGAGTAAAGCTCTAGAGCGATCCTTACTGCACTCTCTTCACCAGTCTTCTTTTGAATGCTGTTTTGCACAATCTGTCACTCTAGATACACATTTGGGGCGCTTAAAAATAACAGGCTGAAAATAATGACTGACAAATAACCATCTTGCTCAGGATTTCTATCAGCAGACCTTCTTCTTTTCTTAAATTTGCAGAGGTCTGAAGAAAATCAAGCAGCACAAAAGGCGGGGGAGACAGGATATTAAAATGTGGGGTACCTCACTGACTTGTTATCCCAAATTGTTGGAATGTAGCTGTCAGCTAATCTTTATTAGGTATGTGTATGTGAGGTTATATAACAATATACATAGAAACGGTATATACTGTATTAAGAGTAAGGTGTATAAGGTGTATATTAAGATTCAAAATGCTATGTTAAGCACTGAGAATTTTTACCCAAATGGTTGGTTATATTAATAAACTAACCAATTTAGTATTATCAGTTAACTTGGCCTTTGCTTGCTGTTTGACTGCTATTCTACACTCTTCTGAATGAAATGAAATCCCATGACTGACTCTTATCTTTAAAAAAAAAAAAGTTTGATCTGTATTGATTCTAATGACAAACCAACAAATTGACAAAAGAAAATTCTGCTTGTTAACCTGACAAACTTGCGAGCTGGGTTGGATGGTGACTCAGGGTCAGGGGCTTTGCTCGGTGACTCGCCGTTTTCATGCTAGCAAAGGGACACACAGTAGAGACAATCAACATAAGGCACAGAGAGCAAGCTTTGTACACCTGAAGTCACACCTTGCATTACATAAAGACTGCACTGTTAGGCTTCATTTGCAGGTGCAATGCAAAATTAGAGCTGCCAGCGAATGTCATAAAAGATAAAGTTCAAATTATGACCTGAAATACACCTTATCAAAGTTTTATAGATAATTTGCATGGTCACTTGATTCAGTCAGAGTACAAGCCTGGTCCAGTTTGTTGTCATATTCCTTTATCTTCTTAATCTATTTAGTATGCTTGTATCCTCAAAGAAAATATACCATAGTTGGTTATAACTGACATACTCGTTGTTTATATCTGTCTTTGTTCACCTAAATTATGTCAGTAATGTACCCGGAGTCTTTTCAACTACAGAAAACATGACAGTGGTATGGGTAATATAGAGGAAGGAGAATTGTTGTTGCTGTAGGATCTAGAAAATAATTAACATGACTCTCGGTCTGTGTGGGGTAAGAGTTAACTGTGATTAACCTCCCTGCAGGGCGACATTGCTGATTGCACTGTGTTTAGACTCAGTGAGGCATTAATAGCTTGAATTTTGAGTCTATCATCTGCTTGTCTACCTGTCTGTCTGTCAGTGAAAGCAAGTCATACTACATGGGATTTTTGGCCTTGTTGGTGTGGCTAATGCTAACGTCAATCTGTCGGTCAAAGAGTCCTAATGACTTTGATGAGCCTCTGACTTCTTTATCTAGCACCACTGTCACCTCAACTGCTCAATTCGTCCAAGACTTTGGTTTATAGACAAATACTTGAAGAACTAATGGCACTCTCATCATCCCCGCTTGTGCTTGTTGTCATATGATTTGTTGTACTTGCTGTCATATGAGAACTCCGCTTGGTTAAAAAATTCACATGGCAAAATGTTTCACTATGTATTTCTTTCACTTTGCTGAAAGGTAATGTGTGACTCCAGACTTACTTGCTGTGTTGTAATGTTAGTGCTGGTATCACTGCTGCTCGCAGAGGCTGTTTTTGGGGGTGGTTGTGGTTCAGAGGTGATTTTCTCAGAGGGAAACACATTGCTCTGATCCTCATTCAAGTCTCCGAGTAATTCCACCCGGGCCCCTCCTTCGTCTCTGCTAGCCTCTGCTTCACCTTCCTCTGCCTCCTTCTGTCGCCTCAGCGTCTCAACATGTCTCATCCTCCGCTTTTCATCGCGGACTCGCAGCATCTCCACGAAGTCCAGCTGCATTTGCTCCCCGCTGGAATTAAATACACACATGTGGATGACTGATATATGATGGATATTCTCTGGGGGGAGGTGAAAGGCCCTGTCAGCCCCGTGTCTGATCAGGTTTCTCTAATGAAAGGCTGTACAGTTCCTTTCTCTCTTTGAAGACTGCCTCTGCTCCAGGTACTACAGCTGGTGGTGTTTTTGACAGTGTTTCATACTTCTATGCGTGGTATCAGGTTTTTTTTCATGTGTTTGAAAAGTATACAGATGACACACTCCCATGGGAAAACGTGTAAGAATCCCCTCTCTGCTTCTGAAATCCACTGATTACAAAGGCATACCATCAGTGACGATTCATTTGTACATACCAGCATCTCTATGGCCCTAAGGTGAGAGTTGGTACTAAAAAAAGCTGTAGGAAAACAGGCAAAGGGAGGAAGAGCAGAGCACAAATATAGCAACAGCAGTCATGAACAGAAAGTCTATAAATCAAGCTCTGGCAAGTATGAGCCAATAAATTCTGTTTTATTGAATCAAGAGAATAACCTGCTAAGGCCCTGGGACGTCTCACTTGTGCAGTCTGTCTCATAGGTGCAGTCGCTGATGGGTGTGTCTGTGGGTGCATCTGGGTCAGCAGCGCTGCTCGTGCTCTTCACTCTCCTCCTCTTCTCCCTCTCCACCTCCTCCTCGTCCTCCATTGTCCACTGGCGGGCCAGGCTGAGGATCAGAGTCATAACGCAAACAGGGAATATAACCACTGGCAAACGTGGACATAAAACGGAAAATGAAACAGAGGCAGAGACGAGGTCTGATCAAAATGAAGATGTGCAGTGCATGGAGACCACATGCAAAACAGTGTCCAGACAATCAATCAACTGTTAGAAAGCCTACAGGAATGAATCCAATGTTTGTTTTGGTGGTCGGAGAGAAGAGATTACAGTTACAATAACCGTTACACAAAACCTGCTATACTTGCTCATCAACTGTTTCATTAGTTAAGTCACACTTGCTGTCGTTGCTCATGTAAACCTCTGTAAATCAGCTATTTAGTCTAGTATTATGCTTCATGTGTGTAGAAAACACAGCATTTATCACTCTATATTAGGGCAGGAAGTTCTCGTGCAGCAAGAGGGTGAGGCTGAGTGACACATTTATTCAGTGGTAAGAAAGAACATAAAGAATCCAGTCATTTCTACACATTGACTCCTGCTTTATAGAGTATTATTCCAACTGATGTTGGAATAAAAAGTTAGTTGTAATAAAAATAGAAATGACACCAAGGGGAAATGGAAAATAGCACAATGATGATTAGTAGAGACTCGCCAGGCTCCGCTAGTATAAAGTCACGAAATGCGAATACTATTAATCTTTTCACTCACGATAGGCTGCTCGTTCAGGTTCAAGACTGAAGTTCGCAAAAGAAGAAGAAAAAAAGGGGGGCAGCGGCAACTGCAGAAGTTGTTCTCAACCACAGTACTCGTTCTCTCTTCATAGAAAACTAAAAGTGCTAACAATAATCTTACCTGGACAAAGCCGACCAGTTCTTCCGACTGATGGACATACTGAACGAAAAAAAATAAATAAAGGTTGTTTTTTTTCCCCCCAGGTGCACTTCGCTCACAGACGGGGAAACGTCGACTGACTGGCACGGTGAGGGCGGCAGTCCACCTTTACACCGGTGGCGTCACATGACCGCAAAGGTAAGGCCACCTGGGCGAGAGAGAGATAGAGAGAGAGACGTTCTGGTAGAAGTATGGCGGTTATGATATTTGTGACGGTCACACCTGTAAAGCCATTTTCGCACAGCTCCAAGCGATATTATCCCTGTTTGTTAACGCTGTTGCGAGGACGTAAATTTAGTTGCATAATAATTACGAAAGGTATATTGATTGAATAATGAGCCAGTAAATAAAACATAAAATGTGGGATGCAGTTATTCAGCTGTTACTAACAGTTACAGTTAGTAATTTAGTAGTTAGTCAGTAAAATGACACCAGTTATATAGATATTATGCTATTTTTCAGAAACATTTCAGAGCTATGAAGCATTTATATAGGATGAGTATGGAAAAATTTAAAATTATACCATCTTATCTAAATAATTTGTAATGTATTTTATGATGATCCCTGTGAAGGTACGTATGCAGGTGAGTAATAAAATATTGCTTAATACACAGTACGTTTGCTGGATTTCATTTCATTCCTTTCTCCATGCACTTTCAAAATGACAGGGTCATAAAAGACCCAAGAACAACAAAACAGAAATAATATTTGCAACCTAAATACACAAAACAAAATAAAGAGGAGCATCTGTAATAAATACATGTCAGTTGAACTGAATGGACCAATAAGTGGAGAAGTATGTTGCAATGTTTTTTTATGCATGTCCAACTGGGTTATGATGTTTTGTTGCACTGGGCAATGTGCCTCTTTACAGTGTGAGTCAGACTGTTTGCTTTGCTGTGAGAGCCAGGCCACACCTTCTCCCTGTGTGTAGGTAGGACTCTGACCCACACTCACACTCAGACCAACACACACTCACACTCATACACACACACATTCCACTTCACCTGGTTTTACAGTACACCTATACCTGCTGTATTTTGTGCAGACCATGAGGTTTAGGGTGAGCCACTATCATGTTAAAGTGATAAACTGAAGCACTTAATTCTTCTCCAGATTCTGCCTTTTGCATTTGCATATGTGTGTGTCTGCGCAAACACACTACACCCATATATGAGGGCTTCTTGCATGTACCAGTTAGAAGCCATCTCTGCGAACTAATTTGCTCAGCACTCCCTGGCCAAAGAAGCAATACATGCAACAGTCTGGTCTCATTCGAAGCACTGAAGACTGATCTTTGTGTCTCTGGGTGCATTTGTATCAGTGTGTTGCTGTGTAAAATTAGTAGTAATTAGTCTTACATTTTTAAGGAAGACCTGATGCCATAAAAAGCAGTGGACCGCCCCCCACAATGTGGATAAGTTGATAAGGATTAAAGTACCATTACAGAAGCACATATCAGAGAATGCTTTATGAGGATGCAAAACAGACTGACGCAAAATGGGACTGTGGACAGCTGGCAGTCATAAGCATATCAGCAGAAATGTGCAACATAAAATGTAGGCTCTTTTGCAGAAGTGTCTCTAAGGGAGAAGTATATTTCATAGAGTCCAACTTTATTTTTGTTAGTACAGTTCTTCTATAAACCATAAGTAATATGGTGCATGCACAGCAGTGTCCTGAACTAGAAAAACGCTAGCATTAAGTTAGCAGTTGTGATGTTTACCATGTTCACAATCTTAGTTTAGCAGTTTAGCATGCTAATTTTTGCCAAATAACACTAAACATAAAGGAGACTTACTGTTTACTGAACTGTAGTCATGGTTCAATGAGCACGCATTTGCAGAAAAAAGTACAATTAAATTTGATTAGGTTTGTTTTTTTATTGTTGTGCTGGTGATGAAATCAACGTCATTTTGTTACAGTTAACAACACAATCCAAATTTACAGTTTATCCCCACATCCCGACAAAAGAATATCAAATATGCCATGTAATTTGGCCGGATCATTGGCTACACTACTATTAGATGTGCTAATTAAGTCACAATACTATCCATGTTTTTCTATTAGCAATAGGAGATTGCATATTTTGACATTTTTATGCAAAGATAAGAAGACTAAATAAGTGGCCTTCAGAACAATAAATGATTGTTCATGGCACATAGATATAGAAAAAATATGAGTAAACAGCAAACAGAAGAGAGCCTTGTGTGACTGAGGACATCTTCTCACCTCCCTGGCAGGAGCATACCCAAGGATGACTGCATGAGACAGAAATGCAGAAACTTTAACAGAACCACTTCAGATGCAGCGGCAGTGCTGGCGCTCACATGACACCAGCCTGTGTGTTATGTTCACTGGGCTGGACCCTTAGCAGCATCGAACATCTTCTTCCTTCCCTCCATGCCCGACATGGCCTCAACGTTCTTCCTCCAGTCGCTGTCCTCAACTGGCCTCTTCTGCAAATAGATTGAGTAGAGAGATGGCATAAAAGAATGAAACCAATCTTTGTTGTTGTTTTAAAGAACCTGAAATAGAGCAATTTCAGACATTTGTATTGTGTCTAAGCCTCTGAGATCCATCTTGGAATTCACAATGAGAATACGATATAACTGTACTTGTATAACTGGTCCTAAAAGTGCTAATAGTGTACACCCAGACACACAGACAAACACTGACCAGTTAGCAGAATCGGTTGCAAGAGCTACTCTGCTATGTACAATGGGATCATTGTTTTGTGTACTTTACCTCCTCTCATACACACACACACGCAGGGCCACCACCCTCCAATGGCCTGCTGCTCTGAAACTCAAACACACCTTTCACACACACGTAAAGACTTTTCAGGTGTTCCATGGCACCTTAAGTGTTGATGTCATGTGTGTATCTGAAACTTCACAGCTAACTTGCCCTGAGGAAGGTACACAGCCGGCGCAGGCTGGTTTGATCATAATCTGTGTGTTTAGATATGCATGTGTGTGTTTGTTTACTTCTGCACACACCTTCTCAGTGTCCTCTTTCTTTACAGACTTGAGATTGGCTCGAAGATCCATGGAGACTTTGTGCTTGGAGCCCAGCAGCGAACGGAGGATAGCGTCAGCAGACACACGAACACGTCGAAGGTTAGGCCTCTTGAATTTCCCCCTAAGGTCCAGCACCTTGATGTTCAGATCTTTAATCTGGGCAAGGGACAAAGAACTGTGAAAGTTTCTCACTGTGACAGAAGTAGGACTTATTTGATGTCACATTAATAGAGCACTAAAAAGTGCCTGTCTATAGATATTATACACCCACTTCACGTGTGTTGAGCATGACTTTGGCTTCAATGTCATAACGTTCCTCATCCACCACATCTATTTTGGCATGGAGCTCTCTGCAGAGATCCTACACATACGTTCATGCATAAAACACAACCACAACAAAGTTAATAAACAATACTGTATGCATGTTTTGAGAGTTCTCCTTTCAAATCCCTGATTTAGCTGATTTCTAGAGCAGCTTAAAATTCATGAATTTTGAAATGTTTCAGTTTTTAGAATATAACCTTTAGACACAACCTATATAAATAAGTTATGATGCACTGGATTCGCTTTGAGAGACTTGGATGTAAATAATGAGTGAGAAATTTTTTTTTATAGCTTTTATCGATTACAGCTAACAGCAGCAGTATGGGAGATGCAGCTCCTTAAGCAGGTTTTACTGGTTTTGGATTACTGGGAAGTTGGTTAAGAGAAGAATGGAAGAATCCTGAGACTTGGAGAACAATTTACCTGTAGCTGTGCAAGGCTCAGGCCGTGGGTGTTTAGGGGTGGAGCTCTCTCTGCCAGATACCTATGTTTCTCCTCCTCTTTATCAAGGATCTCCTGTTCCAGTTCCTCCTTGGCCTTTGCCACCATCAGACTCTGCACAAACATGAATCAACATGTATGATGATTATGCACAACAGGGGTGCTCTTCTGTGGTAAAGCAGTTTTAGAAAAAAGGTGAAACTTTCAGGCCTCACAGTATATATTATGGATATTCTGTGTTATCAAAATATCATGGGACACATAATAGTACTGCGACTAAGAACTTGACCTCTGCTGCTCTCCAGTGTTCAAACATGTTTATTGCAGAAAGTGGAAAATGTATGGCTCACTTACCTTGAGCATCAGCTTCCTTGAAGCTGAGATCTTTGGTTTTCTCTGGATGGTAAACATAAATTAGGACATTGTCAACAAAATTAAAATGTCAGTGCTTCATTTGCAGCTTTAAAAAATACTATGTCAATTGTTTCTTTCGAATATTTTTAGAAATAAGAGAATAATTTGTAGCAGTAACTTGTAAATTGGACTTACCTCTTGCCTGTAGAGGCAGGATGGACAAGATATAAAAGACAAAGGAAAACTTTAGAGATAATGCCTAAACAGTTGAAATATTTGTTTTGTGTGTGTCTGTGTGTGTAAATGAGTAAATGGACTATAATAAGAACACAAAGCCTGCTCACTCACACGTGCTCAGGCATTCTGCTGATGAGATCTCACTGGAGGAGAGACAGAAGAGATTAGAAACACACACACACTCACTCACTGAACAGTTGTCATTGTTTGTTCATCAGCTTGTGGGGGGTCAGATCATCTTTCCCTGCTCTCTCAAAATCTAGAGTCATTTTCAGTATACAGACTTTAAGCCATCATCATCGAAATCTCCTCACATTGTCTTCTACCTTCCTACTGGTTAACTTGTGAATGGTGTAACCACCGAGTAACCTCTAGTATTTATGACTTCAGAAAAAGAAAAATACTTGTATTTTTTCTGTAAAAGAAAGGTCAGCTGTAACACTGAACACCATGTGCTGAGAGGACATGAAAAATAGTTAGCAAGTTAAGTAAAGCAGTTAGTTAAAATAATGGATAAACATGTGTCAGTAGTAAGATAAGCATATTTGATAAATGGTTAAAATCATTAGGGTAAAGCACTGGCTAAACTGGTGAAAGAGCTAAAATAAACAGTTCAAATTGTTATCTTAAAAAGTAATGGATAAATAGCTGACATTGTTAGGTAATGGTTAAATGGTGTCAACTAAAAGAACAATGAGTTGAAATAGCCTACCTGGGTAAAAGTAAGGATAAGTGTTTGAAATAAATAGGTCATAAATGATACATAGTGTTGATGAAAGGATACTTTAGTGCATCTGACAGGGTTGTAGGATTATAAAAGATTGGTAACCACTGGTCTAAGCATCCTTAAATCCAGCTTTATGTCTGGTATTAACGTTTTTGAGTTTTGATGGGTATCTGCTTCAGAGTCTTGTATCCAGCTCAGTATAATTGAGGTGGATAAGTAAATATTGTTCACAAAATGTAAAACATCACAAATGTGTGACCCATTGAACTGAGACTGGTGAGACTGTGTTTTCAGTCACTTAACTTGTCTTGCCAACTGAAACCCGATAGTGTTGTTTTCACTTTTGTCATCGTTTTATCTTACCCCTGCTTTCCCCAAGTCTGATGCCCTTCTGCCCTTTATCAAATCAACAAGCAATTAACAGCACTCACCCCTTCTCTGTCTCACCTTATCTCACCCTTTCTCTCTTCATGCCCCTTTCCCATTTTACTTTTTGGTTCCAGTTGTGATTGACGTCACCTAAGACCTCCTAGCATGACAGGGTTACAAACTGCTCCAGCGGATTAGGAAAATTCCAGACTGATAGCTGTCCCTCTCCCATCTCTCATCCCCATCTCTCTCCTCAGGATTATCTCGGGGAGAGGAATTTAGAGTGGCCTGTCTCCCCAAATAGACCAGGGGACATCTGATAGACAGCTGTGGAGGGTGATTGTGCTCTGGGGTGCCCAGCCTGGATAAGGGATTTACCACCAGTTACTCATGGATGCTTATGAGCCTCTGTGGTACAGCCAACTTGGCAATACAAAAAAACAGCCCAAGGTGCTTCGGAAAGTTCGCATCACCATCAGATTTGAACAGAGCTGCTTTGGCTGCAGATTTTAACCAACTAGTTTGTATTATTTCAGATAATGAGAGTGTTCTGGTTAATGAAGTTACAGCTCCAAGGGTGAAATCATACTTCTAAGAAGATGTATATCTCTATTAATATCCCTGCCTAATGGGTATACTGTGCTCTGATCCCCCAAGAGACATGGATTCAACACGTTTACTGGACCTGTTTGGAGGCAACTTCATTTCCATTGTATAAACCGTCAGAGCCAGATCCCCTTGAAACTTTGGCTTAAGTCTACCAGGCAAGTTAAAGTTAAAACAAATTCAAACTGTCACCTGTTCAGTTTGTGTAGCACATAGACATGGAAGGAAGAACACCACATGATGAAGGGACCTTACCTGTGTCAGAAGCAGAAGAGAGCGATGTGATGGCAGCAGAGGCAGGATGGTCAGAGCACAGATGATGCCAATGATTTGGTCTCCCTCTATTTAACTGCACCACCCATTGTCTCGCTCTCTCTTTCCCTTTTGTTAGTGGAGGCTATTATTAGTCAAGCCCATCTCTCTTCCTGTCTAATCCTGCTCCGTCCATTTGTCTCTGGCAGATTCATTAGAAACCAGGGGCCAAAAGTTTGAGCCTGAAGCTTTGGGCTTGCACAATACAGGATGATGAAGACATAAATTGTTCCCATATGACTAAGCTGAAGATTTTTGATAAACACTTGGCTATTCCTGTTCCAAATGAGCAAAAATTTGTGTTGTACTTTTGTTTACAATGAAATAGCTGCAACACTAATGACCTTCGCACCAGTCCTTGCTGTGTTTTGTGATAAATACTAATTACAGAATGTTAGCATGCAAACATGCTAAGCTAAGATGGGTATCATGGCAAACACTATACCTGCTAAATACCACCATGGTAACATTATTTATTTAGCATGTGAGCATGCTGTCATTAGCATCTAGCTCAATGGCTGTGTCCAAAGTACAGCCTAAGCGAGCTGCTAGCATGACTGCAGACATGTTTACCCACACCTAAATCTCAAAGGGCAGATCAAGATGCAAGACATACTTGCAAGGAGACCCTTGAGAAAACTTTTCCTTGTACTGAGCCTCCCAGACAAACCCTCTTGACAGACAAAATGAATCTTGGGTTATGGTCTTTAACCCAAATGGGAATGAAGGGAAGCCTCACTACAAAAATTCAAAACACAGGTTTTGAATACACCTGCTATTATTTCCAAATAACTGACAAATATGCATAACTAAATTAAAAGTGTTCATGTTTTATGATAATGTATTTCTGATACGGTGTATTTTCATGTGTGATATGTAAATGGGGAGATAAACAAACAAAATGTTAAAAGTCAAATTCCGACATTGAATATTGAATTTTAGCTGCAATTTACATGTTCAAAGCTCAAAAATGCTGGGAGCTGTTCTCTCTCTCTCACACACACACACACACAGCCAAGCAAGATCTGTAACTTCTCACCACTTAACAAAGAGAGAGACAGCCCTCTAGTGGTTTAATTGTCACATAGCAGACAGCAGCTCAATTTACTGAAGCCTGAGAAAAGGAATGCCATTTGTAAATACATTTTCAAGAGTTATCTTGAGTCCTGGTCAAAGATGCACACACATTTAATTTGCCACAAGCACTGATAAACTTAGGTGACTGCCTTTTCCTATTTGTATTTTGACATCAGTGTCAAAATAAAGTAAACATGGTCAGTCACACCTTAGATTGGCCTGTGTTCGAGGATGTGTGTGCGTGTGTGTGTGTGTGTGTGTGTGTCTATCTGCAGAGAACACCAGACACCCTGGACAGGTTATGATGTTTAGACAGGACATTCCAATGAGTAGTGTGAGCACACAAACTCTGAAGGACCGGATTTTTACTGCTGAATGTAACCACAACCGACCACTCTCACCCACACACACACACTTCTCCACAGAACTCCTTCACATTCAATATTTTGTGTACACACACGTAGACATTAATACAATGATCCATCACCGGGTATCTCTGCTCCCTGCAGCAGCAGTCCTGGTCCTTTGCTGACTCACGCAGTGTGGCTTGCTTTGGGGTTTTCCACAGCAACAAGAGAAGTCACCACACAATCAGTTCTTTATTCGTGACCTGCACTGAGCTCCACAACTACACACAACTTAAACTCTGACAGCTATATTCTCCACACACACAGAACAAGCTTGAATGAACAATATATACTTGAGCTCCCTAACGAGTGTCTGCTGATGCAGGGACCTTGCTGAGTTTCATTTCGTGCTGGGTGTGCACTCCTGTTAGGTGAATGTGTGTGGGTGGATGTTGGTGTGCACATGCCTCAGGCTCGCTGAGCTTCTCATTAGTCCTCCACGCTGCTCAGAACAAAAGGTGTCCTGGCCACACTGCATGCGTGTATATGTGTCTGGGGTGTGTGTATTTTCCAGAGGCTACAACAGCAAGGTTACGCCACAACTGGAAACAGATGAGCTTAGCAATTAATGGTGTGAATCTAAAATAGACTGCAGCTGATTGTTTTGCTCTTACAGACATTATAGGCGCCTGTGTAAAGAACTGCAGTGAGTTAAATATGTCAGCACTTTTGGATTACTGAAAAAAAGTTTATTTTTTTTTATCTCTTTACGCATGTAATACTGTACATGGTTTCAGCAAATATATAGAATACAGTGTGCAATGAATATGAGCAAAAATACTTATTCTTCATGTTCAGCTTTAGAAAAACATGCAGATCTGTTCAGTCTATAACAAAAGCTATAACAAAGCCAGTTAAGCGCTGATGTGTTTCCATCAGAAGTAAGACTGAAAAAGCAAAGTGACTCCTTTTTCATCAGCGTTAGAAACTGCTGGGAAAATATGCTCATAATTGAGGACCTTTTTGAGACATCAAGGCACAGGTGTAAACAGTGTCCCGGCTCCACATTTTCTGTCCATATGATGCAATCTTATCCTCCACATTGACCTCAAGCAATGGGGGTCATTACAGGAAAAAAACACATCCATGCTTACAGTATTTCAGACTCCTATGCTTTGCATGACAATGTGAATAAGCACGTAGGAAAACATGAAGAGACTTGCTCTCAGTCCATTAATCCATAATCACTGATGGCTGCTCTGTGCATTCCCATCATGACTTGCACCACAGAATCAAGCCGATGGATCTGCTGTCCTCTCTGCTCCGATTGGTTCACTCCCAGGAAAAGAGAAAAGGCTTAAGAAAGAAAAGCAGATTTTTAATATTTAGTTGTCACTTTATACACTGAGCACTGATACAACTTGATGGTGATCTATAAAGCGCATTTGTAGTGAGTTATATCATACTGTTACCACGGCTACTAAGTTAATTTGGGCACTTGACGACTGCAGCTCTCTTAAGGAAGCATCGCTGCAGATTCCTGGACTGTGAGCTCATAGTTCAGACTTATACACGCTCAGTTCATGAACATTTGCAGTGACCAAGTTTAGCAGATAACACTGTTTACGATTGCAATGATTTCATCCTAAATGTTGAAAAGCTGCAAAGACATATGGGACACTTAATACTTTTCACACCATATTCAATTCATCTTTATGTCACATGAAATGCATAAGAGATGTCTGTGTGTGAGTGTGTTGCTGCGTGGGTGTGTGTATGTGTGTGTTTAAAAATACTTGGCTGCCTAGTGAGGGAGAGGCAGGCAGATGTTATTTTGGAGGCTCACATTGCATCGTAATTATGTCCTCAAGTGTGAGTGGGTTTGTGTCCTATGGAGACTGGGGCGTCGTGAAAGCAAATGACCACAGTACTGGAGACACTGACATGATTCCACAGTGGAACATTTGAAGACTGAAGTGCTGCTTGTAAATAACCTTTAGCATGATTGTAACTTCAAGGCTTGAGCGCCTCTCAGCCATGTGCCACCTCATCCCCATTAGTCTCAATGTTTTCATTCCATCCAATCACTGCACCAGCTTGTTTCAACTATTAGCACCCCTTCAAACAGAGGAAGAGATTACCACTGCTGCACTCTGTGGACCCTTTAGGGTCTTTGATGACAAATGGTTGAGAACCTCTGCCTGGAAGAAAATAGCCTACTTTTAGATTTTAAGCGATGCTAAGACGTGCTAAGACAAAAAGGTGGCACTGAAAGTGAAACCAGCTAAGGGAGTATGCTGTTACGCTGTCACCCACACCCAAAATGAATCAAGTTTAAGACTAAATACAGTAAATAAATGAAATCCTAACACAAATCGTCAGTCTGCATTTTTCTGACAAGCGATTTCACTGAGACGTACCTCAGAGCTCCTCATCCTCCCCAGTGCTACCCAGGTGCGCCTGTGGACAGGTGTCGGTTCCTCCCGGTTCGCACGGCCTGCAGGTTCTTATAGCGCACGAGCGCCAAAGCAATCTCCGCGTTCCACGCCGTGCCGTCCTGCTGACACCGAAAGTCAATTTCCTTCCCCGTGGCCATGACCACGGTGAAATAGACCAGCCCGCGTTTGTACTCCACGCAGTCCACCGTGACCATGCGCTCAAAACGCAGCTCCTTGGCTTTGGAGCTCCACACCGAGCCCGGAGCATCACCGCCGCCTTTGCAGTTGTGCAGGCGCAGACCTTCCTCGGTGAGCACGCAGCGCTTCTTCTTCCACAGCTGGAGGAGCCCGCTGCTGCGCTTCTCCAGCAACCCGTCTCTCATCACTTTGGTCGGGAGAGACATGGCCAAGCGGAGCCACACAGCCTTAAGACAGAGCCAAAATTTCTTCTCTGAATGTCTTCAGCAGTGGTGTGTCTCAAGATGAATCGATTAAACGGACATCGCATGTGTCCTTACTGTTTTGCGTCCGTCAAAAAAGAAAAAGGAACTGAGCTATGACATGCTAATGACAGCCTGCACAAAAAGTACCACAATTGTTTGAGAATAAGTCCAATCCGGGCGCAGTGACGGCACTTCGCTGAGCCTGGCAGGCTGGTCTGCCTGGATATGTTTGAACATGCCCGACTCCTCAATGGACCTTCTCCCCCTTCAACTACAGCACACCGCCTCCTCCTGGTAACGGCGTGAGAAGTTCCGGGCTGCTTATGAATTCCTTGCCTCTGTGTGTGTGTGTGTGTGTGTGTGTGTGTGTCTCAGTTAGTTAATGCACTTCGTTGGATTTTACAGCACTCTGTGGCGTTAAGGTGTTAACAGAAATGCAGGTAGTTGGTGAGTTTAGCCACCCCCCACTTTGGTCGTACTCAGTAAGGCTGTCAATGTCAATAAGTAAAAAAAAAATCACTTCCAGCTAAAAACAGTGTTCATGACGAGTCGCTTTCTCTTGTCCTTCTTTGAGAACTGGAATGTGAGTGGGTGGCTAAGGGTGTATAAAGTAGCAGAGCAGATAGAAGGATGACTAATCAGCCAATGACTAATGATTAGTTTTTATAAACCATTTAATTAATTTAGTGCATTAGCAGGGAAGACAGGTATTTCAAGTTCTATACATTATATATAAACAGCATTCCCACAGTCTGTAATAATAGTGGGCATGTCTGAAACTGCTGATTGGCGACTGATTGTAACAAAGGCAAAAATGGAGAAGCTGGTTACAAACAAACTTTAAAGCCCTGCTTAATCACCCATGGTTTCACTTTCCTGTAATTAATGAGGGAGAGCCTAATGATGGGGTTTAAGTTCTTTTTTTCTTTTATCATTCTTCATATCGTTGGTAGCATGGCCCTGATGTGGCGGATGAGCTGTGTGGGTTGAGTGAAGTGGCAATTCCCCCTCTTTTACAAGGTGCTAGACTCACCTTGTGTGATCCCAGCAGTGTCACTGTGATGTTATTCGAGGAATGGATGCAATGAGCTTGTGTCATTTCTTGGACCTCACACACACAGACACAAATCATCCTCAAAACCACTTCCCTGTTCTTCACACAGGTACACACAGTTTCACTCATGTTTCTGTGTAGTTTTTTGACATTTTATTTATTTATGTACTGTTTGGAAGACATGATATATAACACACAGTAGTATTTTCTGTGTTGCACAGACAGTATTTATACGGAGCTACAGATGCAATAAAAAAGGATGATATAATTGAGCATTCACTATTAAGTATGGTGTGAGCCAATGTTTACTGTAACAGACATTTTTATCTGTATGCGACTAAGACGGTGTTATCTTTTCTATTGATAAGCTATAACGCAGCTTTTTAATCAAGCATGTATGTATAAGGTGCAATTTTACTGACAGCAGTAAGCCCTCTGCAGGAAGAAGAAAGTAGTGCAATACTCTGGAACCCAAGCGGAGATTCTCTACTGAGTGTGCGACAGCGCCCCAGCGCCCAGTCCGTATCCGAATCCCTTGGGGCCAAAGTTTTTGCCATAACACCCTGGAGGACAGAGAATAATATTTGTTTGTATTACTGAGGCAAAAATGATCCGGCAGTTCTCAGTGCATTATAACACAAAAGCCTCCACAGAAGGAAAGTAACTAGCTTTTGTGCTATATTTTGTTAACCCCGGTAATTTCATTGTTGTGTACTCGAGGATAATTTTACAGTGTTAGAGCACCCTCTGCTGTATTTTCTTGTTTATTACAACTCAGTCATCCACTCAGAAGCCACAGGCAAAACATGGCAGTTTATGATGTGTCACCTATAACGTATTTCTTTTACACAAATGTAGATAAAAGCTTCCTGACTCTGGACCAGCACTGAAATCACCCAGTGTACACAAATTACTATTCATCTGTCATGAGGTATTATTATTTACCCCATGTAAATATAAATGCCATCTAATGTATAAATACCACAGATTAATTATTTGCCGAATACAGTGTCAGAGTGAACTTGAGACCAAAGTAAGTAAACGCTAGGTTTAGCAGTTTAGAGGATTTGTACGGGACCACAGCTGCAGACCTCGACCATGACAGGAGTCTGATATGAGCAGGTCAAATGTGTGTTGAAGAATGCTTGTTCACACACCATCTCTGTAACTGTGTAGCAATATTATGATTTTATTTGAAGTCAGTGTATGAGAAGTGAGGACAGTGAAATTTTACCTTTGCAGTAGATTTCACCATCCTTGTCAGCGAGTGTGGTTGACTCGAGGCTCTTCCCACACGTGTTACAGGTGAAACATCCGATCTTATGCCACGCCTGTAAATAAACAGAAGATCTATTTTAAATTTGGAGTTTTTGGGGGTTTTTGACTTCGGTTTTTCAAGCACTTGTGTTTTTTTCTTACACTCCCAGCTCCAATCACTTTCTCAGCAGCGTAGACAGACTTGCCACAGCGAGGACACTTGTCCGACCCTCCAAACTTCTGAGCCAGCCTTGATGGGTTTGGGTTGGTGGTAGGTCGATGAGGACCAGGTCTGATGGGGAGAGAGCAAGAACATAGATAAAGGACCTAAAAATACACCAAAAAGTATGTATGTATGTATGTGTGTGTGTGTGTTACTCACTCTTCATGTGTTATACCCAGCGACTCTCCCTTGTCTGTGCTAAGGGTCCCTGCTCCCTGGCCGTAACCGTAGCCTTTTGGCCCGTGCTTCTTACCGTAGCATCCCTTGCAGTAGACTTTGGTCATATGAACAGTAACATTGGTGCTGTCCAGGTTCTTCCGACACACCACTACACAAACACACACATCCACATATTTACTGCTTTGAATATTTGTGCCAGTCGTGTTTTCGAATCAGAACCTAGCTGTTCCCTATTATGGAACATTTTGGTTCTGCTCTGTTCTGTTCTATTCTGTTCTGGAACAGTTAAAGAAGCATGTTCTCATCTGAATTCCATCACTGGAATGTGCGATTACAACAGGAAAACAAATAACTCTACTCTGAACCCCATGAACCTACATATTTTTCAAATTGAGGCAAAGAGGGAGTTTTTTTTTTTAAAGGAATGTATTATAATATGTTTATCTTAATGGTATGCATCTTTTGTATTAATGTATTTATATTTTCTATTTACAATGATGTATGTTTATGTTTTGAAGATGTTAAAAGTACACTTCACTCTAAATGTAGGTAAATTATCTTGGTGCACTTTTGTTATTGCCATTTGTAACTGCCCAGGTACATATAAGAATAGCAGCTCAACTATAATGGCACTTGTTAAGAATCCAAGTACTGTATTATAGCCTGTAAATTTTAACAACATTGTATTCTTCATTTATTTTAAGTAACCATGCATGTCTGAGGATTCTATTGCTGTCTCCGCTCATGTATGCATTTTTTCTTTTTTGAGAATATATAAGCAACAGTCCGAATTACATTAGATTTACTGGCTGTAATGACAATGACAGATGTTCAAAGGTTTTAAACATTGACAGTCACAATAAGCAGCAATGTGTTTACTTACTGCACCGGAAGCAGGACTTGTGGAAGCTCTGCCCATCACAGAGAACCTCCTCTGCAAAGTAAACTGTCTTTTGACAGCAGCCACACTTGTTTCCTCCTCCTAATGGCATCCTGTTGTTACACAGACACACAGACATACACATGCATGATGTGTATAACACTTTTCACCCCCTTATTTTGAGAAATCTGTCCAACCCAGAGTTGAAAGTCATTTTCAAATAAAGGTATACATTTTAAATGTTATTTTATTGACCTGGTTTAAAGGCCTTTAATTTGCATTTTGATCTAGGTCCTGAATAGAAAAACAACAAACTAATAAATTCCTTCACATGACCATCAAGCAAACAAATTTACAAGAGACTGTGTTGTAAGAAATCCATTTAAGCCTCCATATTTGGTAGCCTGTAATTTTGGCTTTGCCAAGTCAGGCCCAGAGACTATAATTTCACTCCTGCCAGTTCTCTGGGTTTCTGTGAAGAACCACAGTGCCAGCAACAGGGGAAAAAGATTATTTTTTTTAGGAGGAGAAATGAAAGTTGCTCTCTTGTGAAAACTTGAGACAGACAATGTGGGAAATAATGTGAAAATCTGCCTTTCGGAGGAGTTTCTAAAAAGTTGTTGTGACGTGAAAGACCCTGGCATTCTGCCTCTTTCTTCCCAGTGCTTTTCTCAGCATGACCCTCCCTGTCCATTCTCATGTATCCACATTCCTGATCGCGTAAACCCTCCCACCTCCCTACCTCTGACTCACACCATCCACTTTCTGCCTTTTTGTCTGTCTGTCTTATTGTATTTGACCTCTTCTGACTGGACCTCTTAATCTGGATGGCACATTTGTTTTATTAGGCAGGAAATATGTTGAAGAAGAAACTGCAACTCTACCTGGGTCACCTTCTTAGTTTTGTGGTCAGGGGGTGGATCTGAACAGAGCATGAATAAGTTAGGCCATTTCCTATCACCCTTGGACATGCTTCCTGATTTTTATGTGTTTGCTTTAGTGTTTATTACAAGTATAAGACTGCAGTATATGGTTCTGTGACTCACCCAGAGAAACCTGATCTTATTAATCGGTCTCTCTCATTCTTCAGAAGTAACTATAACACCACAAAAGTAAATATAACTGCTTCACTGCTGACATTACATTGGTACTTAATGTGAATATGAGCTCATGGTAAAATATTATAGCATGAAGTAATAGGTTGAGTGGTTTGTGTGTGGCTGCTGCTTGTATATGGCTTTCTTTTTTCCAGTGCCAGGCAGTGGAACCTTAAGAGATATGAGATTAAATGACTGCAGAGAAAAAGTAATGCAGTTTTCTCAGAAATATTTTAGCTACTTAGTTAACTGTGATTACAGATGTTGTGATGTGATGTCAGGATTTTCACATATTAAATCATTTGGCACATACCATATGAAAGTGCTACAATCAAGATGACCAAATTAATGATAAGGAAATACAAAATAGTGCAATAACTTTATTTTTGCTTGATTTTTACTTTGTTCTTTTTGCAGTCTCGTAGCTCTGGGTTCAGGGTCAGTTGAACTACCTTAGCCATGGAATTCTAAAAAGAGTAAGGTTCAGCAAAACAGCCTGAAAGCAGAAGAAACACAGAATGCAAAATATGGACTAAAGTGAAAGGCCATTATTATCCATGTTCTTCTGGAGGGAATTTATATTAGCAGCCACACAGACATCAGTGGGCATTTTCAGGCTTATTTTATGTAAAGACTGTGTATTCCACAGTCCTGGAAACAAGACTGAGAGCCAGTAACAGCAGAAATGCCAGGAATGTTTTTTTAATTGATTTTTTTTTACCAGAAAAAGTACCAAAAAATATCATTTTAGACCTTTTCAGTGGCCCAACTAGGAAAATGTGTTGGTGAGTCACAGGTCTCAAATAACCTTCAAACTCTTTTGTGTCATTTTACAGAAATTTTGGAGGCGAGACAATCAAGGAGGAGCAGAAGAAGAAGAGGGTAGAAGCTTGAACGGGAGCTAAGTGTCATGATGTGAAAATGAAAGTCCATAGAGCAGAAGGTGAGAAAAATGATGACGAATACAACAAAACATTTATCTTTGCAACAGGGGGGGGGTGCTCGAAATGTTTTTTAGATATTTTTATTTTTAGAAATTTTTAGATATGTACATGTGCGGGATTGACAGGATTTATTCAGAATTAATGGACAGGACCGATAGCTGTGAGATGAGAGGTAATAAATGGTATTCTCACCCAACACCCAAATGAAAATGCATTGGAGCCACAACTCTTATTTAAAATTGGGGCATGTTTTTTGTGAAAGCTGAGCATTATGAATGCTGGACTAGTATATTCAGTTATTTGCTCAGTTTTGTACAGTGTTCTTGACGTTGAATTCTGGTACCATTACTTGTGGTCCTGCAAGTTCATGCATGTTGAGATAGAATCATGAATTGTGCAGGAATGCCCAAATTGAATGGAGTGAAGGAAATGGAAGGAGTGGAAACTGTGGAAATATGGAAACCCGTTCATAAAGTAGATGTGACAGCATGTGACATTTGTGTGATTTCAGCTTAGATTAACAGCAGTAGGCCTTGCCTAGTATCCTCTTTCAGCTTCTGCACCTTGTTGCCTAAAGAGAGCCTAAAGAGCTTCATGCACTGCATTAGGTTTTATTGTAGATTAGCAGTTCACATAGCGATACTGGTTAACACTCAAAGCCAAACAGTGCAAGCATGTGATACCTGAAACCTGAAACCTTGAACCTAAAATACGTCATAGCTTTTCAAACACAAAAAGTCTCCTCTGACCTGACTTGCACCAAAGCTTGATGAAAAAAAAAATTACATTTTTTACCCATCATGCATCGGCAGAAAGATTAGGAAATAAGATACCGTAAGAAACAAACAAAACAGGAATCTTAAGCAGTCTGTAACACATTAACCTCACTTACCTGCAGTTAGTAGGTGCTGTGGAACAGTGATGATCGACAAGTTGAAGTAAGCACCTTGATCCCAGCAGCGTTAATGCAGCAATGGAGTGTGTTTAGCAACCCAGCTGGCTGAAATTAGGAGGAGGGGTTGCACTTCTTTTCTGCAAGAGGAAGTTATCCAGTCATATGTCTTTTTCCTGGGTAGTCCACTGATACAAACAGACTCAGAGAGACCACAACTTTGTGCCTCCCTACTGTTCCAGATGTGCTGGAATGGAGGAGTCCCTGTTGTTGCCACTCCCTTCTGAAAATTTACGGTGTGTTTGGGAACAGGGGAGTGTCTGTAGAGAGAGAGAGAGAGAGGTAGAGATAGAGAGAGAGAGAAAATGGGGAGGGAACTCGGACTGAAAAAACTGCGTATTGTTTTGCACAGTAGAGATATTTTAGACCTACAAAGAATTAGCTTAACACAGTGAATAAACTGTTGGATGCACTACATAAAGCTATGCTAAGGTCTATCCTTAAAACAATAAGTGAGATTTGCAGGACAATCATCAACCAGTTAGCCCTGCTAAAGTGGGTTATTGAAACAGTTTCAAAGTGTTATCTTTCTTAATTTTAAAGCACCCTGAAAAATCCTGAAGTTACCAGGTAAAGGTTAACATACCTGCATTATGTTATATCCTAGACTGAGAACAGGACTGTTTACCAAGACAAGACTTTCTTCACTTCCTAGATTTAGCAGTGCATATTATTACAGTAGTGTTTTGTTGAACAGTGGGTATTTTTGTTTCCTCTATTCCAAATTCAGTCTTATACACCACTAAATTTCTTGCTCTATCTCTGTCTGGGGGTGAACCTTTAGCACGTGATGATTTTGAAGAGAACAAATGGTAAATCAACTGTTTTCCCCTCATACACAGTAAACAGTGTGTAGTGTCAAAGTAATTACAGTGTTTATAATTTATCACCCCAACCTTAGATGACATTTAGAGGTAACTGTTAAAGGTCACTCAAATATGCTTAATGGATGAGAAGACAATAATAGAAATGGACAGTAGAGCTGCTTGCTAATGCAGAGTGGATGATGAACATTCTGCTCTAAAATAATTGATCTCTGCTACCATCATGTGGTCATTGTGGGTACTGAACACTGCATAAAAGCTTGAGGGCCGACCTACAAATAGTGACTCTGGAAAGTAATATGTATGTGCATCAGCAGTACCAAGACATTTGCAACTGTTTGAACGCAGGACTGCAACTAAAAATGTTTTCAGTATCTTTTAATCTGCAGATTATTTTATTATTTTGGGGGGTGGTCGTAACTGTGGGGGTGGGCAATAATTGTCAAAAGTTATCAAAACATACATACACTAAGAAATTTGATGCATTCAGTCTATATACAGGCACAGCCAAAACTTGCGTGTACACAAATCTTGATGAAAGCTTTTGCATGTCGTATCAATCCCCACCTTCTCAAAACATGTTGGGGCGGTGGGAAGTGTGGCCTCTGACCACTTCCACCTTCATCTCTGTGGCTGGCACCTCCCACCCCCACAGAACTTTATGAGACTCTCAGCTGGGCGGTATTGTGTTAAAATAGCAGCTGCTCAGTCTGCACGGACTCTGCTGAACAGACTTTACGCTAGCTAAAGAAGTATCATGTTAAAAACAGTCATACATACCATTTTTGGTTGTTTTCAAGTAGCCAGACACTCAAACATACAGCCGCGATGTCTGACACATCATTATCTTCAACAGTTGTATGTGATGTCATTTGATGAAGGCAATGTGATGCAATTCAAGATCATCTGAAATCACATGCAACTCCACCTGGATTCAGAATAATCTGTTACCTTCATTGTATTTGATTGTGAATGGGCAAATGAATCTGGAGACCTTAACAGTTATTGTTTATGAACCTTTTCCAGAGGGGAACCCCAGCAATTTAATTTAAATATATTTAGTAGTAGTTAATAATTGCACTGTTAAATTTTAAATGTTACATTTAACTGGCTTTATCTCAAACTGGTATACTGTAGTGATGCAGTCACTTGTGCTGACAGTACAGTCACAGTCATACATGCTGTAGAGACAAACTCAGGGTGCTGATGCACATACAAATTTTAACAGAGAACTGGTGACGTCCTCTTCGCTGAGTCAGCCTTGTCCTGTCTTGTGTGTGTGTGTGTGTGTGTGTGTACACTTGTGTTTTTTCCCTTAATTTTACTCATCTCAGCTACACATCTGAGGCCCCCGATGTTCCAGAGCGTCAACATGTTAAAGTAGCCCCACCCCCACCCCATCCATCCATCCCTCCAGATGCCCCTGAGTGTGACAGTGACACAAGTGTCCCATTGTCACAACGGCGTTGCCTTGGGGGACATCAGAAGATTAGCCATGACATTAACCCCCTCCCCTCAACACACACATTTTAAAGACGCTTGCGTGCTCCTACCCATAATCCTTCTGTTACAAGTCACTTCCTGTTTCATGAGCCACTGGCTCAAAGCCACAGATCATTTCAGTGTTTTTTGTGCTTGTGACTTTGGAGCGTTTGCCGTGCATCTGTTGCACTCATTTAAATCCCTAGAACAACAGAGGGCGGGGTTCTTTTGATTAATGTGAGTATTTGGAGGTGAGCATTTAAGTGATTGCGGTTCACTGCATGGAGGGCAGACTGTATTGTTTGTGCATATAAGTGGGGGAAAGAGGAAGGGGGTGCATGTATGCATGTGACCTGTTTGTGTGTGGGGGAGGAGCTGTGCTTTCTGGGCAACGAACTGTTCTAATAGCATTTATCAATTCATCATGGATGGCTGATCAGTTAATGTATCTGTTCCCATACTGCAGTTTAACTGGACACATTTTCTATTATTTATGTATTTGACAAAGTCAAGTGTTTAGCACAGCCAGTCAATGTTTGATCAATATGTGATCAGCTAGAGCGCTCTGACTGACTGCAAGCTCAAGACTGTAAAGAACCTGAACCCGACTGTTCAGTTGAATGATTGATTAAATATACAAATAGTAAGAGAAAAACAGCATGATTCTCAGAAATAACCTTTTAAATGAGAATCAAGCTGCTGCATATGTGAAAAAACATATTTTATGGGTCTGATCCTGTTGTTTATCACAGTCATTAAACATTCAGTCTGTAGATGAGACTGTGCCTTATATCAGTGACTCAAACTGTAAGCCAGCTCAGCAGAAATATGAGAAGAGAGAATAGACAGAGACACAGAAACACAAGAAATGGCTAGGGAGAGAAACAGAGGGAGAGAGAGAGTGAAAAGCAAAAAAACAACAAAAGAGAAATACCAAAATGAACAGATATCTTTAAACTTTTGTAGATCTGGATCTGGTGGACAGGCTACATGTGATGAGATTTTTACAATCTTAGGTTTATGAAGATGGATAGACAGTCTGGAGAAGCTGAGTTCAAGGTCAAATCTGGGATGCGCGTATGTTGTTTCTCTCTGTCATCTGGGAAAGGACAGCAATAGAAGGTTTACTCCAACCATGATGATTTCTCCACAGCTGTGTTTTGTTTCCAGCCTCTCTTCTCTCTTCCTTCCTTCGTCTCTTCCTTATTTCTCTTTTTCCCTCCATCTCTTCCCTTGTCAGTAGAGGTGTGAGACAAATTAGAGGAGTGATGGATGGGCTGCTCCTCCTTCAGGAGGAGAAGGGACACAGACATCAGATGTGTGTGTGTGTGTGTGTTTTTTCATTTGTTGTCAGTAGATCTATCATTAGCATTTTCTATTTTTGAGTCTTTTTTTCATCCAGCTTTCTCTGACCACCAATTAGGTCTTGAAAGCAGAATTATTGCTTTAGGCTTTTCACATTTGTGGCTACATCTGCTTAATTACCATGTATTGCTCACACTACACAGGAAGCCATGTGCAAGTACACACACAGACACACAAACTGCACTCATCCAGCTAATGGACCAGCCTGTTTCTGCCTTAGCTGGGCTTATATTTCACCTCCAGAGAGGGAGGGAGCACAGCCAACAAGTCCATTAGGGAGAGAGAGAGAGAGAGAGAGAGAGAGAGAGAGAGAGAGAGAGACATGACGGGGGGAGGAAAAAAGAGAGAGGAGGCGGGGATACGGCTGCAGGCGTACTGCGGCAGCAGCGGAGCGGCATGACGTGATCGAGGATTTGAATGACAGAGACACACACACACAAATACACATGCTCGCTGCTCAGGGGCCTGCCAGGCAAAAGTAGACGGAAGCAAAAGCAGGGACTCAGCTGGACGCACTCAGCAGCATACAGATTGGAGACAAACTCACTTGATGCTTTGTATCCTGATGCTTGCAGAGGGTGAGTGTGGCCTTGTGTTTATTTGACTTTACTTTGTTGTATTTATTTATTTATTTATATTTCTGTGTAGGCATGTGTTAAATTAACTGATGCCCTGTGTCTGTCCCTGCTTTGTGTTCTTTCATTTAATCATTTCATAGTAAATCTAACCACGATTCTCTGCACAGATTTAAAAAAACAAACACTATGTCTTAATCTATGAACATGTTCACATTGATATCACGATCGGTAGCACAACAGAGTGACGGCAGTAGAGCCAAAGAGAGAGGCAAACAGAAAGAAAGGCAGAGCTTAAGTGGGATGAAGAGAGGTGGAGAGGGGATGGGAGAGGTGGGGGTATCCTCTAACCAGGGGTGACATGATGTGATTGGCCTGAGTCAGTATTATCGGAGCTGTATGACTCAGTGCAGCATGCAAAACATATATACTGTAGTTGTAGATCTGAGGTCGATGTGGAAAGGATCTGGAGAAGTGAATCAGAATGGAGGGGAACTGTGCACACATGGTTATGTTTATATTGTTGGTTGTCTGGTTATGCTCTGTCTTGTTTAGTTTGTGGGTGCTTGTGTTTGTACCACGATACTAGCTTCTATAATGAGTATATTTGGAGTGGGTGTGTGTGTTAGATGTGCATCTTTTTCCTAGTTCAGGACTGATTCACACTCCCTCTGAAGAAATCTTGAGATGTGGTGTGACTATGCTGCACTGGAAACCTTGTGACACCAGTTTTGGTCATTTTTATGTTTTGAATTCAGTTGGGTGGTTATCCTCAATGAATGAAATGGTTACAAAACCCATTGTCTGGCATGAAAAGTACACTGTGAGGAAATTAACAGCAAAACATGTTGTTTAAAAATGTGTTATTGTGCAACTGAGTCTGGAGGTACAGGGGTTTTCGATGACTTCCATGCTTATGTTGTGTCATTTTTGAGGATGACAAAATATGTGTCATGGTGGGTCACTGTATGCCAGCTAAATTTCCATTTGGCTCACTGACTCATGATAACATAAACAGTCTTCAAGTTCATTGTTCAGGCAGAAATTTTGTGTGTGAGAGTGTGTGTGTGATCAGAACACTGATTTCAGCACAGAAAGTGACTTTGAAAAATGAGTCACCTCAGTGTGCGGGTCCCTGATTGGATGAAAATGTTGTTCCTGTTTGTTACAGCTTCCTGTCTTGGTGAATGGTGAGGCGGCGCGGACTGGGAGGGCAGTGGTGAGGATGCACCAGTGATTCAGGAAAAAACAGGCCATTGTTCCTAGGACGTCCGAGGAGTGTGACCTTACTTTCGCCGGCTCTGCTCGGCAAGGCCGAACGGTGGACTCAGTGACCCACTGACAGGTGAGATACTTGGGATAGCAGATCTGCCACATGACATTTCACTGTAAGTGGGTTATGAACTTCAGCATTTGTTATTTGTGTTTTGTTGTGACTTCGAAGAAAACTGCTTTTCCAGGAATCCTGACCGCACATTTGAGTCTTTTTGCAACACTGGCATACATATGAGGTTTTTTGACACACACTTTCGCGCTGTTGTTTCTGTTGTTGTTGTTCTGTAAGTAATTACATTAATTTATTCTATACTTTCCTATATTGGTTGAAACCCACCGGACACACACAGGCATGCCCTTCAGTTTGCAGACAGAGAGGTCTCTGCTACCACCTCATTTATTGATTTTGTGATGAGTCAGTGTTCAGCACAAGGCTCACCCTTGTGTGTGAGAGACTTTTGTGTGCGTGCGCATGGATGTGTGTGTGTGAGAGAGAGAGAGAGAGCGGTTGTATGGATGTTTCTTTGATCAGACAAAACTCAGTTCAGGCTGTGTGTGTGTCATGGGACATAGAAGCTAAAAAGCTAAAATGGTGTAACATGATTATGAAGTTAGAAGTTGACATCCACCCCGACTTGGCACGCTATCCTCCTTTTCTCTTCTTCTACAGATAGTACATAACACATGTCTTGCCTAAAACTGCCTCAAAGTTTCAGGGCTGAGGTGAAGGTGTTGAATTACAGAATATAGGAGCAGTGAAGCAATAACGGTCCCCTGCTGTTGCAGTTACCTGCAATATCCAACAGGTGTCAGTAGCAACCTTGCAGAATAATGGGACGGGCCCATTCAACACTCACTGTTGTGATTTATCCACACTAGTCATTAGATTTACACAAAAGAATGAAAATTATCCACATTTTTTTGTCATCATCTCATCTTATTTAATATTATTTTGTACAATTTTGTCCTTGATATAAGGTGCTTTAAAACCAGAAAAGGGCTCTATAAATATTTTATTTATAAAATGAATTATTATTACTATTGTTATTATTACTATAGTAGTAGAGTAGTAGAATTATCTGTCATCTTGGTTTTTGTACTGTGATAGGCATGTTTCTCAGTTTTTTTCTCACTCAAAAAAAAGGCTCATACCATAGCAAGTCAACCCAAAAATCAGATTCCTTACACATTTGTTCATCCTGTACATTTTCAGACATCTCCACAAATTATTACACTTTCTTAACTAATTCCTTAGAGAATGAAATTAAGAAAAAAGAATTAAAGAATTTCCCAGTCTGGGATCAATAAAGTAAATCTATCTATTTAAATGCACTTATGTAACAGAGAGATAACAGAATGATCTTGTGTTTGAAGCCTATATGGAGTCTGAGCACATGACTCAGAGGACATTCTCTACACGTGTAATAAGCTTGTGCTGTAAAACATCGTCTTATCTGTGAAGGAATGGGAGCAGAAATTGATTTGCCAGTTTTTCAACCGCTTATGGCTGCTGGGTTCAGTCAGCAGAAAGGTCTTTTTTCCCCTCTGATATCTTGCACACACCCTGAATATATATATATATACACACACACACACACACACACACACACACACACACACAACATCCTCGCCACCAGCTGAGCCTTCGTATGTCCTCACGTGGGTGGTAGTAGTAGTGGTATGACCCTTGTCTGTCCCCAGGGAATAGCCAATTTCCATACAGATAGACACATAGCCAGACCGCACCTGTGCTCCTGGAAACCTGAGCAGGAATGATATCATACAGAAATGCTGATGCTCATTAGTGACTCAACCTCCAAAGAGAAAGAGTGAGAGAGGGACAGACAGAAAAAAAACTAGATGGGGGTTACAGGAATGAGGAGGAGGTTTTTATAGAGAGAAATGGGTTGAAGAGGAGGATGTATGATCACATCTGTCTCTGTTTACCTTCTGCCGCATCAGCGCTGATCTATGCTGCTGTGCATTAGCACTGAGTCAACTATGATAGAGCACCAGTCCTTAGAGAAACACCAAATCTCCATTTTCTGTGTCAGTGTGTCTGATAAGGAGGTGAGAGGACGGTCTCTCTGCTGAGACACTCTTTTCGTTTTTGAGAAACGTAAAAGTTATGTTTAGGAACGGTTTGAATTTTAGTTCAGTCTCTTTCCACTGCAGGGATTCTGAAAAAGAAGGACTTTTTGCTCAGCCTGCTGGAAAATGTGTGTTGGTGTGATTCAGATTACACTGATTGCAATAGTGTGATTAGATGCAGTGTCAAATAATCCAAGATGTTGTTCTTGTGACTTTGACGGTTTAATTTGATACATCTCTGCGTAACTAAAGATGGCTTCCCAAGAAGTCTTCTGGCAGAAAAATATTTGCTATTTAAGAAAGGGCAAGTAGGGCCAAGCATTAAATCTGAGTGTGTACAATTATAACAATAAAATCCATTTGTACTGCTCTGTCTGCATATCAAATGTGCTGTACAGGAAGTACAAAACAAATAAGAAAATAAACAGTCAAGACAGTCGTAAAAGTCTCAAGGTAAAGCTTTTTTCACCGTTACACTCTTAGATTGTTGTTTTTACAGATGATGATGAGGAAAAGTTTTTTTATATCAATATTGTTTGTTACATGGCCACATAATTAAAAAGAAATATGCTTAGCAACAATCACATATGTGTGTAATGTTAAGTCTTATTTTGAAGTCAAAAAATTGTTACGCACAATTGTAAATCTTAGGTGGAGCTTGGATTTCATGTAAATGGTGTACATGCAAATATATTAGTTATCTGTCCCTCTCCAAATTCTGTGATCTGTCTTGTTTCACACTTGGGGTTTCGTCCTTTTTCCCCTCCCCACCCAGCCTTTTCTCCAGCCTCACAGCCTCTCTCCTTCACTCTCTCTCTCTCTCTCCCTCTCTCTCTCTCTCTCTCCAGCAGAGCAGCACAAGGTAAAAAAAATTATATGATATTACATGAAATGTTTCACTTGACCAACATTTGTGCATAACAGGAGGGCTCAGAGAAAATCAAGGATACTTTAACAGCTCTTGGGAGATGGATGTCATTTAGAATAGGCTGGCGAAGGAGGTAACAGAAACCTTGAATATCTGGAATCAATGCAGAACAGGTGAGAATGAAGCTGTTCTATGTACGAGAGCAAACGGGAGCAGTGTGTGTGTGTGTGTGTGTGTGTGTGTGTGTGTGTTAGTTAGTTGGAGGGGGGATTCTGTGTGATAGTGAGTCTGAATTCATTATGTGGACAAATCAGTTATTTGTGAGGACAACGCTCTAAAGCAGCTGGTAGATGTGACTTCATGTAGCATGTGTTTGAAACTGTTTTTGTGCTTTCAACCCCTAGCAGGCAAATTTGATTGTGCAGACGCTCCATGCCCTGCTGAAAATAAGCCCAACTCGTGGTTTACTATGACTCAGTTGGTCATATGTGTGTGATTCACTTGCCGGCATGCCATGGATGTTTATGTAGCTCTGCGTTGAGAACAGCTAATTCTAGTTTAGCTGATCAAATTAGCCTCCAACTGAACTCGCTGTGGATCTGCTTTTTAAAATAGAACACCCATCACACAGTCCACTTTTTAGATTCATGATAGGTGTCTCTCTTCTTGTGTTTCTTCTTTTAGGTCAGATATGAGTGGGGGAGTCAATGTTAAGTCGGCCTCCCGTGGGCCTCCCTCATCAGGAATCCCCCTCAAGCGCAGCCCATTGCCCTCCTCCCCCAAAGCAGACCCCCGCCGCCAGGCTAGTGACCTGCCCAGACCCACGACTAAGACACCGAAACATATACCCTCAGACTCTCCCACACACTCTCCTTCACTTTGCCCACGGAGCTCCAACATCCCCGGGCCTTCTTCCAGGGACCTGCTGAGAAATGCTAGCATGACAGGTCAGCTCTTCCAGCGGACAGGAGCTCTACGTGCCCCCCAGGTGTCTCGCTCTGCCTACAGCAGCCCGCTGACCCAGCGCCGAGTGCCACCGCCACATTCCAAAGACACGCTGGATCTGGGAAGACCTGTCTCAGCTCACACCCCTGCACAATTACCACACAATGGCAATTGCAACAGAAACATCTCCACCAATAATAACCAAGCATGGGGAGCCAGCAACCTGCATCAACCGCAGCAGTTCAGGAGAGGGGACAATTCAAACCCTGTAACAACAAGAGAGGTCATGCTAGGAAGAGAAAGAGAGCACTCAGAAAACCAGCCAGACCAGTCCACCATGTTGAACAACAGTAACCTCCGACCTTCTCTCGCTCAGACGAGCTGCGGTGACGCTGTCAGACGTCGTAGCAACTCCACAAGCCAGTCAGATGAGGAGATGGGGACTCCCGAGGACAGTAGTCCACCCTCCTCTCCCGGCCCGTTGCCACTGCCACCAATCACATTCACACTGCCAGTAACATCTAAGATGGCCAATGATTCAGCGGTTCAAATCCTAGACAATGAGGCTGCGTCCACAGAGTCTCACACACCCAGGGTCAACATGGCTACTGTGGCTCCTTTCAGCTACAGGTGAGTGGCCTGAACACACACACACACACACACACACACACACACACACACACTTCAGGTTATCAGAACCCCGTCATGAGCCCCTGTTCTCTTAGCCCCTGGTAAAATGATTCCTTCTCTCTCTCTCTCTCTCTCTCTCACTCTCACTCTCTCTGGTTATCATCATATGATCACTTTCTCCTCATAGCTCTTCACGATCCCCCACTCGACACACACACACACACACACACACACACACACACACTGGATACTGAGGACTAGCCCCAGAGGCCTGTTTTGGCCATTTCAGTCTAATTCCTTTGTATCTCTTCCAGTCATACATTTGTGTGCGTGCACACACACACACTTGGTGTTTTCTGGAGCAGAGCTGATTCTTAGTGTGTCCTCTGACAGCCTCTGGGCACTCATGATGTGAGATAAAAAATAAAACAAGAAGAGAGTGAATCTAATTTTGTAAGATGTTGGCACCTTCTGATGCTTCTTGATAGAATTAAATGATAGAATTATTTGTAATGCTTTGTGCATCACCGGTTCTTTTGCATTTATGGAAATTAACGTGATACATCTGGAAAAGTCAATTTTCTTCTACTGTTAAACACACAGTAACTTGTGTGTTTGAATGTAATCAGTGACATTCAAATGATTTGCATGCGCAATAACTGATATGTGATGACTTTGTTCATGATGTTTTGACAGGCTGCAGGTGCAGAATAGTGATTTCTCCGTGGATGAACTGAGTGACTGCTCATCTGGATCCATAGAAGTCTGCTGTGATGACCTAACGCCAGGTTTGATGCACTGATACACATCACGGCAGGGAAAAAAAGAACCCAATCATCATCAATTTTCCGTTTTCACTGTCTCCTTCATCAAACAAATCTTGTAGTCTGGTTTTGTCTGCCCAGTTAGTGTAAGGGCACCAAGAGGCCAAGAGCTCTTTTGGCAGCTATGGATGCCTACTTCATGGCAGCCAGACACATTTACACCACCAGAGTCACAAATGGCGTCAGACAGGACATGCCAGTGGCCAATCTTCGGGCCTCATTGTGGAACCTGAATAGGCTCAGTGAAGACTAAAGGACAACCATTCTCTGTCCAAATGTATGTCTGTCATGCTGCTACTCATCATTCCTGAGGAGCCATGTCTGAGGTTAGGTGGTGTAATTTTGAGTGTGTGTCTTTGTGTGCATGTGTGTGTGCGAGCGAAATGGGGCACTTCTCATCTTGCTGCCAGGCATTATTTCAGCTTCATCCAGTAGCCACTGAGGAGTTTGAACTCTTCTTTCCCTCAGACCACTTCCTCTCTTGCACGTCTTCCCCTACAGTTTCATTGACCTAAAAAGCCGCCCCCCCCCATTGCCATTGACTAATGGTGTGCTCAGTATCCGCAGCCACTGTCATGCATTGCCGTGGTCAGTCTGAGTCTAGAGTTGTAGACGTGCCTCAGAGATATGACTTTATCAGTGGTGAATCATACTTTCCGATGTGTTTGGCTGTAATCTTGAACAGTGGATTGCAAAGAAACAATGACAATGGGTTTCCAGTTTTAGGGGTTTTAGAAGGTCTTACAGGTGTTCTCATCATCACCCTTTGATGAGAATGACCTTAAATTTAATGTGCAGTATGTCTGGTGACATATGATGTTCTGGTCTTTCTAACAGTATAATTAACAGAATAGACATTTGCAAATAAAACCTTTTAAAAGCTTTTTGGGGGGTTCAACCAGCTGGTTGTGGAAAGGAGGGATGGGAATTG
Organism: Psettodes erumei; assembly: GCA_016785225.1. Classification (NCBI taxonomy): domain Eukaryota; kingdom Metazoa; phylum Chordata; class Actinopteri; order Pleuronectiformes; family Psettodidae; genus Psettodes; species Psettodes erumei. The sequence continues at coordinate 1,625,875 of JAFBJZ010000941.1, forward strand.
GTGGTGGACCAGCCCCAGTCTTTAAAGGCCTTCAGCTGTCTTGGGACTATGGTTGTGGCCTTGTAATTGCTCCCTAGCAGGCGTTAGAAACAGAACTAACGTGTCTTAGACTCCCCTGAAGCTGCATTTATATGGAGGGTGGGCTGACACAGTAATAACTGTAATTTAGGGAGTGGAGGAAGGGAGGGAAACAAGGGAGGAAGGCAAAGTTTGGAGGGAAGGAAGGGGAGATGGAGTGAGACGGGTGAGAGATGAAAAGAGAAGGTTGATGAGGTCAATGGGTTGATGAATTTAGTTTTCACTAAGGAGGAAAGAGAACAAACAGTCAGTGTGTGCACAGACAGATTGAATGCTGGTTAAATATTTCCAAGCTAAGGACTCTGGTTGAAGACATAACACATGGCCGAATTGCGATGTGATTTTGTTATGGTTGTCCATAGTGACTATGGTAAAGAGAGTAGTTTTCCCCAAACTGAATGTTTTCCATATGCTTTCATTCACATAGATTGAATCAGCAGTAACATAATCAGCTCTTACATTTTCTATTTGAGACCCTAATGAAGACCTGAACATTTTAAAGTGACTGTAGCCCCATGTGGTCTTTCAATTACACCGCAGACCTCCTGACCTTGTCGCTCTCTGGAGAGGTGCATTCGAGTGTGTGCTTGTGTCCGAGCATGTGGGTGTGTATGTGTGCTGATGTTTGCATGTGTGACAGTACACAGATGGTGTTGGAAAGATAAATGTGATGTGGACGGCGTATCTTTTTTCATGTCCCAGTGAGGGTATGGCCTGATTTTCCCTGCGGACACACTCAAAGTCTGTCAGCTGTCTCTCTCTCTTGCTCTCTACCTATCTCCCTCTGTCTCTCCTTCTTACACACTTTATAGACACCTTCAAAAATAGTGGATTAATTTACATGTGGTCAAACGCTGCAAAGCATCCTCACAAATTCAGTGATCATCTGACATTGACATTTACAGAAAACAAAACATTGTACAAATTGTACTTTCCTGGTGTGACTTTGTCCCGTTGTCTCTTAATGAATGGGCATGTGTTCTCCTAAAACAGTCACACAGCCTGGAGCAGAGATTTCATGATGTGTTTCTCAAGGTCAGACAAAAAAATTATTTTAGTTGCCATGCGCCAGCTTGCACTGTATGATACTCAATTGTATAATGGTCCCAGTTTTCTTAATTGATTCTTTTATTATAAAGATAGATCTCTCCTTGGGAAGTTTATAATGTTGAAACTGTTTTAGAGTAGTGTTGTTTTAACTTTAAGATCATTTTGGAGATTGATGTTTGCGTTGATGATGAATTGTATTGTGTTATGCTCAGCATTTATATCTATGAGGGTAAGCTAAATAACAGCCCTGTTTGGGAGATGCCAGAGAAAATCACTGGGAAGCAGCTGTGCGGTGCACTTAATGGAGATGACGCAGTTAACCAGACCTATAACAAACCACTAAGTGCTCGACCTTAAAGTTCTATTGAAATCAACTGTTTGAAAACACTTGATAGCTACATTACAGAAACACCTCTCTATATAATGCCCTACTGTTCAATGGCGCCACAACCTACATCCTTCGAATTGACAATATAGTTGAATCAAAAAATGTAACATCAAAACCTTCATGAAAGAAGGATTTATTGCAGGTCTGCATTGCAGACTGAATTAGTTTTAATCTAGTCTTACATAATAAACTACCAACTTAGTGTATTGGTCTCTTTATGTGTCCTGTGTTGTGAAGGGAGCTTAATGATTACTGAAAGCGTAGGTGTATACCTTGCTCAGCTTGACAGAACCAAAAGCTAAATTTAGTTGCTGGGATAATAGGCACAAGTCAAAGTGGTGCACATACAGAGAGTTTGGCATGCACTTTTTTATAGGCAGCTGAAATAGACATGGAGGCAGTATTTTTGTCTTTTTGAAGTCATGCTTAATGCGAAGAACAATCATTATACAGTTGGAAAAGACTTAAATGATGAGTGTATTCAGTGAAAAACGACACCATTCAACACCTCTCTCAAAGTGGTTGGTTTCACACTCACTGACTTACGAAATAAAGGCTTACCTGTTAAAGAATATCAGCATATACACTGTAAAGCACAACATGTCATCATCTTGCAGGCCAGCTTTGTCCTGCAGACCCCACTCTTACATTTTCTCTATTCTATACTTGAAATGCCCCTTGTGCTACTCACTTTTAGACAAGTAAGGAAGGTATGAAATCAGGTTGCAATTTACAAATTTCATCCTGACCATGTCTTTAATGCCCCTGGACAGTTCAGTGAATAGCATTTTGATAACCCCTGGCTCCATCTACACTTAGATGGTGCATAATCCTCTTTGGCCAATCTAATCAGAGAGACATATGCCGATTTGGCGTTGGACAGTGATGAGTGGTTTAGTAGCTTTGGGAAGATGATCAGACATAAGCGTGGACTAGATTATGCCTGAGCTCATCACCAGGAGTGGGGCAGTAATCACTATTTAGAGTTTAATGTCCTGCCTCAGTCTATATTTGACCCTGACTTTGACCTGTCAAGAGTTCTAGTCCAGCGCTGGAACAGCTGAAGTTGGAGGCTTAGTCATTTATGTCGGGATTACGTAGTAAATTTGATGTGGAAGATATCACATGAATATCTCAGTGCACACATGGAGGCATATAATGCACAGAAGCGGATGTGTGAATAGACGTAAAATGTAAAAATTCACACAGACTCACAAAGAAGATCCTTATTCGGCCATTCGTCTCGCACACTGAGATATCCAGCCCTTGTGTGGCAATGCACTAACGCAGAGCTGCCATAACCTCCTGCCACCCCCACCCCCCCCAACCACCAGGAAATTATAGTCACACAGTAATGGCTGCATAAGACAGAATGCGAAAAGCAGAGGGATAGAAAGGAGGGAGAGGGGGGAACTGAGGGATGGTTGAATGGGTGCACACACACACAAGCTCCTTTTTGACCTCTGCAATGACTCCCAACCCAGGGAGTCAAGTTATGGAGTCAGTCATGTGTGTAACCTCTCTGTGTCTCTGCGGGACCACACACACCCACTCACACAGGAATGGAGTCACAAAGACATCTCTCTGTCAAATTAATAACCCATGAGGAATCAAGCACACACCCACATGCCAGAACATAAGTGCATACATCTAAGATGATGATCTTTTCCTCATTATATCTATTTTTATTATATATTCATAGTGCGATATTATTGTATAGTCAAGAGCAGTTTCTTTCCAACCGACGGAAACACACTTACACATGCCGAGGATATCCATCGCTTGCTGTATGCACACCACGCTGTAACCAAGCAACCAGCCTCTACAGCGCTGCATTGTGGGATACCCCTGAGAAGTGTGCTGACAATGTCAACACCAACGCAGCTGCGAGGGATCGTCTATAAAGAGCAATCCCCTTTAAAAACACATATGTCTTATGTTTTTTATTTTACCTACCTTAAGGTTCCCTGGTTGTGTTTCACCTCCCAGCTGTGTGTGAGTCATTATTCGCCTTGGGAGGGAATGGTGTTTTTGTTGGATTAACATTTGTCCTTGTGGAAGCAGGAGTTTAAGTGACTGATACACTCACACTATTGTCATGGATAGCCTTTAAGTAGCTGAACTGCCCAAATGCCCTAGCCAGTGATTCATGCTGTGCATCATCAGCAGCATTGAGTGAGACCGCCGGAGAGGTGTCCTTGCGGAAGAACTCACTCATTCACACATACATTTTTGACTCACCCTGGAAAGCTGCATACTTTTATGTATCAGATCGCCATCTCAGTATTTTGTGTCAAAACAGGACATTAATAGCCATGTCATTGTGTCGGTGCATTACCAGCATGCGTGTGACTGAGCCTTCCCTTGTGTATTTGTGCGTCATGGTCTGGTATTCTTCCCTGTGTCCTGTGGACTCCATGCATTAGTGTGTCGGTGGACATAAGCAAACGTAGCAGGAGTGGCGTGGTGGTGAGGCAGGATATCCCCTCTCTGTCTTACAGGTTTCCTCTGCTCCTCTGGCACGCATACAGAGATCCTTCCTCACCCTCATCCTCTTCCTCCTCCTCCTCTCACTTTTCTTACTGCCTTGTGTTCTGCATTTTATGCACTTCATTTCTCATTCTTACATTCTTTCTCCTTTTTATTCACCAGGAGGAACCAGTGGGCTCCTTTTGTGGAGTCTGCTGCTCTGACTTGCTCCCTTTCTCTTCATCTTCTGTTCTCAGTCACTTTCTGTCTCTCCTGTCATTTTCTCTTAACATCTCCGCCATGGTTGCGCTTGTCTCATCTTCAGAGCAACTTTTTTTTCCTTGTACTTACACAAAGAAGGCAAAAGAAGAGGAATCAAGAGGGAGTGAGTGACAACAGGGAGTGGGTGCAAGTGGGAGCGCATGCCATCTGCTTAGTCAAATGGGAACCGCTCCTCTTAAGGCGCGCTGATACAATTAATTACATGCAAAGCAGCTCTCGCAGTACTTTTCCTTTCAAAGCTGGAGACCTTGTGTAACCTTGTAAATGTGAATATAATGCACCACAAAGTGTCTGTGTGTGTGTGTGTGTGCGCACCCCAATGGCTACATTACTGCTCTGTAGAAATATAGTGGCGAATCTGTTCCATGCTGTTTAGAGATGCTAGGGCAAATATACTCATGCAAAGCACTGAGACACGCTGCCTCTTTCTTTCTGCCTGTCTGTCTGTCTCTCTCTCTCCATCTATTTCACTCTGTGATTACAATCTGTCCATTCATCCCTATCTCTCTGTCTACATGTCTCTCTTACCTTTGCTCACCTTTGCTTAAAAGTGTCTTTATGTGTGTCTGGAACTGTTTGCCCATCGTCGTAGTAAATTTCCCATGGCTCCAGCCACAGTGGTTAGGCCACAAACTTGTTCACACACACACACACACACACACAAGGCATGCTGTCTGTACAGGGTGTCTGACTGACCTGTGCAATCTGGCCTAACATCAGAGAAGCTGGCAGTTCCAGAGTGTGATGGGTGCCACTGCTCAGCATCAACCTACACACTCTGGACATAGCAGTTACAGAACTGTGTGTGTGTGTGTGTGTGTGTGTGTGTGTATGTGTGTGTTGAGTTAGAGAGGGCAAGATTAAGCAGAAAGAGAGGCAGAGACTATATGTTTACATCAGCCATATATTAAAGTGATTAGACTGTGGAGCCACAGAGACGAGTACTGGAACAAACAAGCAGCTGTGTGCTGCCAACACACACTTTACCTGTGCGTCCATGTGCTTTCAAGAGCAGAGTGGCACTTTGCCACTCGTGCATCTGTGCGGCACACAGACCTGCCTTGTACGTGGTCACTCTCGTTTGACCAACCTTAATCCCTCATCAGGGAGGTATAAGAGCTGACGTACAGCACCTATTAGCCTTAAATTACATCCCTTACCCCCCTGCTGGCCTGCTACCAGCCCCCAGAGCCCCAATAACTGTCACCACACAGCTCTGGCCTCAGTGTGGCATAACCACCTCAACACTGGACCTTTATTAAAGCTAGCTGCTTCCAATTAATGGCTTTTGCCTCTACACAATAAAAGAGCTAATGTACGTCTGTGTTTTTGTCTGCTGCTCAGCTCCTGTATTACACACACGCTCATTCAAGGCAGATGGATGTGAGGTTGTGGGCAAGTGTGCTGTGCACGTAATTTAATGTGTGTCGTTGTCATTTTTAAGTTCAATTGGCGCCAGTTTGGTTACTGTTGAAAAATGAGCCGGTTTTAAAGTACCACCAATATTGAGCACGGAATGTGAGCAAACAGGGCATTGCTTGTTTTCTCTCTGGTTTAGAGTCAACCGATTTATGCAAATGGAACAGAAAATGGGCATTAGCCCAACAGGCTGCTTGTCTGAATACGACTCCTCTAACAGTTAGAGGTCTGATAACATCATAGCTGCAGGCCCTACTCACATACAAGAGAAAGTGAGGTGCACTAATGGTGCATAAGCACTCCTCCAGTTAAATAGCAAGACCTGTATACAGACAGGATGCATTAATGCAGAAAAACAAATTGTATATACAAAAATTGTATTGATTAATAATGAGTAATGAAGGACTTAAAGTTAATTTCATGCCCTGTCAGCATGATTACCTCTAATGGAAATAAGGGCAGATGGAAATGACGATGTCATGTTAATTCTCGGTCTCTGTTTAAGTCTCCCTCTCTTATCTAAACTCCTCCCAGTCCTGTATGTTAGGTGCACTTACAGGAATAGATTCTGCAGGTATTTCAAGCAAAAGATCCGGCACTAACAGGGTGGCTGATGATGACGGTGAAGCAAGGGAATAATAAAGGGGAGTCTGAGTTATTTTTGCGTCCTGAGTTGATTGAGATGAGATGACCAGAGCGATGAGAAGACGTGGCTGAACGTGCCAGAGTCAACCGCGGTGCCATGGATGGTAGCTGTGGCTTCTCTGGGCCCGTCTCATCGATGTGACATGCTTGGAGAGACAGACCCACACGCACACACTCATTCAAATGCAGGGAGAGACAGACAAAAGATATAGACAATGCTCATTTACACACCCACACATATACGTACACGTGCGCTCGTTTCAAACCACTGAAGTATTGTAATGGTTCTGCTGATGGATGGATTAAAAATTGTGATGAATCTGTACCCTGCACACTTAATGGCCTGTTCCTCTATATTAACTGGAAGGTTACAGTGTTGGGGTGCCATACTATAGGTGTGAAGGAAGGAAAGGTAGGATGGAAATGAGAAAAGAGCGATGAGATGAGTGTAGAGGTTATAGGAGGCAGGTTGGGACGCTGTGGTGATCATTTGAGGTCTGCTGTCTACTAATTGAAGCATAATTAGTGACTGACCCATCACATTGTGCATTAGGGACTAAATGTAAACGTGTGTCCTGTTGTCCTCTCCTAAGCTGATCCTGCAGTCATGGCTGGTTTTCAGATAATTTGAAATCAGCTTAATCATGGGTGGGCCTCTTGTGATTAGGAACCAGAATGTGAATGGATGAATAGAGCAGCTAATGTGATTATGAAAGATTGGATGTGTGTGTGCATGTGTGTGTGTGCAGACTGGCCTTTATTCTGGTCCAAAATAATTTTAGCGACATGCAGCTGAGCTCACATAAATAGGCTTTATACTCCGAAAGAAAGAAAAAAGATAAGAACAAAGGGATTTACTGGCAGAGGGGACACGGAGAGTTTTAAAAAAGGAGAGTGATTTAATGAGAGAAAAAAGGATGTGAGAGGAAAAAGGGCTGTTACTGCAGCAAAGGAACCGGGAAGAGTTGAGTTTATACAAGATGCTGGTAATTTATCGTCAAGCCCTTATGTTTGCACTTGGTGGTGTGCAGCATAACACAGCATGTGCGAGTGTGTGTTTGAGAGGGAGAGAGAGAGAGAGAGAGAGAAGACCGGCGGGTGAATCAGCCAGTGGGAGGAGTGGGGGAGAGGACAAGAAGGAGGGAAGGAAAGAGGACGAAGAAGGAGAGGGAGGGTGAATGAGCCAGCGGGGGTAGAGTGAGCAAACCAGCGAGTGAGTGAGAGGTAGAGGGAGGAGAGACAGAGAGAGAGAGAGGGGGGGGATGTTGCTGCTGCTGCTGGTGCGGCTGTGTCTCCTGTCAGTCGGCTGCCGCTTGCCTGGCAGGCAGGAGGGAATACAGAGCAAGAGAGAAGCGAAGGGGGAAACTGAGAGAGAGAGGCCGGTCAGTGCTGTGTTTTCTTCTGGCAGCGCTATTGTCATCTGTGTGTCACTGGAAGCTGCGGTCACGCTGTGAGAGAGTGGATTTAAATGCTAGACACAGATCTGCAGATCCATGGATTACCAGCAGTGAGTAAGGGTGACTGCTACTGCCACTCTACTAACCCACACGTCATTTTCAACTCACACAGCGGGGAGTCTGGCTCAGTCTGGACCCAGTGGAGACAGAGAGGCACAGGGGGAGCAGAGACTAGACAGTCCTTTTTACACCTTCCTTTCACCACTTTCTCCCTCCATTTCTGTCTGCTAGTCTGTATTTCAGAGTGTGTCACTGATGCTGTTGCTTGGCTCTCTGCAGGGGAGATGCTGGAGGCTAATGTGGCTAACATTAGCATGACAGCTAAGCCCAGCGAGCTGGATCTCAGGTCTGCTGCTGTCTCCGGCCAGGATACGTCTCCCCAGGCAATGGCCTCCAGGAAGCCTCCGTCCAAGCCCTCCGCTCTGCCCCAGGGACCTTCACGTCCCTCTGGGTCAGAGCTCAAGGTCTACAGGCCCTCCTCTGGATCTATTCCAGTCCCAATCCCTAATCCGTCCGGACTCCGCAAGCAGCGATCTCTTGGCAACTTGTCTGTGCTCACTGATGCTGAGAAGAAGCTGCACCTGTACCAATCTCCGCGGTGGAATGATGATACCAGCCGGCCTGGTGCTGGCACGAACAAAGCTGGCCAGACTAAAACAGGTCAGACTGGGTGTGGGAGACCACCGCTGTCTCGGACCCTTTCAAAGTCAGAACAGTCTCTTTTCCAGGGTAAGCCCAAACCTTTCTGCTCCCAGGCTGTGACTTCCAACACAGGAAAACCAAGTCGAATTCCTGCCCCTGGTAAACCACGTGGACCATATGCTGAGGTCAAGCCCATCAGCAAGGCCTCTGAGACATGCCAGAGAACAGATCCAGACCCAGCTGACCACCCAAGTAAAGCTAACTCCAGTGGAGCTGCGAGTACTGGGACTAATGGCAAGAAACCAGGGGAGAAGGGGAGAGCTGCAGCTATCTCAACGGAGGAAAAGAAAGAGAGGAAAGGTATAGAGGGAGAAGACGATAAGGGCTTTCTGAAGGTGGACCCAGAGTTAGTGGTGACAGTTCTGGGAGACCTGGAGCAGCTGCTCTTCAGCCAAATGCTGGGTGAGTCCTCTGTTTCTGCCCCTATGTTGCATGACAACATACAGGTTCAAGCATGAGACCTACTGTACATCACTAAGGGTGGGATAGAACAAGTTCACCTATTGGTTTGGTTGAACAACATGCCCGTCTCCTTTCTTTCTCTTCGTCATTCTTCCACACCCAAACTGTTCCCTCCAGCTCTGGCTCCAGCATCAACAGTGAATTTTAAATGAGTTCAGTCTCTATTGCAGCAGAGCATAATGTCAGTGTGTTTTCCTAAGTGCATCTCACCACACGATGGTGAGAGCCCTCGCTCTGTTGGTGGCAAAAATCCCCCAGGTTACACAACTGTAGTAGTCAAATGTGCTACACTCATATGAAAAATTGATCTGTGTTGCATGTTTTTGCTAAGATGTGTGTATGTGTGTAGGTACAAGCATTGTGTGCTCCGGTGATGCCGCTGAAGTAAGCGTTTCCACGGAGTGGATTGTTTTGGATGTTGATACATTAGCTGGCGCTGGAGTGTTTTGTCCCAGACTCATCTGACCCACTGCCACAGTGAGCTAGATAGAGATTAAACTATCAAATACCTCCCCCCTGTTCTCTTCTCACAACATCTCTTCACTCTTACACGCTTCTGCATCCACAGCTCTCCACATGCACATGTATTGGGTGTATGCAGCAGTTGAGAAGCTAAACTGCATGTTTCATGTCTGTAAGGCAGACTTAGCATCCCCTGGCTCACACCAAAATCAGCCATTTGTTAATGGAGGCCGTGTGACTAGGACCACTGGGGTGTGTGTTTTCAGTCGGTAAATAAAACGGCAGCATATTGCCAGGCTCTGGGTCACAGTCGGCCACATATTTAGCCTCCACCCCCTCCCCGCCTCACCCTTTCCCTCCCTCCTCCCCTCTAGTTCCATTGATCTCCGAGCCACTGACAGATGGTCACTATCCCCCCCACCCACCCCCCACCCTCACCCCCTCCTCCCTCTGTTACCGGGGGCGACGTGTTGGAGGAGAGATGGGAATCTTGGGGGGCAGTGGCATGGGCAGGTATTTAGCAAGCTACCGTGCACACACATGCCTCCGTAAACACACAGTGTCTCACATGAGGGTGGGGGGACTGACTAGGACACACTATATATCCAAAGTTTTAGCGATGGGGGGTGTATTGTGAGAATACTGAATGAATTTGTGACTAATAGGTCAAACCAGGGTCTGAATCTGCACCTATCATCCATTATTCATCCACACCCACGCACACACTATGTGTGTATCTGTCTTTTGCTTGTTCTCTTTCTCCCTCTTGGTAGGAGCAGATAGCATCAGAGGGTGAGGGAGATGACGATAGAATGGTGATAGCGGGTCGTTTTATCTGGCTTGATATGAGGAAATCATTTTCACCATCCCTCTCTCTTCTGTCTTCCTCCTTTCAACTTGTTTTCTTTGTCCCTCTTCACCACCTCGCCTCCTACAACTCAGCCCCACATCACAGCTTGTGTGACCTTGCCCATGCGGCTGTGAGTGTTTGTTATGTACTGTACGTGGTTCGTGTGTGTGTGATGCGTGTATGTGTATGACCTTGTTCCTGTCCCTGTTGTGATGTTGCTGGCCACACCTACACCAGGCAGCCAGGTAGGAAGGAGTGAAAACTAGAACAGAAAGAAAGGAAACGGGACGAACAGAGTAAGAATTGAGATTAATGGAAGAAAAGTGAAAGTGCAGCGCTTCATTCACAGAGGAATGTAAATGAGAGGGAGAAAGACGGACGACGAGAAAAAGGAAGAACAATGGAGTAAAATAAAGGTAATAGCTGGTGACCTAAATTTCTATCAGGCATCCCCAGTGACCGAATGTAGCTTTAGGTCATTACAGTCCACCACAACCTGCCATGGGTTTATCATAGAAACCACAGCAGGTGTGTGTAGGTTAGATGTGTGCATACCCTTGTGTGTTTTGTATGTATCTGTGTATGTATGCGTGCGAGTGTATGTGTGTGTTAGGGTGAGGTTAATTGTAACTTGCCCTGTAGCTTGCGGCTGTGTGCTCATCCCTTATCGTATCTGCTTCTCCATTTCCGATGGGACTCGCAGCTAATTGGTTTCTGCTCCGCATGCTCTGTCATAGGAAGATAGATTATGGATGTTCAATGGATCATTCCCAGAGATCTGCTCCTCCCTTTCCCATAGTTGGTCCCACCTTCACCTCATCTGCTTCCTACTTGCATGAAAGCAGTGTTTCCAGTACAGTACTACATCGACCTTAAATCGGTCGCAGCCTACTGTACTGGAAGCTACATGTTGGAGGGAGTGTGTGTTGTACATGTCAGGTTGTATGACAGCAACTGTAGCAACATGCACTGTGACACTGTCTTGTTGAGATTAGGCTACAGTAGTGGGCCCAGATAATGGAGAATGCCAAGGAGGTCTAATCGGGATGTATAACCCAAGACCATCAGCTTTGTGCTTAAAAGGGATAACCAGCCTCCCACACACAGAAGAAGAAGAAAAAACAATCCAGGATATTTCAATGTTAGGCCTATATGTTTATCTTGTGAGATGAAATAGGATTAGTGTCGGTATTATCTGTTATTCTTTAATCGGACATACATGTTTAATGACTGAGTGGTGAGGAGCTTTGTTAATTGGATTTAGAGAATTACTTGACTTGTGTGTCCACAGGCAGCAGCTCTGGACATCCAGCAGTAATTCTCCCACATGCAGCATGTATGAGAAGATATAGCTTGTTAACAGCTTTAGCATCCCGCTAGAAGAGAATGATGAGCTCTGGAAAATTCTGTCAATAAAATGAGTTGACCTGAATGGCACCTTGTAAAGCATATACCATATAGGTTGGCAGGGTAAATCTAAAGCACTGAACCTCAGATGTCTGCCACTAATGACGCCTCCCGGTTCCATCCAGCACCCATAATGAGGTGTGCAGGAGAGGGTAAGCAGCCTAAAGCAGCGGCCTCTCCCAGCATGGGGCCGGCATGGTTTATAGAGGATCCAGTCTAAAGACGAGAGCAAGCATCCAGATTAGACCTTGCATCAAGATAATGAGAAGATTCATCCTCCATTCCACTAATCACAGATCTATTGCCCTGGAAAAGGCCAGCCACCAAGTCTAAAATGAATTACAGATTAAAGCCAAAAGGACATCTGTTTGGATGGAGATTTGGGTATTAAGGGAATTTTACTTTATGAAGGATCAGATGGAGAATATAGATTTAGGTTACAAGATTGGTGGGTTTTGGTGTTGGTTTGAATTGACTGGAGAAATCAGGGGGACTGTGTCACACGTGATGATGAAGACTCATTCGAAGAGAGCTAAACACAACAGAGTGACACACGGCTGCCTCACAATGTCCCCGACTGCCAACGGGCTTGTTATTTTAGTGTGCGTGGGCATGTTTGTGTGGCTGCTGGTTACTCCTGCATCCTTGTCAGCTGTCAGTGGAACAATAAACCCTACAGAGGAATCGACAAAGCCTAAAAACAGAAGAGAAACGCACACACATAAACACACAAAGGTCTGTTCAAGTGAACTTAACAGCAGTGCAGGAAAAAGAACAACAACAAAGCACTGCAGCTTTAAAGCTCACCCTTGCTCACACACACCAGTCGCAGATATCCTCTCCTGCCTCTGATCCCCTGTATTCATCCTCTTGGCCATGGCAGGGTATTTTTCACACCCGGCCCCTGCATTGTGTTCACAGCGCTGAGTCTCTAATGTGATGCGGGTGCGGATCGAGTGCCCGGTCCTTCCCCAGGCTTCGCTGACTTGAAGGATTCGAGGCGGTCGTCCTCCCATCTAGGAGGTGGTGACAAGCCGAATAAACACAAATGCCTAGAGAAAGTGAGGAATAAAAGCAACCTTCCAATTCTCTGTCTCTGTCTCTCTCCCTCTCACTCTCTTCCTCTCTTTCAACTCTGATGTGAGTTGACAGTGAACAGTGTTTTGTCACCAGTCAGACAGCAGAGAGGATATTTCTGGTAAAAGTGTTTCAGGAGGAGGACAGAGGACATATTTTTTAGTGTGACAGGAATTTTTTTCACTAGGGGTATTCAAAGAGAGTGTTCACACATATGGATGCACAGATGATGATGAACTTTTTTGTATGGTTGTATGTGTGTACTGTATGTTTACAGTGCTCTGCGGTCAGTCTCTAAGGACTTAATGCAGGAGCCACTGCATTAGTGTTGTCTGCTTCCTGCCATCTTCCTCCTAAATCATATTAGTACTCACTTTGTTTTTGTACCATCAGCTCTTACACAACACACAGGCACCGCTTATCACTAAAAAAATGAAAGTATTTTTTATTATGATTATATTATTTAAAATATACTGTAGTCTGCTCATTTTCCAGCCATCCAGCCAGCATAAACAGTGGCAGGGCTGTATTTTTTCTATTTTTTCCAGCGTTTGAGAGATTTAAGTGTTTATTGATGTTGTTGGAGCACTCGCACTTACACTTCACTTACCTACAATGAGTGCCGCGGGAAAATTACAATTAAATTGCTATGGGATGAAAGAGCCAATCAAGTAGTTAGCTTAGATATCATGATACTGGTCATAAATATTGTTGAAATGCCTGAAAATACAAGCCTTTTTTCCCATGTACAGTATATAATGTTACATTTAACGGGCTCATGCAATTTCTTCCTAGTCTTACCAAATGCTGTCCATGCATAGTTAAATAACAATACAAAATGCAGAATATGACATAGTATATTATATACTTTCATGGTTGTGTGTGTGAGAGAGGGGTAGATAAAGACAGAGGGGGAATATATTTGTAGGCCACCTTGTGATGAGGTCTATTTAGTATTCATCTATTTCTGTTCAGTTTGTGTTCTATTTGTCCTCTTATGAAAGGTCTTGGATAAAAGTGCCCATTGTTACTGATGTAGCTGTCTACTCATTCTAGATTTTGTAAGGAAACATTATCATTCAGGCACGAACACACAGTCTTGTGACAGTATTGTGGTTATCTTATACCAGTGCTAATGCTAATGCAGTGTGCAGTTGTGTAGGATGAAGCTAAAGCAGCAACAAGGAGCGAACAGAGATGTTACCTGTAGGGAGCGTTTCTTAACACCTCCTGATCCTATTTGTCGAACTATAATGTAGGTGTGTGATCACAAGTTGGTGACATAGGCCATCACCTATTCAATGGTGGCATTGGTTTTAGTGCTGAGATTTTTTAAACCCTCCCATTTATGCCAGGATGCAAAAGGTCACATTACTGGATGCATACAGATTTGATCGATGCTCTATGTTCTCAAGCCCTGGCTCTGGCTCAAGATGTCACCTTGGGCTCTGGGAATTTGGGATATTTCACCATTTTCTAATATTTTACAAACCAGTTGAATAATTGAGAAAATAATTGACAGATTCATAGATACAATATAAAGTGAAATACTATCTTTGGGGTTACGGTTCCAAAAATCACGTTGAAAAAATTTGATTTGGCTGTGCTGCATTTTGTAACACTTCAGTGCAGACTCTTCCTTATTCGCTGTCATCCGTCTCACCGACAGCTGGCAGACTCTCTGACATGTGAGAGCAGAGCTGCAGCTGGGTTTAACCACATCATAAAATACAGTTCCACAGGAAACAACTCTCTTGTGCAAAAATACACCCAAACATTGCCACATATTGTTGTCTGCCTTGGCCCGTTGCTGGGTGTGAGTGTGCGGCAGTGTGCTTGCACGAATGTGTGTGAGGTGTTGTCTGTGTTTAGATTTGTTCAGATTTAGATCCAAGCTGAAAGTTTTCAAGCAGACACAGGCAGCACAGGAGATGCAGCTGAAATGTCTGACATTTCAGGATGCTTCAAACACACACACACACACACAAACGCACACACCCATCAAACTAGCTGTTTGTGTTGTTCCTCCAGGTGATACATTTTTGACAGCTTCATACCATGCACACCATACATACTGTGTTTGTGTTTATATGTGGTGTTTGTGTTTTAGATTATGCCTCCCTATTATATTCGCAAAGGCCCACACACACATTTAGTCTCATCTCAACAGAGGAATACACACACACACACATGCTTCTCTAAGTGGTTGAAGTCTTATCAGGAGGGCTAGGGGTGAGATGTTCTTCTGGTGTTACCTCGATGAGGTCTCGACCTCTTTTCTCCGTGAAAGTAAACTTCCTTCAAGTCACTTAAAGCTTCCTCATCTTCCCCTCTAAGCCGATAACGCTTCAACCTCCTAAGCAGATAGGGCTGGGGTTAAGGAGATATGGCGGGTGTGTGTGTTCATGTTTTGGTCAACTTTCAGAGAGCTGTTTTGTGGGAGAAGCAGGCTGAGAGGATAAGAGAGTGAGGATGGAAGATTATGACTCTGTGCCAGCGACTGCACAGAGTATCTTGGATCTAGGTGCGATATTTCACATGTCTGCAACTGTGTTTCTAAGGCAGTCGGTGTGTGGCTCATCCTCTCTGTCTCTGAAACTACTCTTGCATTAGGTTTTTTTCCACTTTTAAATGGATTTCAACATAGTCATCTGCCACACTACTGACTGACTCTCTGTCAGTTTCTTCTCTTTCACACGTGTACACACTAATCTGCCAGGACTGCTGCATCATTTGTAGCTCTTAAACCAACAACTGCTCAGATTTGTCTTACAGAGATGCAGCATTGCGCTTTGATATGCTCATTAACCATTCATGTCACATATCAGATATGATCTTCAAGGGCTCTAATATCCTGTTGCAACATCCTGGTGAAGCGGATGGCCTGTGTTGCGTGTGTGCACATGTGTGGATCCACATTTTGGGTGTATTAGCATGTGTTTGTCCGATCGTCCAGATGTGCAGGAATGACTTATGTTGTACAGCTTCCTGTTTTGCAAACTGTCTGAGGTCAGCAGAGGGCTGCGATGTGAGGCTGAGCTGAGACACAGGACAGCAAAAAGACTGAACAGATTGTTATGTCAAACAAAATAAGAAGTTAAAAACTATCTTGGCAGAGTAGCATCCTCGTATACACATTGTGACTGGTGACTGGCTCCACCTTTATCACCCTGAAGAAATACAAACACAATAGAAACACAAAGGTTTTACTAGCATCCTGTTTGTGTGATTGTTTTACATCACTTGTTAGGAATGCCATAATGATTATCTTTGCAGCAGACAAACAGCCACTTTGGAAGTGGCTGTTTCTCAAGACTTAAAAAGCATTGTTCTGAGGTACAGACTTTTTACAGTGTAGCACAAGTGATGCTCAACCACATCCATCTATCATGCGATAAAGGCAATGTTGCCTGAGGAGGGTTACAGTGTGACTCTAACGTATGTGCACACACGTGGACGGGACAGGGACAAATGAACTCTGGAAGGAAGGAAAGAAAGAATAGAAACAGGGACCATTAATCAAGCCTTCATTTATATTCCACAATACCGAAGCTCGTGCAGGTGAAGACATGCGCCCATGTGCGGGCAGAAGCACGAATATTCATTTATAGTCACCACACAGAACCATATTGTCAAAGAGGGATGATGTGATGTTACCACACACACACACACACACATGCACACAATGGTGGATTATTCTGCAAAGACAGAGCCATTAGTGTTTCTTTGGGGAATTTGTTTCTTTCTAATGGAGAGGAGAGTCAAGTGTTTCTCTCTCTTTTATTTTTTTTTCTTGCTCTGCCTGCGAGTCTCCAGATGTCAATATCAGTTTTATTACTTCCTCTTCTTTAGTAGGATAAGGCTGGCAATATTTTTTTTTTTTTTTTTTAATTTCCCATGTATCCACGGCCTGGTATAGCTTATTCTTCTTCGCCGTTGTCCTAAAACAATTTAAAACAGGAGTCCCAATGTTCTGAAGAGTGTAAAATAACTAATTTGAGTGCCAAATTTATAAAGCAAAGCATTTCTAACATGTTTCTGTAAGGCAGCAAACAATTCTGAGTGACATTAAAAGTTTCTACATTCATGCATGTCCTGCATTTGACCATCAGTCTTGTGTGAATTGTCTTGAGAATTCAAACACAAACTCCTTCACACTGCTGCTAATTCAAAGACCAGCCATTCTGTTTAATGGGCTTGTGACCAGACCAAACCCACATTAAAAGAAAAATAGCTTCCCTTTATAGCCATTGTACATTTTGCCATCTGTAATCTTGTTGTGGCGGAGTGTAGCATATTTGGCCGAAATAAAATACCCTTTCGCTTTCCTTCTTTACACCCGTACTTTTCCATTTGTTTGACCTCTTTGAAGTCTGTCTCTCTGTCACTTTGTTTTGCCGATGGTGACTGAGAGCTGACTTGCATTAGGATGCAGAAGTTGTCCTGCACATGCATTATACACACATGCACTTACAATAACACTCTCACTCTAATTTGCTGACTCTCATTTCAAGGGTCTGAGTGGGCCATTTATGAAAGGCTCCTCAGCTGGTTTCACTGCCTCTTCAGAGCTGAGAGTGTGCGCTTCTTCACCAGTGTAGCGAGAAGAGGCAGGTGGAGCTGCCGACCCAACACGTACATACACATGCACACTGGCGCACGAGACGCAAACACTCAGTTTAAACCAGAAGAGTGTAATTCATCTGTACCCCTGGGGAGCTGCCAGAGCTGACAGGGATATTTGCATCCCTAACCCCCCCCCCCCCCACCCCCCCCCCCAACCCACCAAACACCACCTCCGCTACAACCCCTCCCCTATCCATGCCAGCTGGGACCGCCAGGGCAGAGGCGGGACAGGAAGTCTGTTACAGACATGCACACACACACACACACACACACACACACACGATCATACAGACCATATCTAATCAATTTGACGCCAATGTTAAACAAAGCTCCCATTTAGGGTAATTAAAATTGCTCAATTAAAGCCTGTGTGTGTGTGTGTGTGTGTGTGTGTGTGTGTGTGCATGTGCATGTGCCTGAGTGTGCGTCAGGCTTTTCGTGTTTGCATATTGCGTGGGGCCTTTGTTCCTGCTAAACCTTTGTGCGATTAAATTATCACAATTTAAAATTTAAAAACTGTTTAAAATTAAAACAGTTTCTCTTCACAGCTTGAATTTCCACACCATGCACCAGAGCAAAGAAGTTTGGTTATCCTATTAATTTTTTTTTTGTTAAGAAAATTACAGCATGTGTTTGTGAGTGGCAGAAGGTTGGATCACAGTGATTTCATCATCTCTCCAATGAGCTCCCTGTCCCCAGGGCTGCCTAATCAATTCACTGTGCGGCCATTCTTTTTTTTAAGAAATCAATCAAGCTTTATAAATCCCGTCTGGTGTAAGCATTTGTGTGAGTGTGTGTTTGTGTGTGTGAGTGTGTGAGGAGACCCATCATGCATTTGCATATGTGTGTATGTGAAAACAGTCTTTAGTCTGCAGCTGTTGTTGAGATTGACACCTCTGGCAGCTCATGATTTGCCGTCCTCACTCATTAGATGGTCTCGCCCCCTTTACATCCTCACTAGCCAGCTGGACTGATTCATAGGAGGGGTAGTTGTGAGTGAATAAGTTTGTGTGTGATGTCAGGGGCCTATGTGCCTGTGGGTTTTTTTCAGGATACACAATATATGGTTCTAAAGGCTCTGTATCTGTCAAATTTGTGTTTGAAAAATCTGGTAAGAATATAAACTCGAAAATGACAATGAAGTTAACGTGGTTGATGAAAATTACTTAAAGTACGCTTCCTTTATCTTTGTTGTGCTCATTTGGGAGTCAGCTGGCATAGTTCTAATGGCCTATTGAGCTGAACCTCAAGGGTGAATAGCCCCATATCTTACCACCATAACTCTTTTATCGCCATCTCCCCGTCACATATAAATACACACTAGAGAGAATGAGAGGGAGCAGGGGTCAAGGTCATGTCATGCAGTTTAGCTTCCCTGATTAGTTTACAGTCTAAATGAAGTAGTTTATTTGTGTGTGCTCTCAGTGTGAGATGAGAGTCATAACTCTTATCCCTGGCTGGGTATGAGCTTTTAGCCTAGAAAATGATCTAATGGTATAGCGACAGAAGTGGGAGCAGTTGGACATATTTTGAATTCAAAACTGTAAATTAGGATGTTTAGAAGCATGAACACCGGACATCTATGATACATTGCTGTGGTTAAAATGTGGTGTTGTAGCAGCTCGAGTGTTTCAAGATGATTTAGAAAATCGTATTGTCTTTGATTGCATCCAGTCATCCAGCCCCCTGGGGGGAGCAGTCTGAAGACACACACACACACACACACACACACACACACACACACGCACACACACACACGAAATAGCAGTATGACTGGATGGCCCAGCATGACTCTACGTGGCCCAATCTGAGCAGATTATAGAGTATTAGGAAGGGGTGAAACAAATGCCAACGTGTCCCCTGGTGGATTTATGTGACAAAGGCTTTAGGTTTATTCTGCCATGGTGGAGTCGCGGGGCAAAGGGGCAGAGTGCAGTAAGCGGGCATCAGAGCATTGTGACTGAGAGTGGTTAGAAAGGATGGGAAGAGGGGTCCAGACAGACAGAGAAGTGATGTGACCTGCATGTTCTTCAACGACTGCTCTGTTGGTTTGCCAGTCTGCTGCCATCATATTTAATTCATTTTGCTCCACTGTCATCTGTAAATAAATAACTGTGCTCACACTGCTGCTTTTACCTCTGTCCTGTCTTTTTTGTGTTTGAGTTGAGTTTCCTCATTTTCTTCCCCATTGTATTTTTTTTCTGGCTTTGTTTTAGTGATTCGATATAAACCCAATTTTAAGCACAAAGAAATCATCCATGATTACCATTTATTAATTAATAACTGGTCATATTTCATAGTATTTTTTTTACCTATATGTCTTTATACATTTGTATGTGCATTATACATAATATGATGTATATATGTAAATGCTGGAACAGGTAGGCATTGTATTTTTGCTATCCACTAATTATGTAACATGGAAATTAATCTCTAAAAATATCCCTTTTCTGTGTGTGTGTGTGTGTGTGTGTGTGTTTGTGTGCACCCCTGCAGACCCAGAGTCCCAGAGGAAGAGAACCGTGCAAAATGTTCTGGACCTTCGACAGAACCTGGAGGAAACCATGACCAACCTGAGAGGGGTGCAGCTCAGCCACAGGTCAGCCACACATGCACCAATGCAGACAAACACATGCACACACTGCACAAATAAGAGATAGAACCAAAAAAAAAAAAGAAAAGAAAAGGTAAACAAGATAGATAAGACAGGAATAAGTAGTAAAGCCAACAGCAGTTGAGAAAGGCAGATTCTTATTGACACTGCTAACTGTTTGGCGGGGTGTGGTGGTTAACTGCCTGTTTGTCTGTCTCAGATCAATATCAGCATTCCTGTTGGACTAGTAGCCGTCAGTCTGTCATTTTCCGCCTGCTCTGTGCTCCCTCTGTGTTGGTTTATACTGAACTGAAGCAGGATTAGCTCAAAGCTGACTTCAAAGCCAAGCCTACCATTGCACACTTCATACACACAGGACATGCAATAATTCTCTGATTAATTGCATGTTAGCACATGTGTGTGTGTGTGTGTACTTTCCCTTCCCCTGCTTCCTGTATGCCATTGACTGATTTTGGTTGCATCCAGCCCGTCTTCAAATTTCGTCCTTGAGAGCTTCCCTCGCCGTCTCTCCGTCCGAGCGTCTCCTGCTATGTATCCTCTCTCTGTCCCTCAGTGGGGGCTCCCTACACAAAGAGCAAATCAGCAGATGGTTCCCTGCTGGAATACATTTCCTTTGCCATTCATACTTTTATCGCACTGCAATAACCTTGACTCACTCCCCGCTGTCCCAGAGGACATATTCTGCTTTGAGGCCTACAGTCTGTCCGCGGAAGTTTCCTGCACAAACAAGATGTCATATTTCCTGTGAAAAATTAGTGTTTAGAGTAGGAAATTTGCATGAATTGGATAAATGGATTAGTGAGCAAGCAAATTGTTTTGTCGACACATATTTTCCCTGATATACCGTGCATGCATAACAAGCAGAAACCCTGTGAAAATCCATTCTAACAACATGGGGAATGTCCTCTCGCTCATCCTCACTCCACTTCCTTCCCTCCTGTTTTGAGTTAGCTGTTTCGTTTAAAAATGTCTCAACTGACAGTATTTGTGAAGATGATTTCTCTATCCTGCTGACAAGACAAATATTAATGGAGCAGGCAAATGCACATAGTGTCTCACAGTTTGGGAGCCAGCAACTTTTAATATGCTAATTCTCATCATTCTCAGCCCAGGCACTAAGCAGCGATGTGCTGTGCTGCTTTAGCATGGGGGATGCATTTGACTGTGATAACAGCGATAGTAATATGTGACATGTTACCCACAAATATACAAAGGGACACCGCACAAATATACACAGGCACCTGGATAAGAACTAATCCAGGATCCCTTTTAAAAATTGTTCATTGTTCATCTGTCAAATTTGTTCTGTCCTTTTCAGTTCTTTGGGGAAGCTCATTGCTGTCAATATAGTTTATTTTCACCACCTAAGAATCCCGAAACATGTCCTCTTTTTCATTTTGTAGCTGTGTGGAGGGCACCATGTGTTACGACAGCGATGAAGCCGCTGCCTTCTCCATTTCAAGCCTTTCAAATCGCTCCTCTCCGTTGTCATGGCGCCAGGGTCAAGCCAGCCCCCGTCTACAGGCTGGTGATGCCCCCTCCACAGGTAACACCCAGTCAGACATTCCCCTCCGGATCAGCCACAACTCTCGTATCCACCTCATCGAAGCCCTGGATGAGTCAGATCCATCCTTGCTGAAGGGAGATTACCTCAGTGACAGTGACCTCGGTGGGAAGAGCCCAAACGAAGATGATGAAGACGATGATGATATTGATGATCTGGGGAATGGGTAAGTGTGCTTCTGTTCTTTATTTTGTTGTGTTCACACCTGTTTAATTAAAGTAAGTAGCCATAAGAACAATGAATGATCACACGACTCTGCAGTATCTAGGACACTTGTGTCTCATGTCTTATAATGATCTTAGCATTGCTTGTGAGGTGAATCCTGCCACCTGCCAACTGTTACAACCCCACAGCTGCAACTGGCCCTGTGGTTAGTTATTTACCAGCACAGCAAAGCCTTAGCCACTCTGTAGTGCATCACAGCCCCCCACCCTCATAGTGTCTGAATTGAGACTGGCAGCCTCAGCCCCCCTGATGCAGCTGGCTGACATAGTGAGAAAACAGCCCTCTGGCAGAGTTTGGGAATGATGTCACCATCATCAAGCCCCCTCGCAGAGATCATCCTGTCATATTCAGCTGTAAACCCGCTGGCTTTGCCAGTGGGCTTCCATGTGGAGGACCCCTCGCAGAGTTGGCTCACCAGAGCCCCCTGGCAGAGCAAGAATGCAGATGTCTTTGGAAAACTGGGAACTCTTTCCGTCTAGCCAATGTGGGCTCAGGCAGAGCTGTCAAGGTCAGAATGAGTTTGTTTTTTTTAAGGTAGCCATGGATTCCTTTGATCAAAAGCTTTAATGTTGCTTCAGAAATATTCACTGGCATGTGTGTTGTGTAGTGGTTGTTGCCCTGGTGGCATAGTCTTTGAAACCATTATTCCCCTCGTATAAGTGGTACATCTGCTAAGGTACCATTTCTCACGATACACAAATTTCTGTTCATTTCACACATCACAGCTGGCTGTCTCCAGCTCTCTGTTGCAACAAAGAGTGAGAACTTTACAAGAAGAGTGTTACTGTCTGTAACCTTTATTTGTTCTCTGCCATATAATTCTGTTACGATTGAAAAATTTAAATGATTTTAATGATAATACAGATGTGTTTTTGTGTCTGTCCAGCTGTTATTGATGACAATAACATGAAGACCCAAAAAGATTGTGTATTGTCCCTTTGTGAACAACTTTCCTGAGTGAGAGGGACAGGCCATAAAAGGAATCTGGCTGGTAGCTGTTCTGCATATTCAAAATATTATTTATCTCCCTGAGTCTCTGTCACGCTGTCTCAGCATGACAACACATTGCCTTCTGAATACCTGCAGGAAGAATAACAAGCTTGTCATCAGTAAACAAACAGAAGAAATTCAGTTTAGAGCCTATAGAAGAATGGTCTGATTTGTGTTCCCTGGATTTCCTTCATTAGTTTTGAAAAAACTTGCAGCTCTTGTCCCAACAACAATTTTAACTCAATTGCGCACACAGCATCATGTTTCACTGACTAAGTCTAAGCACAGCGAAGAAAAAAACATTATCTCTTGAGAGTGTGTGTCTGTGTGTGTAAGGTGTTGAGCTCCTCCAACCAAACCTTAAAAAACAATCCATTGCTGGCCAAAGCTTGACATCTCCATGGTTACCACAAAAATGCACCCGAAATCACCAGGAAATCAATTGGAACACAGTTTGGTTCCCTGCAGCTTTACTGCATATCTGGTCATGGCATTCCAATTACTGGTCGCACAGGTCTATATTGTTCTTTGTGTGAGGTGGCAAACCCAAAGACAACATTTGTTGGTGGGTTTAAGGAAAATGATCGAGAAGGCAGGATGATAGACGGCGGGATGATGGCGAAATTGTTACACAAGCTTGTGAACAGACAAAGAAAAAAGGAAAGTGCTATTGTTATGTGCTCGTTCCCCTCAGGATCAAATTGATTGACTTTTGAATCATGTTGTCTCTATAATAATGAAATAATATAAGATTAACTTAATTAGTCCCATGGGGGGAAATTTGAGATCATTAAAGCTGCAACAGGAGTAAGTTTATACCAGGGTAGAAGAAAGGATAAGGTATGTTCAATACATATGACCAACACATTTTGACCAGTAGAGGGCAGGCTGGTGTTGCTGTGTCCCCTTCTCCTGCTGTTTTCACCACCCTGTCAAAATTCAAGTAGCCCCCTTGCTGGAATACTCTGGCTTATCCTATAATTTATTACACATTCTCATCCATTATGCATCGAGACACTACCCCTGTCATACAGAGGTCACTACACTACCATATCTCACCCCAGCATATATAATACATAGGATTTCCCAACATACATTATGCATCACTTATGCACACATGTTCTTTGTTTGGGTTATGTAGCCTTCGTCTCATTGTTCTGCTACACAGTAAAGGAAAGAGCAACAGTGCACACAAACTTGATCATAAACATGTATGGATGAACAGGATTTGACTCATCACAGGCCTCACCCTGACTCATTTTAGTTATGCTGTATACAAGTGATTCACATTCACGTAATGGTTTACAGTAAGTGTACCATAACCTGTCTGACATTGAGACCCCCAACACTCACGCACGCTGAGTCAGCCCAGGCTTTTCTAGCCTGGACCTCTGCTTTTTTGACATCTGGTTCCAGACGCCCCCCCCACACACACACACACCCAGATACACATTCTCACTCACAGTCACGTCACTCTCACCAGGAAACAGCAGGAAAGGGGAGCATGAGGAGGTCATTCCCGTGGGTTCGTGAACTTAAACAGTAAAGAGGTTCAGTCCAGTGTAAATTGATGGATTTACAGAGCTATGTAATTTTTATGGACGTAGACATAAATTTATCTTGAAAGCACTTTGAACACATTTGTTGCCAATCTTGTCTTCTCATTTACACTGATAAATCCAAATTCTTACATGGATGAAGTGAACAGTAACAGCACAGTAAATGATCTTTATTTACTTAACAACCTCCATTTGTACCCAGCAAGACTGGAAAAAAATAAAAAGAGAGGAGCGATGTCATGCTCAGAAAGGAAGTGTACTAGCTCTGTGTGTGTGTATAACTTTATGACAGACCTGCATGCACCATAAAATCCACATTATGTCTATGTTTGAACCTCATCTGGACTGGATAGATAGTATTGATTGCCATCGTTGTCGTTCGAGTAGTGATAATGGGCTCAACATGCACAGACACACGTGTCGATGATCGGTGGAGCATGTGGTCTGTTTTCTGCCCTGCTGGGCACAGACCCCTTTGTTTCTGGAGGGAAGAGCGACCTCCCATTAGTAACTGCGTGATCTCCATGGTTACACTGCATGGCAAGCTGCTTCGCTGCGCTAAACGCCTGAATTATGAAAACAAGTTTTTGGAGCAAGGCACACACGCACACACACACTAAACTCTGTGAAGCCTGCTGGTTTAAGTGCTTTCTAGAAAAGACGAAGTGAGTTGTTTGCCCTTGATGTCTGTCCAGTAGAGTACAGGGAACTGAAAGAGGAACTTTTAAAAACAGAACTTATATGGTTTGTACACAAATAGAATAAACTTTGATGTCATCAGTAGTCACTTTTGCCATATCCCCACAAAATGTTTGGCTTACTTCTGAAGATGATTATCTGGCACATAATCTGATAGTTATCTGACTGCATCAGTAGTGAATTACATGGCTTTGGCATAACATGGCTTTGACAGGCGTGTGTGTGTTTGCTTGGGGACACGAACAGGCACAGCTTGGGTGTAGACAGCATTCTTTTTCTTGGTTAAGCTCAATCCTATTATACTCTGACCCCACCTATTGGCCAAAGCTAGAAACACATGCACACGCGCACATACACACACACACAACCAAATACAACTTGACAGATCTGATTAATGATTTCTTTCCTCCCACATCTGGATCTGGATGATGTTACAGGTGATGCATTCGCTCATACACACACATACCTCCTCCTGATGTGATCCTCAGTGTACACACCCAGGGCTTTCCTCCTGCTCAGTGCCAGATCTTTACACTGTGACTCACATTGCCGTTCAGTTACAGACACCCTCCCAAAACATCAGCATAGCACTCTTTCCCTGTTTAGACGAAGTCACAACTTGGGCTCTGATCAAAATGTGGCCTTTACAAAAATATGATGTCTGAATACGTTCACAAAACAGCACAGACTAGGCAATATTTTTGATACACACATACATTCTGTGACCTCCAGATGATTAAATGTTTTAATCCACATTTACACTTGTGTAATTAATGTGTGCCATTAAAACCGTGTTATTATCTCAAATGAGCTGAAGAGATGAAAAATGCATCCAGTAGCTTACAAAATATTACTGTGATTTCATGATGAGTTCATTTATTTTCTCACTGCAGTCTACATATAGGAGAAATATAGGACTATCTGATCATGACAAAATATTTACTTTTCTTGTAGTATCTGTTATGAAAAGCTCTTTAACTTAAAAATGAGCAAAAACACCCTTTAACCATTTCAGTCACAAACTAATAACTGCAAATTTGTTCTATTTCCATTTATCAGCCTCTCAGAATCACCGGGCTGAGATCAATGTGTTGATTTATTATGCCATCGTACTTTAAAGGGCTCTGTTTGCCCTTTAAAGTACAAAATTCTACCACTGAGACAACATTTCTGCATCTGTAGTCTTTAAATTTATACGCTCACCGTGTCTTTCTCTTTGTCTGAGTGACACTGTGTGTCATAGATGGTGGGATTCACATGAAAACTTGATGAGAGGCAGATCGAGGTGGGGTTCAGGAGGGCGACGGGGCGCTTGTTGTTCTTGTCATCCACTACCTGCTCTTCTCCAGGCCTCTCTGGCTCTGTGCAGTGCTCCTTTGGCTCTGCCTGCTCAGTGCGGCGTGTAATCAATTACTTTTCCTGTCATCACAGAGGGAACTTGACTGAGGGAAGCAGTGCACTTCGTCTTTGTTCTAGCACGTGTGGGCAAAACAATAGAAGAGAACACCCATGGAGAACACACACACAGACTGCATTTCTTAACTAATCAGAGCCATTCACTATGATCACATAAGCATAGATCAATATGAGTCATATGGTTATTAGTGTGTCATTTTGTATTGTATTCAGTAAGCTTTTCAGTTCTATTTTGAGGTAACACAGCAAGAAAGCCACACTTTACATTATAAGATCATTAAAATCAGTCCATTTATAGTAGCAGAATTTGTATTTAAATATACTGTTTATCTCCTTGGCTGTTTTTTTCTTTTCAATGATGATGTAACTGGCTCCAGCTGTAACAGCAGGTTGCCGCTGACAAACAATACTGACATTAATCTGTCTGCTAAACTGGCACAGACACACACACACATACTCATATACACATATGCAGGCATACACACACACACACACAAACACATTAAAAGATTTAACAAAGAGGAACCATATGGGGCTGCAGAGGGATTTGCAGTCCTCGAAACCCCCTGACACCTCTTATTTTAGTGAGAACAATGTGCTCATGTACATTTTTATACTCTTGTGTTTACTGAGGCTGTTTGAACCACATGATTTTATTATTAACCTTTGTAATATACTACATCACACTGTGTAGTTTACTGTAAAACCAAACAAACAGGGGACAAACTGGATGAATGAGGCGTTCTTGTAACAGTTTCTTTCTTTCACTGCTGCTTAAAAGAAAGTATTTAATTTTCTGTCCATGTCTCCGTCTGTCTGCCCTCACACACAAACACACACTCACAGAATTAAACACATTCACTGGTTTTACTGTCCAATTCATGCACTCAGTTGCTGCAGGAATGCTTGACTTCTACTCCTTTCGGTCTCCATGGATATGTTTACTTTGACAATGGGCCATCTCATTATTGTGAAACATACTGATATTGAGCAACAAACACATGTTCTGGATCGGAGCTTGGGAAACACACTTAAATCCCACAGACAGATTTTCCCACAGTCAGATTTGAAAGTTGGAAGGAAAGAAAATGTTTGGGAAAGTCAGAAATTTGATCTTTTCTCAACTTCTTTTTCCTTGAATTTCTACAACATCTACCACCTATTCCCAATATGACTACACTGTATGTCTTATGGGGCACATGTCATTCAGCTTCCTCTGTCCCACCCAACTCCCAATCAAACGCCAAAACCACTGTCACAGCTACTGTTACCCAGGCCCCCACCCCCCTGCTGAGGCCTGGAAAATCTCTACTGAGAAGCTACTGCATAATCCCTGTTAATCCATGGCTTCCTCTTATGGCAGGTTTGGAAAAGAATAAGAGAACTCAGGAACTTGGTCAGCAGTCTTCAACGACGAGTAGTAGAGGGTTTATGATGGTCATTGTGTGCGTGTGTGTGTGTGTGTGTGTGTGTGTGTATGCGTGTGTGTGCCTGTCTGCATGTGCAGGACCCCACATAGTTCAGAGAGATGTGTTACCACGTCAGTGGTACGAGCATTCAAGGGAAATAAACAGAACGAATGAGTGCCTGCGTGTGAGTGGAGTTTCTTAATTTACAGAGGTCAAAGTGTCATGACTTTTGCCCAATGACCAATTTCACCCCACTTCCTTCAAGGGAAGAGGTGGATCCTTTCCCTCCAGAAGATGTTTTTAATTTTCTTTATTTTATTTCCTCATGATGTAATAACGTTCAGCTCACAGAATGATGAAAGCAGGAAAATTACCTGAAAATAAAAATAAAAAAATAAAATAGATTGAAATAGTTAATTCTGCAGCGAGTGGTATGCTGCCAGACGAGTAGTTTTATTTGTCCATGTTTTTTTTAGAAGTCTACCTCTGACATGTTTCCCTCATCCCAGTCTGTGGAAGTAGATTGCACTTTGTTTGTGGTGCTCCCAGCATCTAAAAGCCACCACAAAATAATTCAACATATTTTTCCCAGGATCACTGTCCCCATTAATCTAAATAATCCACAGACTTCACTGTGAAGAGTTTTCATTCACACTACTTTGTACAGGAAGAAAATCCTTATCTTAAATCTTACTAGATTTCTTTTAGCTCTTTATACAAATCCTACAGAGATGTCACAGGAAAACTAAGCTATCGTAAGTGGACCATAGTTTATTCTTAGCTACTAGGGCTCTAAGGATGCCAGTATCAAGTGGTTTGTCTGTTGGTCCACCACTTTGGTCCACTGATTTTAATGATCCTTTGACATTTCCTCTTGCTACACCATAAGGTTGACCTTGTTGGTTTTTGGGTGAAATGCCTCAGCCTCCATTGGATCCTTGACTTCATCAAAACATTAGCCCAGAATTTGTCCAATACTTTGGTTTATGACCAAATACCTGCAAAGCTAATGATATTCCCATCAGCCTCTGCTGTACTTTGGGTTTAGTACAGCAGATGTTAGAACGCTATCAAGAAGTTAGTGAGTATAGTGAACAATACACCTGGAAGACATCAGCATATTTTCATTGTCATTGTGAGCATATTAGCAGGGTAACAGTCAGGGGAAACTACCAGAAGAAACTGAGCAAAAATAGTGTGCGTGAAGAGAAGCTTTGTTGTATCATTTTTGGGTAAAATATTATTCTCAGAATATTTAACCTGTTATTAAGAGAGGGATTTGAAGACGTTTGAAATTGGTTCCCACAATTCAAATAATAACAAAAAAACACCCTCCCCCTCCACCACATACATTCACACACATCAACCTTGCTCTCACTCATTGATACCCTCTACATCTATACAGCCTTTAAAGTACATTCTTAGTTCCCCTTCGGGGGTAAATGAAACTGCATGGTTAAGGACAAGCTTTTTAAGAGCTTTTGCTAGAATTAATCTCAAATCTACACTGCACACACACACTTACATACAATATGCACACTAGCACTGAGCCTTGGAAGTTTAACAGTGGGGTGTGAAGGGGGTTTGTAATGCGCATAAGACTTAACCTTGGGTCCCTCCCACTGACTCCCACTGTGTTATTCTTTGGAGCTGTTTCAACATTAGTCACACACTTTTCTTGTTGCCCTCCTGCCACCATTCTCCTTTCCTGTTCTCCTTATTACACCATCTCTTAATCTTATCCTTTCCTGTGTGTACCAGCACTGTGAACATATCCTCATTACTTTCCCAGCAGAGACACAGGCTGAACTGGCTGCAGCAACCTGTTGAGCCACATTTGAACCTTGGAGTATGCTGGCTGTTTTTTTTTTTTTTTTTGCTGTTCTCTCGCCTGTGTCTCAGGAAAGAGAAAGCATTTTTTAAGTGAAGGTTTTGGGATTTTTTGAGTAGTTCCACTTCATATTGTCCTCAGCAGACTAGATTAGCTTGCTCTCCAAGCAGGAGTCTAATTAGATGCTTTTGGTGGTCCAGGAACGGAGGGTCCCTCAGTTAACCATGAAAGCAACTTTTCAGACTGGGACATACAGTCTTTGATGTTCAACCTTGAGTGTGCCACTCGTGCTCTCTGTGTTTGGGTTCTTAATGTCTTGGGCTGTTGTTCGTCAGCTAATAAACTGAGTTTGACTCTTCCTTTGAGGAAGAGGGCTATTTACCGGGAAATCAGACAAAAGAGTGCGCCTGTGTGTGTGTGTGTGTGTGTGTGTGTGTGTGTGTGTGTGATTGAGTGTGACAGGGAGAAAGAGAAAGAGAGATGTGATTCCTGGGGTCTGACAGTATTTTAGTGAAAGGGCAAGGGAATAGACATTTCTGGCTCACAGTTAAATTGAGGGAAATTAGAAGTTAATAAAGTAAACGAGAAATGTCTATGTGTAACAATGATGAGTATTCTAGTCTGATGAAGGTCTGTATGTGGGGGGTGTTTTAGTATTACTTATATACAGTATGTGGCTTAGCAAGTGTTGCATGGGCATCTGTGTGTGTTTTCCTGGGCTGATAAGGGGGATGAGCTTTCCCAGGTCTCTTGTCTCTTTCATTAGCAGAGAGGGGTGACAGGTTCCCAGGGTCCTATGGAGCGACCCTGCCTGTGTACCGTCATTACACAGTTACATCACCACCTAATTATACAGAGCTACTGCACCAGCACACACATGCAGATGCTGAAAACTAGCACTGTGGTCTTAGATACCGAGTGAATAAGGAGGGTCGCAGTGTCTAAAGAGTCACTCTTTGATGAGGAGAAGTAATTGAACAGAGAGGGAGACAGAGGGTGGGGTGAGGGGCATGTCTGGACATGAGTCAGCGGTCAAAGTAAAAGCTGGCCAGACTGAGGCAGAGTGCCGTCCAACTACCCTTTCCAGAAACTGGGATGAGAGTTGACTTAAATAAAAGCTCACACTGATTTAAGGAGGATTGCAAGTGTGTGTGTGTGTGTGTGTGTGTGTGTGTGTGTGTGTGTGTGTTTGTGTGTCTCAGTGTTAGTGTACACATAGAAACAGTTTTTCTTTCTCTTCATTTGTAACGCTAGGCAACAACGATGGCAGCAGCTCCACACACCTGCAGTTCAGCAATGTCAATGTGCCAATCTGACCATCACACACACACACACACACACACACACTGTGTGCCCACCTGGCGCATGGTACGGGGGAGCAGGAGCCTGAAGAATCCTGTCTTTGTTCTCACTGCACTTAAAAAGAGTGTGTTAATGATCTCCCTTTTAAATTTTCTCTTTGTGGGTGTATTCTCTCCTTTCTCTCTATTTCTGTCTCTTGTCTTTCTTTCTCCACCACTCACACCATTCTCTCTCTTCAGTCTTTACTGAAAAGACAGTCCTTTGACTGTTTGCTTCTCTCTTTCTCACCCATCCATTCATTTATTGGACAGAGGCAGCCGAAAGACAGATCTATTCACTGGGGTTCACTCAGTGCTTAAAGTGTTTAAACACCACTGGATGTTGTGGAAGGGGGCAGAGCTCTGGGGGTTGGGGTGTGTGAGATACATGATACCCACTCTATTCCTCTGCAAGTCACCAAAAGCCAATACACACGCTGTTACAATAGAAACACAAGAGTCATTTACCCTCCCTGCTTCATTGCATCCTGAGTGAGGCTTATTTATGTCACTGACAGTTTGGCTATTAGCCAGCATTTGTCCTTGACACTGGTCGACTGAAAGATGTTCTTGTATAACAAATCAAACTAAGAAAAGTGCATTGATTAAGTTGTATGGTATTTACTGCTCATTAAACCCCACTTATATGTGATATCTCCACTTGCCTTGGAAAGTAAGGTTTTACATATAAAACCTACGAATAGTCAACAGAATAAAATATGGTGCACTGTTACAAATTTAACCACCCAGTGCCATGTAGTTACTTTATATTATCTCCACCTCCAATGGACACAGCATTTAAAATGAAAACCCAATACCCATTATTAACAATTTACTAATTAATGATTTAATAATAAGTCATCAAGTCCGGAGCAGTAGTACATGTATTTTTGTTTGGATACTCTGCAACTCTTTTCGAGGAGTTATCTTCCTGGAAACGTGAGTGTCATTCTAATTAATTTAAAAGGAAAGCAAGTTTCGCTGATGGAGGATATGCCCCAGTAGAGGAGAATTTTAAGAACTTGGCAACCCAAACTTTATTCTTGAAAGCAGTTTTCTGATCTACAAAGCAGTCATAAATTATTAATTTACCATTACTAAGTACATGTAGGCTGAGTGGTGCCAAGAGTTTGTAAGAAAAACGTGGCTGTGGAAGGCATGACATTTAATTGAGATAAAGAAATAAAGGTGGGTGATGCCAAATGACATACCAGAGCTTCACGAATAACAATAAAATAGCAATAACAATAGTACACGTTAATATATTAAACCAGCATTGAAACTAATGAATGTAGCGTTGACTCGGTATCAGAGGGTTGAGGGGATGGTGGCAGCGGTGGGAGTGTCGCGTCTGCTGATCGCACATTTAAGAGCGTGAAAATGTCTTTTACCGGGTCACTTCAGAAAATGTGATGACGGCGCGGTTATCATGCGGCTGAATGAGCGGCAAAGCCTCGGTGCGCTTTTTTAGAAAAGGCACAGCTGGTCGCGATCAGTGAAACGGGGGCCAGAGGAGGAGGAATTTGGGGTGTTGCCTTTCTCGATATGCCTCCCCTTCCCTCCCTCCCACCGTGAGCCGTGTGTGTGTGTGAGAGAGAGAGAGAGGGAGAGCGAGTGTGTGAGTGGAGGCACTGCGGGAGTAGGTCAGTCAGTTAACGCTGCTGACTTGTAGAGGCGGTTCCCGTGTTATCAGCGGCGGAAAGCACCGGGTGGATCCTCATTCTTTTTCCTCTCTCTTACCTCCGAGCCGCGGCAGTGGGATAGGCTATGCCAAGCGGGAACAAAGCCGCTGGAGAGCTGGACGGTTTGTAGAATGAGCGGGCGCGTGCTGAACGGCAAAATGCTGCAGCTCCCGGCTCCGCAGCGCGCGGGGAGGACAATGCACTTTCTGTCAAGGTAATGAATGAGAGCAGAGCCCGCATGTGAGCGAGAATGCCGGATGAGAAGCAAATTGACGCGCTGGTGACAACGATTTCATGTATGGACGTGAAACAGCCGCGAGGTGTCTGATAGTGGTGAATGGGTTGGAGGAGCTCCGGCGGAGCCAGTGCGTAAAAAGCAGCAGCATGTCTCATTGATAAAACTCCGACAGCTGCACGGTGGCACGTTTCGTTATTGTGACCGGCATGCGCTCACATTAGCCTGTTATACGACACTGTGTATCTGTCTAGACGCCGAGAAAAGAATGGGCTTTTGTTGAGCGTATAGATGGAGCCACAGGTCTACAGCATAGTCACGGACCTCAATGCGCAAAGGCATACGTTGAGTCAGCACTGTGTTTTATTGTCGGCTATTTTGAGTCTTAGAGACAGTATCATAAAGGCAAGTTGATTTCCTTGCTTCCGCTGGAATCTGAATATCAGACAGAATGCGTTGCTGCAAATCGACTAATGAGAATAGAGTGTCAGTGGATGTGATTGCAGCAAATGGATGTGTACGCGCATGAGGTGCATGCGCGTCTTGAATGCTTTCTGTATTTTACGCTCTGCTGGTATGTCCATTGTTCTAGGCTGAATGCGATGACAACTGGTCGCTGGAGTATGGTGGCTCCGTCGGCAGAGGCAGGCATGTGTAGGCTGTGAATGCATCTGAGTGGGTGGGTGTGTTCGCATTGATCGATCCGCTGCGGGACCGGACCGCATTCTACTTGAAAGGCTGACCTACATTCTGAACGACGCCTTCTACCGGTATATCTGCTGTGATTGGGTGAAATGCAGCAAGCCTCCTCCAGATCGTCCTTATGCCCACGCCATGTGAGAATTATCTAACTGTATGTCTTTAATGTGTGGGCTAATATAGGTCAGCTGATATGAGGGGGGCTGCTGGTTTTGACTGAGGAAATTGTAGAGAGATGTAGGTATTTGTTAGATAGAAAACATGAGCAATTTATTGAAAGTTATTTTAAGGTATAATGATGGTGCTGACATGCTTCAAAAATGCAGTGAGACAACATGGACATAGGGTGCTGCTTCAGTGTATGTGTGTGTGAGAGAGAGAGAAGGGGTCAGGGGGTTGTGGAGGTCAGCTTTGTTCTTTGTGGTCGTCAGACTCCTATAGCATCCATCGACCCATTTATGTAAACACATTAGGGAAGAGTGGCCTAATGTCAGAGCATTAGACACACACGCAAACAACACTTTTGCCATTAAAGTCCCACAGGACCAACTAGGGAGTTTTTATCCCTGTGTTTGAGTTGGATATATGTGCTTAAACAGACTGGCTGTCAAAAGACTGATAAATCAAGGTGAAATACGTAGAACTTGACAAGCACACACAGACACTCGCACTCGCACACAAACACACACCATTCAGACAGCTACCAAACTACATGACTGAAACCAGAGGTGAGTCTTTGCACATGTAAGCCAGTGCGTGGGTGTCAGCATGTGTGCATTTAATCAAACATAAAACATGCATCATTAGCTAACCAGTTCTAGCCAACACAAAGATTTGATCAGCTCCATTAGTCATACTGAAAGCAATCCAAAATCAACTAAATCTCGTCCCTATGTGTGTGTGTTTTGTCATCTGAACACTGCACAAATAGCCCACTCAGCATGACCTACCCCTATCTAGATCCACCCCTGGTTCACACAACACAACCTCATTCAACAGCAGATTTGCAAGCTGGTGACATCACTCATTAACATGTTTATCGCCCAAACCCTCTCACTGACTTTCAGTCTAATAAAAGTGGCAAATCAGTCGCTGCGATGCAGGCCAGACTCACAGCTGATGTCATTTAGCAGTGCATGGGAAGTGTTGGTCACTGCACAGCATTTGCGATTTCTGGCCATCAGCTGCTTCATTAGAGTTGCATATTTTGTTTGTAAATAAAGCTGAAATCTCTAACACATGAAACTGCCAAGTCACCGTGCTCTTCAGAAGATGCTGATCAGGCTTGAACAGGTGCCACCTGTCAGCTGACAGTCCAATGCATTTTAATTTTGACATATTAGTATATAAAATGTTATTTACAGGTTCCTTTTTGCATAATGCAACACTGAGGTGTAACACAGTGACAGCTGCAACACAGTTTTCACCTACGTACATACACAAAGTTTGTCTGTTGTGCGAGAGTTAAGAGCTCAGAGTCATAGATTAAATTGTTTTGGAAACACTCTTTACTGACTCAGACTCTGGATGAGCGAGATGGGTCAAACAGCCTGCTGGTGATGTTATCACACCCAGATGAATCATGATGAATGAACAGGAATTATTATTCTTCAGTGCACAAGCATGTCCACACAAGTGCAGATAAATGTGAAACATAAATTAACTGTTGACAGATTAGGTGTTGGCATTTTTTCCTGGCTTTTTTCTTCTTCTTTTTTTTAGGGCGTTACAATGTTCTTGTTCACATAGAAACAGTAGAGCAATCAAACACTTTTATATCTGTTCCACTGCACATGTCCAGGCCATTTGATTCAGCAGCTGCTCAGCCAGACCACAAGTCTATATGTGTCTAAGATGTAAAAACAAAAGCTTTATTTTCACCATCCACCCTGCAAGCATTTTCAGATTTATTTACAGATGGCTTAATTTTCTGTGACCAAAGACCCAGAGTCACTATTGATATAAGGCCAGAATGGGGAGAAACACATGCCTTTAGAGATTTGATGCAGCCGTTGACTTGATGCGGATTTTACTTGCACTTCCCACAAGGTCATTAGGAGACCTGAAAGCAAAACAAAACATGCTTGTAACCTGTGCTTGTAAGGCACATGTTACATACACTGTTTAACCATACACACAGGTACCTGTGTTCAAAAACAGAGCTCATATTTTCACGAGGTGGTGCCTCCTGTGGTTTTAGTGAGATTTTCTGTCACATCAAAGCCAAAGAAGGACCAACAGCCAGACACTGTTGCACCATGACACCTTAACAGCCTCGTTGGGAACCAGAGAAAAAACTGGATCCCCAACCACGAAGACCACGGTGAATAATAACCTCTGGATGTCATTTGCACTTAGTATTGAATCAGTTTAGTTTGAAATGTAGAATAAGTAAAAAGCTCAAACAATGTCTTGCATTGAAACTTTCAGGGCTTTTTTTCTTTAGTTATATGGAAATTGAGACGATTCATCCAGTTTGTGTTGGAGCAATAAACTTGAGGCTGTGAATTCCGGTTTAAATGGAACCTCTGAATCCATCATTTTATTTCTGTGTGTGTCTGTGCACTCGTGCATTGGTATGCATATGCGCGTCTGCATATGTTGGAGGATAGGGAGTGGGACCCCAGAATACACTCACTGGAATGTAAAGTGTGTGTGTGTGTGTTTTGAGCAGGCCTGAGGGCAAGGAATGTCTCCCAGACTCACTGTAACAACTTTTAAGAGGCACGACCAGAGTGCGCGCATGTTATGAGTGACAGCAGGTGATGGGGGTTTGCCCCCTTAGGCTGTGCCTCAAGGCCTGTCCTTCCCTACACCACATGTCTTCAGGTTTGCTTATTCACAAAAAAACTACACACACACACACACACACACAGCGCCCTGTCTATCCCTTTCACAGTATGAGAGTAATGTGTGTGTTTTAATAGGTGTCTGCTTTATCTCAGCCAGAAGAAGTGAAAGAGTATCTCTGCTCCAGTCAATGAGCCTTTCATTCTTTGCTGTTCAGGTAGTGTTTGGACAACCTTTGGCAGGTGCTTAGTGGCGTTCTGCTCAGATGTGTAGCCTCTTTGTGCAGCTTGATTTGATTCAAACAAAAGCACTGCAATCACATTCAATTCATGTTCTGCCTTTGTGTTTTCACCATCTTTTACTTTTGTCTGTCTCAACATATCTACGTTTATGTCAACCCCAAAACTGTTTGAAGAGATGCTGCTCAGCCTCAGACCAGTCTGTTGATCCAGTCCAGTTCACACATAACATCTCACAATGATACTCAATGACACTTACTCCTGTCTTTTGTAATAATTTGGGAGATTAACATCAATAGTACAACAATGGATTTGGAATAAACAGATTGGCTGTTGTCATCAGGAAACACGGAGATTACCTTAGAATCTAGGTCAGGGCCTTCCTATATTACAGTTTCTTTGTTCAGAAAGAAGATCTCCTCTGTAATTTTATTTATGGGTCTGTACCATTTGTCCTGACAGAGGCATTTGGTAGCTGTGTTGAGCCACTGCCCTTTTTGCCCCATGAACTATGGCTCATATCATGCTGACTCCCATAGTTCCTCCATCTGCTATTTGTGCAAGAGTGTGTGTATGAAAGCGTCTCTTTGGTGCATTCAGTAGTGCTTTAAACATTGACAGTTTCCTCATCACTGTAAATTGACACCAAACTATCACCATTAGATTTCTCTGTTAATATCAGTAATTAAACTTGGCTCGATACCCAGCTATATCGGGTTTTAGTTGTTTTGCTGTCATTGCGCTCTCGTGTTTGTTTTGATGTGTTTCAATGACTGTGCATTCAAGCAGGATATTACCGTTCTCAGCTCTGCGCTCCAGACAGCTCTCTGTTAACTTGGTTTGTTTTGCTCCGGAGTCCAGCCTCGGTTACTTTACAATATTCTGTTGATCAAAAGACAGCTGTTAGAGGAGCTGTTTGTGCACATGTTTGTTCTCTTGCACACGTCTGCTGCACCATCCTTCGCACAGCTGCTTCAAGTTAACGGGAACCTGGAAGAAGCGTGCTTCATTCAAAAGTGGCACCTCCCTCTCTTTCTCTTCCCCCTTTTCCTTCCCGTTCGTTCTCTCGCTGCCCCCCCCATTTCAAACCAAAACATCCCCTGTGCACCGTTAATTCACACAGCCGTTAAGTCAGCTGACATGTCTGGAGGGAGGCCAGAGGTAATTCTACCCCAGGATCCAACCCCTGTCCTGGGCCTCTGCGTGGCGGGGTTCCCCTTGTGAGCTCTTCCCGAGTTCTTAGCCCTTGAATTGGGGCTGGGAAGAGCTCCACACTGTACCCCAGACTGAACTACTTATGAAAGTGATTTAAAAGATCCCTCCACCTTTTCCCAGGAGTGTTGTCCCTCTTCTGCTTCCTGCTCTCTTGTTGAGAAGAGAAGAGACTTTGGAGGTCAAAGGTTATTGGGTCATAATAGAGCTCTGCTGGTCAGAACCTGACACACTCAGACATTTTATTGTTCTTTTGTGAAATCTAACACTCTTTGAGCCAGTTTGTCATGCTCTCTACATTAAGATCTTAAATACACTTTGTGAAGAAATTGTTGAAAGAAACAGTTTTCTGCTGTTCCCATTCAGCAATTAATGCTTTAGTTAAAGTATAGATTCAAAGGGCATTGTTTGTATTGTGACTTCTCTCAAAGACCTGGAGCAGCTTTGTTTAGACTCAGGACCAGTAACCTTTAAACTTTAACCCTGTTTGAGCTGAGTAAAAAGAACACAAATACAAGAAAATGAATGTGTCTGGCTCCTCTCATGGAATCCTCTGTACAACTCTCTTCACTGTTTTCCTTTTTGGGACCTACAGTATGAGAAGATCAAGATGACCCATTGAGTGTCAGCATGATCAACAGTCACACAGTTTTTGTCTCCAGGAGCATTTCACCTCTCAAAGTTCCTTATATGCTGGTTGGAGCCTTTCACCGTTTTGACTGTCCTGTTTAATTTCACAGGGATGAAATGGTTGAGAGCCAAGTCGAATCTCTGCTGTGAAGTGTTGAACTCTGTACAAACTTCATTCGTCCACCCTGGGGAATTCAGAAGGACAGACGAGATTCAGAGATAAATTTGCTGTCTTTGGAGAGTTTCAACGAAACAACTTCTTCTTTCATTAAGCTTTACAGTTTTCCCTGTCGATCTTTCTCCATGTCCCACGCATTCAGATAAAAGAAAAGAAACAAATGGTTACTGACCAGGATTCCTGATGCAATTGACTGCCTTTTCTTTGCTTTAACTTTCAATCCAGAAAGCCCCAAGCATTTGTAGAATGTGTCCCCATCCCTGTGAGGGAAACTTGGAAGAACATTATTATTCTTCCACACACCTTGGAGCAAGTAGTTCGCAGTCTGGCTGGCTTCGTAACCCTCAGCAGGCAGTGATATGAGCAAAAGTGCCCTTCACAACGTCAACGCACTTCTGACAGTTAATTCACGGCTCACTATAGGGCAACAATGGCAATTCGGCGTGTTTAATGTGTTTTTGTTTGTGTGTGTGTTTGTGTCCTAAACCCCGGGGCCATTGCTGTCAGGGTTGTGCCTGTCAAAGGCACAACAGGGTTTCTCCTCTGTGATGGCCATTTAGGGATGTGACCTCCTATTGCACATACAGTCAACACACACTTACAGCACCTCCAGCTGATCCTGGTGGCAGATGGAATTAGCAGTAATTATGAGCTCGTTAACTCCAGCCTGTTCTGTAATCCCCTAATGCCCAAATACTGCTGTGTGTGGTGTGTGTGAGTGTGTGTGTGGGCGTGTGCATACATGTATGTGCACGTGTGCGCACAATGGACTGGCCAAGCAGCTTTCACACAATGTTCCATCGTACATCATGGAAACAAGGCAGAGAGGAAATAATAAATAATAGGGAAGAGGAAATAAAATTCTCTCTGTTGAGTGTGTACCCAAAGGCAGGCTGCCCACACAGTCGAGCTTTTAATTGGGTCCTGTCAATGATTTACTGTATGTGTTTAACAATACAGCTCAGCAGAGAACCTACATTGGGTACCTAATTAAACGCCATTTTCAGTGACAGATTTGTTGCTAATTACTCTACAAGTGCCCCAAGACTGCAATGTGCTTTCATTAAAAAGTGGTAGAATCAGTAATTTATCGGTGAGACTGAATGTCAACACAGCATGTATGGCAGTATTTCTTTTGATAAGAACATACCATGGCTCCAGAGAGCAGCAGATGGCTGCTACTTTATTGAAATAAGTGGCTAAAACTACATTTGCAATCAATCTGCATACACGGAGAGTGCAGTAACAGATTGGTAATTTATACTATGATCACCAGAGCTACAGTATGTCTGCACTGGTTGGATTCGACTATGTTATGTCTGTACTGGCATTATTTGTCAGAGTTTGAAGCTTTCAAGAGCTTATGTGGGCTGGACCTCCAGGGGGAATTCTTACATGGCCCAATATGGTGTTGCAGTGATGGATAGGCTAATCCTATGCAGGAGAAAACAGCATCTTAAAAAAATCAGTGTGACCTACAGAATTTTTTAAAATGCTAATCCCACTATTTTGATAACATGTCAATCTCTCCATTACTACTGCCTCCTTGATTGGAAAATCATGATTTTAATGGGAGAGCCTGCTATGCCTACAAGCTACAAAGGTGATGCACAGATCTGTGTGTGTGTGTGTGTGTGTGTGTGTTTCCTGGAGATAAGCTGCTGAAGTGGCCTACGGACCCATGGTGTTAACCATCTGTGCTCACTAGCTACAATTGTGCTCTTCTTCAATTTTGTCAAGTAATTGACCAACCGCATGTATTTGATGGGAGCTCGTGCTCATAGGGCATTAGGATTTTTATCACAAGATTTCTTCTTCTTGAATCTGCTATACTTGATGCAGCCATGTTGGAGAAAGCACTGATAATGGATGGGGCTGGCCGTGCTGCTCTCCCCCTGCAGATGAATAATTTTGTATGATAGAATTTGTGTTGTTGTTTGGTTAAAGTGACAGTATGAGAGAACCATACTCCCTGTTGGTTTCACAACCTGTTTCATGTGTCCAGACTGAAACATAAAGCAGACATAATTTCTGTTGAAATGCTAAATGGTTTACCACTTTTTCTTGAGATACTTTCTGAACATAAAAACATTTAGGCATCCTTGTGTGGTGAAATATAGTAGTTTGGTGGCAAGATGGTTAATCAGTCTATCTAAGATGCATTGTTTTTTATATATAGACAGATGTGTCATTCACTCCTGAGTTAAGATCAAGTCTCCTGCTCTTTGCTTCCTCTTAAAGCTCATCTAAGTTGTGTCTGCAAATACTCAAGCACAGACAGTGCAGCTCACCCAATTGCCATCTCTTGCGCCAGTCACACTGTCACATATTTATTCTTTAGGGATTATAATGACTTCAGCAGCCCTTTTATGTGTGCCCCCTCCGGTTTCTGAGCTGGCTGCCCAGTGCCAGTCTGGCAGTGCCCTACTTTCCATTTGCCTGAAAAGGCATCACTACAACCAGGAACCCGTCTGATTTTGCCATTTTGGGTTCTGCCATGTGACACTGTGGATTTTAATAGGAATGGAAAGTTCCTGTCCACTGTATGACTGCAGAAACACTTTCCATGCATTTATGCGAGTGAGATAGACGGTGTCCAAAATCATCCTGAGCAGGACACGTTTAACCCCGTGAGGTATCAGAAGTTGAGCTGCTGTCAGTTTCATCATTACATTTGTCTATCATTCACAAAACCTAGAACCTTTCTATCACTGCTCCTGTATCATTAAGATTGTTTCCATCTACCCTTTCATGCACATTTTTAATGTACATAAAAAATTGTGAAATTTGAGATTTGAAAAGTGTTTAAAAATAGCAAAAAACTTTTATAGTTGGTTGGAGAAGTTACGACATTGATAAAAATCAACAAAGCTCAATGAAAAGGGGTTTAACAAGTTAACCATGATGTACATGAAGTGTGTGACAGTCCTTGTATCCTCTGAGCTAACACCTTCCATCTGTCCCATATTCTCATCTTATCTGCTCCATATGGTCCGGCAGGTTTAATATTCATTTCCTGTCAGCTGCTGATTGGCCAGGTAGTTTAAGATGACATTACTACATGTTGATAATCATTTCTCATTGCTGGTCCAAGGCAATGTTCTGCTTCTGTTGCAAAGTGACACATCATTAGATAACAAGATTGGTAATGACACTATTGACCTTGCTATTGATTTGTTGTTTGTGGCAGGCTTTTGCAGTCCACTAATGTTCCCGATATTGTACATTGATTATTTATGAGGTAATTACTTAATTGTTTTTTTTATTAAACGACTGAGTGCAGAATAGTAACCACCATCGCTGTCAACTTCTGACAATGCAGCAATTCAAAAATCACTAGGTTGGAGATCATCAGCCTCACATTCCTCCAAATGGTCTTCATGCAGTCTTAACAAATGCTTGTTTAGATGGAACAGCTTATCAACCAATACTGTTAAGTCTGCTCCCTCACGCTGGCAGTACTCCAACTCCCAGTAAGCACTGCCCCCCAAAAACAAACCAAAAAAAACAACAACACAGTACTACCTCCTACCAGATCCACAGTATTTCTGTCACTTTTTTCTTCCATCCCTCAACCTCAGAAAGGTGAGGAGTGGAGTGCAGAGCTCTCTTAATTAGCAGCAAAAAAGACCATTCTCATTGAGATCAAAGCATCTGGCTTCATAATCTGAATCGTGAAAGAGCACAGAAACTTGGAAATAAAAGCTGGCTATTAAGCTCAGCAGCTGACATTCAACTTCTGTTGATAGCTCGTGAGGCTTGGTGTTTGTGTGGGTGTGTCTGCTCTCTCTGTGTCCTCTCTGCAGAACAAAGAAAATGGGGATGTGTTGTGCTGCATATCAACCACCATGACCTTTATTAATCCAATAAATGAAAGAGAAATATTCAAACCATTTAAAATATTCTCCAATGTGTAAGCTGAGAGATGATGAAATGTACGTTTACCCCAGACAGATGACAGAGGGCCTCACTGTGGCTTTTCTCTTTCGAGGTGTAGTTATAATGTGATGAGTGAAGACAGAGCAGGAAACCACTTGTGTGTGGTTGGCTTGGGGTGACAGAATACAGTGTCCATGTGGCATGCTTTCTGTTGCTGCATTTTGCAC
Organism: Psettodes erumei; assembly: GCA_016785225.1. Classification (NCBI taxonomy): domain Eukaryota; kingdom Metazoa; phylum Chordata; class Actinopteri; order Pleuronectiformes; family Psettodidae; genus Psettodes; species Psettodes erumei. Next base: position 1,668,667 of record JAFBJZ010000941.1, read on the forward strand.
ATGGTGCCCTGAAATAAAAATCCGCGGTTAGAGGTGGAGGTAGAGGTGAAGAATGAGTTTAATCAAGTGCATCTCAGCTTAATTGACATTTATTATGGCTTAAATCAAATCACCATCGATATCCATTTTGCTCATCAAATTACAGCCATGGGAAACCATTTTTTAGTGTCTTGATCCTTTCTCTCCAGCTGTGTCCTTTAACTTGAGGTCATGTCTAAAGTCACAAAAAGACAATGATATTTAACATCCATAAACAGTACATGCAGATGTGATTCATGACCACCCTTTAATTTTAACGAACTACATTCATGCAGTTTCATAAACCACTGTTTCCTCCATTACATCTTGAAGCTTTTTAGAGGAAGCTGCACCAGTCGGGCTAATTAAAATGAATATAAATGTGACAGGGAAGCGGCTTGACTAAAATGGTGCTTGCGGTGAGACACTAGCTATTCTGCGAAAGGGCTGATGTAGATGAATTAGTGCTAATATTACCCTCAGCCGCTGCAGCTGCTGCCGAAGAATGAAAAAGATGAGGCGGAGCGAGGGGAGATTACGGCAGCAGATTTCAGCTGCTGCTGTTAAAGGAAGGAGGGTTGGAGCTGATTGAGGAGGGAAGAGGAGGTAAAAGGAGGCAAGTTGGTGGAGGTATGGCAGAAGAGGTGAGAGACAATCCTCTCGAGAGTCCATTGTGTCCTGAGAAGTTGAGCAGGTTCCTCCACGTGTCATCGGCAGCACTTCACTTTCCACTGTGGCTCCCTTTGTTTCATAGTGGTCATTTCAGTCCAGTCTTCTCTCCCCTCATACCACTTCACCCTGTTCTCTTGAGTATCCTTGTCTTTCATCGCCCTCTTTTGAAGCTCATTCTTCCTTTTATCTCACCCAGTAGAATTGATGGAGTGCTTTAAAGGAGCTGGATGACAGTGGATCTGGAGTAGCTGGATTTTGGTCCACACTGATTGAGGATATCAGGTTATGGCAGGGAAATGAGAAAATTCTCTTTCAGGCAAAAACCTTTTGGACTGACATGGGCAGATAGTGTTCCAAGACTTTCAACCAATATCTTCTAAAGTCTTTTGGGACTTGAGAAAAGATTTCCTACTCACAGAACCGAGAAAGTGAGTCATTGAAGATTGACTGAACATAATTTTAGCCGATCAGAACTGAAGGCTTTCTAACTTACTGCCAGCATAGTACTGTAATTCAAACACACATAGACAAACTCCAACACAGACTTATGACCCCTAATGTCTAATGTTTTAACAATTTTATGAACCTGGGTCAAATGCATTGTTTCACTCAATAAAAATCTCATAGAGAATAGAAACATCACTGCAAGTGTCAAGATTGAAATTGTTTATTGGTCTAGTAATATGAATATAAACAATATACTATACTACTACTACTAAAGTGAAAATGCAAATGTAGCCAGTACAATCCCACAAGAAGATTTTTGTACTTGTCTGAAGAAATTTAATGTTTTAGCATTTCCCATTGAGACAGAAAGACTGAAAGTGAATCTCAGCTCTCTGGGTGTGTCGCATTTAATCTTAATGTGGCACATATACAAGGGAATGTGACAGCCACTTCAGACATAAACTCTCCTTTGCTCTTTTTTTGAGTCCAAGATATCAAGAGGCTAGACGGGGAGGGCTTTCCCTTTCACCCCTCTCCCTCTGATCCCCGCTGTCAAGTCCCCCAGGGTACAATGTGACCCATACAGGCACCCAACCGGAAGGCCCAAACTGCCTCTACGGGGCTACAGTATATATGACCTGGATAGGCTAACCCCACCCTCTTATCTTGCTTTACAGTGTAGTGTGATGTCAGTCTGGGCTATTGACCTTAATGAGAGAAAAAAACACCCCCCTCACTTCCGAAACGTGACCTATTTAATGTATACAGGCGAATGTGCACCAATATAAACACTTCACACACGCTCCTCTTCTCCCCCTCATCCTCATTCCTGCAAGTGATTGTGACAAACTACTCTAGATGACAAACTTGTTCCAATTATTTCTTGATGTTTATGTAGCTAGATCTTTCACATCACTGCAGATATATTATTTGAGTTATTGAAGGCTGGATTTCTGACAAGAAAAGTTCAGTCACAACTGATTTCTTAAATGAAAAATCTGCCGAATTAATTCAGTTACAGTCTGAATTTCTTGAATTCAGTCATTCATTTGTAGCAGTTTTTAAAATATGAAGTGAACAAATTGTGTCCTAGATCACATGTTAGGCATACAGTAAACTAAAACAGTCCTCAAAAAGAATGACTAAAATATTTCTAATAAAAAGAAAATAAAATCAATATAGAAATAAAGTGATTGAAATGGTGATGGAATAAGTGGAATATAAGATGATAAATGCATGAAAACAGAAATTTGATTAAAAGCCAGATTAATTAAGTATGTTCCATGTGACTGATATGTAAGTCTATAGATGTCATTGCTTTAGATATACAGAGGTAACCATTGCAGAAGCACCCTAAACTGTTTAAGTGAGGATTTTCTCAAAAAAAAAAAATCTTGGGGAAAAGACAAAACGACAAAGCTCATGTGTGCTAAGTAGAGAGGCTTCACAGTTTTGGCACAGACTTCCGTCCTCAGCACTCGTTGGTCCATGCATCAATGTATATGTTCTTTAGTGCTATTTTTGTGTGTGTGTGTGTGTGTGTGAGTAGGAGGATGGGGTGTTGTCAAGTTCATGTCAAGAGAGAGCTCCAAATTTCAGTTTGCCAAGATTTTGCAGTGTGAAAATGAGGTATATAGAGCAGCCAGCTTTCTAAACGAGGGCTCTATAAATATTTAATCAAAAGACAAACTGGAAGACATGGAGCCCAGTGAGCCAATTGCTGATGTAACCAAGCTTGTGGAGCTTGGGCATATCATGCACTGAACACATATGAGGAGATATCTGACACAGATTGCTTCGTTGTCTAAGATATTCCTGGGTATGAGAGCATGTGGTTGTGTGTCATACTTGATCCATCCCTGTAGAGATTAGAAACCACAATTAGCTTCTGTATGCCACTGGAGGACACTCCCAACCACTGGCCAAATTCGTACACCAAATATAGGAGCACACCTCTACCATCCCTCTGCGTTTAGTGCAGTAACTGTATAAAAAAAATGGATGATGTAGCACCACTTCCTCCCACTATACAAAAAGAAAATGAAGCCAAAATATCGCAGATACAGGTGCTGCCATCTTGCTTTGGTGATGTGACTGCCAATTAAACCTGAATTTATAAGTAAAATTAACATTTGAACATAAATCAGCATGATAAGAATTACCTGAATTGACTGAAACCTAATAACAATAACAGTCTTGCATTCAATGCAGATAAGTTGTTTCAATGTTGATGAAATAATACTTTTGTCAATGATGTTTTTTTTGTCATTGTTTCTTGTAGTTGGGATGAGAGCAGTTCTATCAGCAGCGGTCTAAGTGACGGCTCAGACAACCTGAGCTCTGAAGAGTTCAACACGAGTCCCACTCTCAACTCCCTTCCCTCTACTCCCATCAGCTCCCGCAGAAACTCGGGCATAGTGGTAAGTAAGCACATGTGAGCAAATGCACAGCATACCCCCCCCCCCCACACACACACACACACAGAGCTGTCTGACACAGATGAATTAGCAGCGGGTGTGTGTTGGATACCACAGTATTGATTAAGGTTTTAATCCAGTGAAGTATCGATTACATGCTGAATGATGTGTCATACACTCTGGAAGTACACACAAATACACAAAGCAGGAAGCAGGACAATGCCATCAGAGACAAACCCTGATTAAGTATTCTATGCACATAAATAATGTCTATCACATCTGAGGTGATCAGTGTATGCCGCAACACCGACAATGCATGCTGCACAGCTGCATTTTCACCGTTCATTATGTTTTATTCTATTAAGGCCCTTTTCTTTTCTTTTTTTAGTCTGAAAAATATCAGTGTAACTATAGATGAAGTTGCTGGTCTCTGATCTACACTAATCCATAAAAAACAAGAAAAACAGTACTCTCTCTTCTCTTCAACTCTCAACTCTTCCCTAAAATCCCACATGTATGCCACCTGATGCAGTTAATCCAGAGACTGTGGTTTTGGCTCAGTTCAGTATTATAATTAGCTTTACTTACTGGAGTTTGAAATAACTGTCCTGAGTGATTACATATATTCTCACAATAATACACTGAAGTGCGCCGCAGTACTGTGGTCTGAGCATGGAGGATTTGGGACTTATGACCTCAGTGCTTCAACAGTCCTGTTTACAGCTCTGTTTGAGTTTCTTTGGGATCCATCTGTAGCTATATGGGTTCCAGACACTATAGATGTGAGTGTGTGTGTGTGTCTGAGTGTTTGTGTGGTGTAAGTGTGCGGTTTTTTTCTTAGCATGTCATATTCAGGTCACACCTCCACAATTTGGGAAATGTGTAGTGGTATGTAGTGGGATTTTAGAGTGAGAGATACTGCGGAACACAGAGGGGGTTAGAGAGAGAAAAAATCTGTGTAACCATAGTAACCAACGTGCATAGATGCTCAGAGTGTGGGTCTTTGTCTTTTCCCGTGTAAACCGAAGGACAGGTCTAGAATGTGGCCACCGACACACACACACACACACACACACACACAGGGCCATCTGCAGTCCTGCATCCAGGCCAGCGAGCTGGAAGAACCGGGGCACCTCCGTCCACGCCTAGTTGCAGGAGTCATAGCAACCATTACCCCCTATGGCATCATTGCCATGGCAACCAACCATCACATCATCATGCACCCGACATTGTCTAATACCCATGGCTCCCTGTTCTCTCACCATGCTCAGATAATGTTTTCTTTTATGGTTTCTCTTTGTCTACATGTCCTGAAGCCATTTGGCTGTTTTTCTCCTCTGTGTTACTTATTCCCATTTTGCTCCTGTTGATTTAATTTCCTCAAAAGCCAACTCCAACTTAACATACACTCCCTTTTTTCTTCCCCATGTCGTGTAATATACTCAATAGGGAAATGAGGTTGAAGGAGAAAGGGGTGCACAAAGAGGACCTGTTTGAGAGAGAGAGAGAATCAAAGCCTGAAAATGGTGTATGTCAGTGATACAAAAACAGGATTTCCTCATTTCTAAAGGGAGATGAACCAAGTACTCAAGTTAATAAACCTTGTCTTTCCCACTACCTTTGTGTATGTGTGTGTGAGTATCTGACTATCTATTTCACTGTCCATCTGGCCAGATAGATGTGTATCTCACCATCCCCCCCCCCCACACACACACACACACACACACACACACACACACACACCACTCTGTTTCAATAATCAGGGAATGTGTGTAAGGAAATGACAATGTTTTATCAACGAGGTCTGGTCAGACAGGAGCCCACACACACACACACACACACACACACACGAATGTGATGCGAACCTGCCCACGGGGTCTATTGGTTTTAATAAAAAAGGAATTCAGCATGTGAATCTTCATGAAAAACACTGGGTGCAATGTCCTGAACTGGCATACACACACACACACACACATCAAAACATACACATACACAGGTCAAGCTTCACATTCACATGCTTCCTGATGTATTGTGTAACAATTGGTCCTCTACAGGGGGCGTGTAATCTGCCTTTATGAAAACGAGCCATATCCGTCCTTGTGAATCCTCCATAAACAGTCCTACACACTTACATTGGCATTGTGTGTTGCATGTATTCATCACACACATACAGAGAAGACCTTGACTCAGTAGTGGCCCAATTTTCACATTTTTATTAGTCTGACATTTGGTATTCTTCCTTACTGGATTTTTGTTAGGCTGTTCTGATTTGTCTGTGTAGGTCAAGTGGGTGTGAGTCTTTGTGTCAGATCTAATACTTGTGTGGTACTGTGTGGTGTGTATGTTTGGTACATAAGTGTGTGTTTGCTGGGCAGCCTCTCCCCTTGTCTCTATCCACTTCTCTTTTGAAGTGTTCAAACAGAGCATACAATAGGATTTGGACTGGGGGAGATGAGACATCAGTGAGTGACTTTTTATATTGACTGGGTCAGACGTGTTTTTCTGCTCCAAGACACATCAAGCTGAGACAAGCAGAGTCTGAGACTCAAACTCAGTTGCACACCTCATCAAATGTCTGTTTTCCAAATTTAATCTGGCAAAATAATCCAAACGGAGGATCCACTTACAAACTTTTTCTGGAGCATTTAACAGTATCTCATGGACACACAAGCCTGGTGGCTGTTATGATTTCATCCAAATGTAGGATATGGTTAACTTAACCAGCCTATGCCCATCGCTTAAGTTTTCCTTTGCCACACACACACACACACACACACACACACACACACACACACACACACACACACACACTCATAACACAAACACACAAAAATTAAATCATAAAGGTAATAATTGTCACTGGCACAAAAACCTCAGTGGAACAGGTGCTTCTCAATAAAATCCATCTGCAGTTCTTTATTTGAGCACTGTAAACCTTGTTTTCTCCCCCATTGCTTCATTCTTTGGCAGCCAAGGTGCCATGATGGTTATGCTGACTTTTGTTCAGCCTTGGAACTTCCAAGACTTCCAAACAGCCTGCCACAGACATAAAAATTAATATTGTCTCACACACTTCTTAAACACCTGCTCAACACAGCATCTTTCTGTCTGTTTTTCTCTCTCTAGATGCGTACGGATGCAGAGAAGAGGTGTCTGGTGGAGAGTGGTCTGTCCTGGGATACTGATGATGCCAAACCCAGTCGCAAGAGCCAGGGCAGCAGTGTCTATGACACGGGAAGTCTCAAGTCAGAAACAGCCAATAAATGGAAAAAGACAAAGCCACAGGGGGAGGGATTGGAAGGAGGGAAGGGCGAACTGAAGAAACCTCAAACTCTGGGTCAAGGAAATGTGTTGAAGAAAGGAAGAAATCCACCTGTGGGAGTCACATCCCCAATCACCCACACCTCTCAGAGTGGACTAAGAGTGGCAGGTAAGTGGAGAAACTCACACACACAGGCACGCACATTGTGGTGTGGCTAAACTTGAAATGGTTTCATAACCTGAGCAGACTGACACATTTTGCTGGCTGTCTTTTAATATTCCCCTGTTTCTGGCAGTTCCACACCCACACACAGTCACAGACACACTCTCTGTCTTTGTCCCACACATTCATCCACAGCTGCAGCCTACCCTCTGGGCCTTTAGAAAGTGGTGCCATGTATCAAACGCCCATCACCACCCACTCCCTTCCTGCCAGCCAACCACACACACACACACACACACACACACACACACACACACACACACGCACACACACTGACCAGCAGTGTTTTTTTCTCCCTATTGGGCCAGCCGTTTCTATCCAAGCTTTATTTTTGTGTCTGACAGAGAAAATTTATAGTACCACGATAAAGGCCTTGTACCCAAAACAACTGGACCACAGGCACTGTGCATTTGTAAGTGTGTGTGTGTGTGTGTGTGTGTGTGTGTGTGTGTGTGTGTGTGTGTGTGTGTGTGTGTGTGTGTGTGTGTGTGTGTGTGTACAGACAGGTCTGATATTGTGCCAAACTCACCCATCACACTTAACACAAACACACACACACACAATAGTGAGGATTGTGCAGCTGCCATTTAGGCTCACCATCTGTGTGCTGTTTATGTACGGGCACATACACACACACACACACACACACACACACACACAAACTTACACACATATAGACAACCCAAACAACAAGGTATTAGTTGTGCTTTTGTATGCCAATCTAGATAGGCAGTATCTGTGTAAATAGTCCTCTTTCTGTGGGACTGTCCTGTTTGCGTTTCCAGCTGTTGAAATTAAAGATATGCCAAACAAGTGCATTGAACCAGTCTGTGATCTGTGTGCCAGGCTGTTGTTGTTATTGATATCAGCCATATGAATCTGCTGTCAAGGCTACTCAGTCTGTCACAGTCTCAGGCTCTAATTTATCAGATGATGAAGTTCAGTGAAAGCAGACTGGAAAAGGTTTTTGTTGCTCATGAATGTTGAGGAGTTCATGACTTCAACCAAATAAGGGGTAGACACTCTTAGATAATTAAACAAGTCTTCATCACTCACGCTTGACGTCAGTTGATTGCTGAACTTTGGCACAATTGTGTGCAGCGTTTCAAAGGATAGACGAGCCCTGTGTCACAGTTCTATAATATATAGTATATTCAATACACTAACCCTAGTATGATTTTAGCGTATATATCTATAATACTGGATTATAAAAATATGTGTTGATCATTATTTTTCTCTGGCCAACTAAACATTTAATGATGATTTGTTGCAGGACTAATTTTTATTGTTTTTAACAAACAGAAAATGATTCAGTGCACAGTAATAGCTACACTGTCTTCATTCCACACACACTTTTTTCTTATTGGATGTAAACGACTTCATATCTTGTGTTATAAATGTAAATTATTTACTTTATAACAATTTTTTACTTTATAATTATAATTCTACCACCGCTACCTCTATTTACCTTATACTTACAGAATCGATCATCGATGGTCAAGCAACAGCTGGTGTAGTGTGTCATTCAGATTGTAAAACCATCTGAGATAGATTTGTTATTTGGGACTATAAAATTGAAACTGACTGGATTTAATTACTGCCAGTTAAAGTTAACAAGGAGATACTATAATGTCACAAATAAATACTTTTTTTGGCTTACTGAATGTTAGTTGAGCCTTGAAACCACTGTTCCCTAATAATGTTCATTTTTTTCAGCTTTGAGCCTCACCTCTATTTCCCTGGTGTACTGCATTATGGAAATAAAGTGAAGTTGTAGTTTGGAATGGGGACACAATACAGGTGTTCATCACTCTCAGATCTGAGCAAATGACTGATGGTGGTCATTTCTCTTTATTTCCTCTTTCACAAACACACTTGAAAATGCATTCAACCACCTTTCTGCAACAAACGTTCACTTAAGTCCTGCATACACACAAATCAACACTGATAATGTATCTCAACAACCACAAACATGAACACGCGTTGAAGCTGTGAGGTCAGCAGTCGGAGGTCTAGCAAGTCTAGGAATGAGGCAGCTTGAGTTTCTATATCTGCATGTACAGTTTAAATACATCTTCATTTCCAAACTTGTCTCTTTCCACTGCTAACCTCAAAATAGAAGAAGAAAAAGAAGTGAAGAAGAATTTAAATGAGCAGTTATAAACATTTTATGCAAAGGGTTTCTCTGCCTCTCTCTTTCTAATTCATCTCCTCAGACATGCAGTGATTCACGGTCTCTTCTATACATGTCTCCACAGCTGGTGTCAATATATCAGTCTTTATTCATGTCAAAATGAATCAAAACGCCTGGGATTTGTCAGTGTGTGTCACAGGCCAACCGCGTGACACTCAGCAACCTGATGGTCTTGGAACAGGCAACTTTGGCGGTTATATGACGAATTGAGTTTATGACTTGACATGTAAACCCAATTTTCGCATTTACAGAAGAACTCCCAGCCTAATGTGTTGTCAGTGTCACATTCCTATAAGATCTGATCACGGAGAACTGTGAGTGTGTGTGGTATATACATGTCTGCCCTTATGTGTGCGTGTGTGTGTGTGTGTGTGTGTGTGTGTGTGTGTGTGTGTGTATGTGTCTTTTGCGGGTTTATAAATACGCTTAAGTGACTCCAGATGTCCCCGGGCAGCACACCGGTGGGTCTCATTCGACAGCAGTTCTTTAACTCTGTTAATGCCTTGTATATAAACCTCTCATAACAACTCCCATTAGATACAAATTAAGAGCGTGAGTAGTGTGGACTTGCACTTGTGTGGGTGGTACATACAGTGCACATGTGTTTAATAGACTGTTTTTTCTCATAATAACTTCCAAACACATCCAATTAATTTGCCAATGACCCCCCACACACACAGACACACCCGCACCCTGTTCCACCAAGTCATCTTTCACTCCGCCCTCTTTCCCCAAAGAGTCTTCAAGAGTGGAGAAATTCAGCTACGCCGGGTGTTTCATGCAGTTTCGTGCCCACAGACACGCTTCATGAACTTGAACACCGGTTTTCCACAGCCATGTTGCGCATGTTAATCTCAGCCCTCTGACACACAGACATGCACTTACTGGAAAGTCAGAGAGAACTATTTTAGTTCGTCGGGATGGAAAAGAAGAGTAACTACATGATAGCAGCGCGTGAGAGGGTGAAGCTGGATGTGAGTCTGGCCTATACATCGTCTGTCTGCTCAGACAGGGATTTGCTTTTATCAGCTGACAGTCAGACCTTGTAGGTGTTCAGATTAGATATCATGACCTAATATGGCTTTGTTTGTCTGTCTCACAATGAGAGACTGTTAGTCTGTTCAAGTTACTCATCAGTGTTTTTTTTCTTTCCTCCTCTACCTCTCAAGGTACAGTAAAGTCAGACGGGAAGCCCATGGATAAATCTCGTTTAGCAGTGAAGACCTCAGGTCTTCAGCGCTCCTCTTCTGATGCTGGTAAAGACCACCGGAATGGTACCAGTATTGGAGAACAACGTAAACCTCCATCTGGCCTGGTCAGGCCCTCCACTGGTGGAAACTTTGGCTTCAAGAAGCCCACAACAGCTACCAGTAATGGGACAACCAATACCAGTACGCCCACTGTGATGAGCCCAGGTGGCAGTGCCATACCCAGTGGATCTGCAACTGTGGGGAAGGTTCCCAAAACATCGGGTATTCCTGTCAAACCGGGGGCTGGTGGTGGTGGAGGACGTAAGACAAGTCTGGACGTTTCAAGCAGTGACCAGAGTGGTTTCCTGTCCCCAAATGCCAGGACATCACTCCAGTACCGCTCTCTGCCTCGCCCTGCCAAGACAAGCACCCTGACTCTAACCCGGCCAAGCTCAGCTCGCCCAGTAAGCACTACCATGGACACAAGCTCTGGACTGATCAAACCGTCCACCGCAGTGACCCAGGGCTCGAGGCTCAAAGAACCCGCCTCAGGGCTTGGTTCTGGAACAGGGTTGAGTAAGGCAGGGGGTCGTGGGATCCCAAGTCCCAGTCCTGTCAATCAAACAGACAGAGAGAAAGAGAAAGAGAGAGCCAAAGCTAAAGCTGTAGGATCCGACTCTGAGTGTGGAGGTGGGTCTCTGAAGGGCAGCCCTGCTCAGACCCCCTCAGAGAATGGAGGGAAGCTACAGGGACTGAGACCTCCCAGCAGTGGTAAGGGCATAGAGCTGCCCTCACCCAACACACACAGGTACCAAGGTTCCTATACTTCAATATAAAATTTACAGGCAGTAATTTCATAACAAATGTACATATTTTCATATGCAAAAGAAAGTATGAATAAGCATTTGCTTCAACATTTTCTGGTATTGTCTTTAGATTATCTGGGGTGCGCAGTCTGGCAAAGCCACCATCCATGGCCCAGCTTGACAAGCTGAACTCCAACAGCCTGGAAGTGGGGGTGCAAGACTCCCTGCCTCCAAAGATTCCTCCCTACTCTAAGCTCCAGGATCTCGCTAGCTCAGCAAGCAGCTCCACTAGCCCATGCCTGACTCCAAGCCCTGCCCCAATACTCAATGTGAACTCTTCGGCCTGTTTCACAAGCTCTGGGATAGGTCTGGGGCCCAGACAGGTCTCCTCACTCGGGGTTGAAGGGAGCGGAGGGAGCACCTCTCCCCTGCTCTACCCCCGTCTGTCTGGTCTGCATCGGAGCATGGAGTTGCTGCCGCTCCAAATGAGTCTAGCCCCAGAGCCCCAGGAGAGAGCAGAGAGGGAGAATTTGGTTAGAGGCTACACCACCATAGAGTCCAGCGACAAAGAGAGACAGGAGGACAGGGGCCCTCCTGCCACCTGGAGCTCTGGAAGTAAAGTCTCGCTGACTGTCATAGACAGGTGAGTTCAATTCTGCTGAAAGATTACGTTTAACAGTGTGTATGTTAAATCTGATCACATCGCGCAGGTATGCATGCAGACATTTTCTGTCATCCATATTTCATTACTATTGCCATGTAGCTCCACCTACTGGTTTGATGAGGAACTATTGTTGTCACACATTGGAGCGGGCAGGTGGAAAGGTGATTTGGTTGACATGTGATGACAAAATACTGTGCATACTGAAAGAGATATGGAGTTTTTTGACAGCAGTAGCAATAATGAAGAACAAGAAATGACACCTGTTTACAGATATAAAAACAAGAAAACAACAATCCACAAAAAAGAAAACACAGATTGTGGAGATGTCTCAGATTTAGCCCAAGGAATCATATATCAGAATATATTTTGATAACACTATTATATTATCATATTATATTAATATTACTTACCTGTCCATGTGTGAGTGTGAGTATATCTGAAAAACAGAAACAAAGAAACATAACTACTTGCATGTTACTTGCAAACAAGTAAATGCAACCACATGGATGCACACGCCAACCATATGCAAACACACACACACATACGGGGGGTTTGCCATGCTGCAATTACTACAGGACTATTATCAGTGTTGTACTGGCCCTGCTGACTGAAGTCATAATTACCAGCCTGACACCAGCTGTCTGCCAGTCTTACTGTGCTTCTTTGTGTCCGCTGCCCGTTCTTGAGGGTTTAATAACTGCCTACACCAGTGGTTAAATAATGACATTGTTTCATTTCTACAGTTCTCAGAGAGACAGAAACACACTGCCAAAGAAAGGTCTAAGGTAAGCTGACACACAGACATACAGCTACATGCTTCACACACACTCTCACACACTAGACTGTGTGTCAGGCAGTGATTGCTGCCGAATGCCATTTTGGCAAGTAATTGCACACATACAGAGATCCCAAGATCTGCTATGAATGACAGACTGTTAAGCCTGCCTGTGGGACTATTAGAGACCAATCTGTTTACTTGTACTCCAAAACCCTGCCTTAATCCCCTCAAAATTGAATCTTATTTGTTTCCTACTGGCAACAATTTATGCATCTTTACAGTAAGTTTCTATACCAGTGGTAATCTTCTGAGTAATGTAAAGTCTATGCAGTGCACTGCCATGTAAAGGTTTCAGGTGGGGCAGAGCATTCAGTCATTATTGTTTAAGTGTTATTTTCTATTTTGTATAGTGTATAATCATGTTGAGATGTGGTGGTTCACAGTAGAGCTGCAGCTAATGATTACTTTCATTATCAGTCAGTCAGATGTTACACAGCTTTGCTTTAAAAATGACTAAAGTGGACTGACCTCAAGTAAAAATTTCTGTTGATTGACTACTCAAGCAACTTAGGTGTAGTTCTAGTTGTAGTTGTACAGTTATCATTCTAAAGGTATAAAACCCTATTGAGTTTTACAAATTTCCAGCATATTTCCAGGGTTTTGAGTAGAGGATTTTCTGCATAAAAAAGTAATTGTATGTGTTTTTGTCATTTTTCAGAACTCTTCTTTCTTTGTCTTTTTTTTTGCTGTGTTCTCTTTCCAGTAGCTTTGAGCCTGATGCCCTCAAATGTTTGTTTGCAAAACAATGAACTATACATTAATTGTAATGCATAACAACATGTTTACAATGACTGACATTTTCTTTGTATACTACGAGTAAACTAACTTTTACCTCATCATAACTGACTGATTTTGTCCCCTCTCTCTGTGTAGTTTCAGCAGTACCTCCCAGGTTGAGGATGAAGGGAAGGAGAAAGGAGAGAGGCGGCACTCTCATACTATTCTCAGTATGACTGACTCACTCACTCTTCCCCTGCTGTCCTCACCCACGTCCCTGCCCCGCACCTCAAAGACCAGTATGGGTAAGTATATATGTGTAAGTCCCCTCTATAATATACTGACTAGAATAATGCTACAGTAATTGCGTATTTGTTTAATTTCATGTATAACATTGGTAAATGTCTTTCCCTCAACCCCTCTGGTTTCTTGCTAGTACCCAGCCCTGTCGGTGGACCTCCGAGGATGACTCGATCCAACAGTATCCCAACACATGATGCCTCTATGGAGCTGTATGGAGCGTCTCCACTGGGCAGCACGCTGTCACTGGCTGAACGTCCCACGCAGCATGGGAATGGTTCGCTCTGGTTCCTTCAGAGACAAGGAGTCCGATGAAGGTGAATCCACTGAATTATTTTTTATATCCGTGTTATGATGTTCTGTTTGGTGTTGTTGTGCAACACTGTTTCTTATTCAGCTTCTTATTGGTTTATTTGTTTCTCTTTTCAGTTCACGGGTCCGTACTCTCCCTGGCATCCAATGCCTCCTCGAGTTACTCCTCGGTGAGTGTGGGCGGCATGCAGACTCAGGTAGATACGGCTCAGTATGTGGTCTGGTGTGTATTAACTGTCTGTATGAGTGAATGCATGCGTGGATGTTTGTGCATGCAGTGATTGTTTTTTCTCGTTTCACGCTTTGAACAGTACACACTAGAGACAAGACTTCCTCCTTTGGTATGCCCTGCACCTTTTTAGCCTCTTCTCCTCCTGTCTCCTCCCCTCTCCTGTTCTCCTCTCCTCTCCTCTCCTCTATTCTCTGTCTTTTCTAACATCTTGACTTTTATTCCCCCTGCTTCCAAAGGCTGAGGAAAGGATTCAGGGAGAGGTAAGTATTTCCTTTCCTGTGCTTTCTTCCCCTCTGTCTTATCAAATTTCTTTGACTCCATCACTCTCATCTTTGTTGTCTGTGGAAAATGGTTGCCATTCATTTCATGAACTAAACTAAGTACTCATGTAATGTCAGATGTTGTCAGCTTTACTTACCTTGGTTATTTACATAATACAAAATTCTCTGTTTTTCCTCACAGCAAATTCGCAAGCTGAGGAGAGAGCTGGAATCATCCCAGGAGAAGGTGTCTAACCTGACCACACAGCTGACAGCGAACGTATGTACTAGTTGTCTGCTAAAATCATTATTTAACATGACAGTGACTATTTGCATAAAATATCATACAAATCTTTTTTCTTAGATTAGATAGTACATATCTCAAGATTTCCCCAGAAAAAAAGCAAGCACTGAAAAATATGGGAAAATACCTAACTTACCACCACTGGCGTTTCAACTTTTTAAATAAAAAACAAATGAATAAAAAGACAGCGAGGCACTTTCAGCCATATGGCAAAAGCAACTATGTCTGAAAACAGTAGATTCAACCAATGTGTAGATTAAAAAAGAGGCGAAAAACACCACTTCATGCAAGCAGGTTAATCTATTTGTGTGACATTTTCATGTCATCATTTAAGATACAATATGCAACCTTTTACCCAGAGGCAAATGAAGAATTAGTAGCTGCCCCACCCACTAATTTTACACCCCAATGCTTGTCACTCATCTTGATGAACTGTCCACCTCAGTGACACATGCCCTGAGGCTGAGGTAACTGATACTCATGAAGACACCATCAGTGTTGGACACGGGAGAGCAGGCAAAGAAGGAACAGCTTTTAATTGCCCTTTTTCATGTTTGGAAGAAGTTTTGGTAAACATTTAATCTTTGTTAGTGCATCATAGACTGACAGTTTCTTCTAATGTAAAACAAAAATAATTGCATAGAACACAAAAACCTCTTTCAGGTTAGTGTATGAGATGGGATTTTAGCTTTGCTACTCAGTGGGATCAGACCTTAAACCTCTTCCTTTCACATTTTATCCATTCATTACCTTCTTCACAAATTCTCTCATACAAGGCGAGGAATTTTCCCTTTGTGCAAAACAGAGAGAGATACAGGAAAGAAATTTTAAATCCAAGTTATGGTTTGTCAATCATAGATCATTTCTGTGCAGCCTCAGCACATTTTTTATCCATGTGGGTCCTTAATAATGCTAACCTCCTCCTGAACCTCTCCCCAAGTCACTTAGTTTAGCCACAAACACACACACACACACACACACACACACACAGGTGCCTCGCCCTTTCTTTTGTCTCTGCAAGGTTGTCTCTGAATGACCACCCTGTCAGCATTTCACTGGTCCAAGTGGTCCATGAGTTCATGCAATACACATCAATCAAGTGTGTTTCTTCCCCTGAGCTTTCTTTTCTTACTGTTTGACCTTATTATGTGAGGGAAGTGAATAGGCAAAACACATGCATGGGTGATAATATAATTGGATTAAAAATGGGCTCTATCCATTATTTAAATGTATTAATATGTTGTAGAAAGGAGAATAGAAACTCTCCTTGTCTCCTCCTCTTTCGTCCCATGAGCTAAAATAGATGTGTGTGTGTGTGTGTGTGTGTGTGTGTGTGTGTGTGTGTGTGTGTGTGTGTGTGTGTGTGTGTGTGTGTGTGTGTGAGAGAGAGATAGTGAGAGAGAGAGATTTGGGAGGTGGTAAATTTTCCACAGGAGGCATCCTGTAGAGCCATTTTGTAGTTAGCTTTTTAATACCTTTTTTACAAGGAAGAAAAAAATGTAACATCTGTTCCTGAATGGGTGTAGAGTTCTAGTTAGTGTCCTTGTGCTTCTTGATATTCTTTCAGAAATAAGTAATGACAAAGTGTATCAGTACACTGGTATGAAATTTTAGCTTGCATTTTTGCTCTTCAATTCATGTTTCTTCTTTCCCAAACAGGCAAATCTGGTGGCTGCCTTTGAGCAAAGCTTAGCACTGATGACAACTCGGCTTCAGAGTCTGTCACTAAGCCATGAGCAGAAGGTAACATCACCCACCATGCATCCACACTTTTAAATACACACAAGCCTGAATTCCTGCTGCATTCCACCATTGTGCCTGTCTGGTGGAGAGCGAGCTAAGGGGAGGCAGCATTTGTACAAACATGGAGTGAGGTGACTTTGATCACAGCCTGCAGTAAAAAGCTAAATGGAGGTGAGAGGCCCAGGTTGCAGGTTCCACCGGGAGCGTTTGTGTGAGAAGAGAACAGCAGATCAATAAAAAAAAAATCACAATAAGCTCAAAGTGCACACAGTTTGCACATGTGCTCACAGCAAACATTGCATTCCTGCATTCTTCTGCCTTTGTATCAGTTTCGTGTGAATAAACCGATCAGCGCCTGAGGCGGTGTTCATTGTGTGTGTGTGTGTGTGTGTGTGCATAAAAGTGAGGAGTCGCTCTCGCTGCTTCATGCTTTGCTGCTCCCCCTGAAAACCCCGTCTAGACCACTCGAGAGAAAAGTCTTTGTTGTTTGTGCCAGCGCACTGACCTGTGCAGCTCGGCCTTGAGCACACGCTATTTAACCCTGAGGAGATGGGCCGGGTTGCTCCATTTATAGTGGAGTGGGATTGACTTTAGGACACAATGAGCAGCACAGAGAGAGGCTCTGCTGTTCTTTACTCTTTGTCCTTTTGAACTGTTAACATCACGAGGGAGATCAAGCCCACCAGGTGTGTGACCTCATGCTGTGGGTTTCAGTTGTTGTGCTTGACTAAAACATCAGGCCGCTCCTCCCAATATATCAGGGTTTATTTGAAAACTTGAAAAACGGGCTAACATTTGATTAAAAATTGGCATGTTGGTAGGATCATGTTGCCAAACCATTCATTATTTCACATAAATCACAATACAAGTACTATTTGTAGTGAAAGGCTATATTGCTATTTTCAGAGATTATTTACAAAATGTATTTCTAAAATGTGCAAAACTATTCAGGGTTTTGAATATTTTTTAATCTAAAAATGTTGGAAGACATAACAAATTTTCGTAATCAAAACCAGTCTGCTTCTTTAAAAACTACATTCTGTAATGCAGCTGTGAGTTTTGAAGATACAGACTGATCCATGCCAAACCAACTCTCTCTGACAGTTATTCATCTTATGTTTTTGCAGGACTCAGAGCTGTTTGAGCTGCGGGAGACCATCGATGCCCTGAGGGCAAAGAATGAGGAGGCCCATGCTGTCATACACGGAGCATTAAACAATCCAGATAACATGAAAGGTTTGGAGATCATCCATCTGATTTTGTTTTCTTTCCTGTCTCTCTGCACATCTGCCTGTGTTTTGATGTGGACTTGTCTTGTTTTGCCAGACATGCGAATTCGACGTCAGAACTCATGTGAGAGCATCTCAAGTCTCAACAGCCTGACCAGCATGTCAAGTGTTGGCAGCTTGAAAGACCAAGATGCAAAGAAGAAAAAGAAAAAGAGCTGGGTAAGAGCGAATGCACTCTGAGTGAGAGTTGACTCACAGTCTGGTGTTTATCCATGTTCAGTCTGTTCTCCTTAATGATGACAAAGTTGCATGGAAAATAAAGTGTGACCAGTCTTTCCCTCCTCTTTGTTGTGCTATTTTGCCTCTTTTAGGTCTTTGAGGTGAGTGCAGTCATTGTGTCCTTACAAAACCTCTATAGTTTCTGTCATACAGCATGATGGGTTATCTAAAACAACACAGTCCCCCAAGTACCCTCGATCTCTGCTCATTACCCACTGATAGTCTACTGATTGGGTGCCTGTTTTGTGAATATTTAATTTGAATGGATGGCTGTAAGTCAGTTAGAGTGGGAATCAGCAGGCGTGATGTTCCATTAAAAGTGTGAGTTCTCAGCTTAATCAACAAAGTTTAAATTATTAAAAGTTCTGTTTTGTTTTATCTCCATTTACACCATGGTTTATTGTACATTTTATCCTTCAGTAAAAATATTTGAAAGCAGTATTTTGACCAACATCCACCTATATCACATGACCCTAACTCACTCAGCAGTTATATACTAAATCTGAAAAAAAAAACAATCAAAGAGAAGAAGAAATTGCTCAATGCGTAAAGGAATACTTTGTCATTTCAGAAAATATGCTTATTTGTTTTCTTTCTGAAAAGTTTTTACTGCTTTAATAGGTTTGGATTTGCAGGGAGTTACATGCTTTAAAAAGTGACAAACGATAATGTGTAGCATTTGCCAAATTAACAATTGTAACACTTCCTTTTCAGTCCTCCTAATAACAAATATAGTCGACCACTGACTATTAGTTAAATAGTCCATCTTTTCCTCCTCCTCATTGTTCCTCTGTTTTTATCTAGCTGAGGAGCTCTTTCAACAAGGCATTCAGCATAAAGAAAGGCTCCAAGACCTACTCGGACATTGAGGAAATTGCCACCCCCGACTCCTCAGCTCCCAATTCTCCAAAGATGCCACATGAGGGGGGAGAAGGAGGAGAGAATCAGCCTTCATTCCTCAAGACCTCAGCTTCTGCCATCTCCTCTGTGTACGTACCTGAACACCAGCAGTAAGAAAACAAGGTCATCTTTCATGTGTGTTCGGTCCTAATGAATTCATCATGTCCCCTCCAGCATTATGGAGACTACAGAAGAAAGGGACAATGAGGAAATGGCGGTATCAGACCTACGCTCAGAACTCTGGGTGAAAGAGAGGGAACTGACAGATATCCGA
The DNA here is from genome assembly GCA_016785225.1 of Psettodes erumei. Classification (NCBI taxonomy): domain Eukaryota; kingdom Metazoa; phylum Chordata; class Actinopteri; order Pleuronectiformes; family Psettodidae; genus Psettodes; species Psettodes erumei. The sequence continues at coordinate 1,687,947 of JAFBJZ010000941.1, forward strand.
CTGGAGGCCTTAAACTCCGCTCATCAGCTGGAGCAGCTCAGAGAGGCCATGAACAACATGCAGGTTTGTTTTGCCTTCATGTGCATGTTCAGCGAAGTATATACTTAAAGTATATGTAGGAGTGATTTTGCACAGCAAAACTTCAACGTAGTTTTTTACCTGCCCATGTTCTAGTCCACGGTGGAGAACTTGAAAGCAGAGAATGACCATTTGAAAACAGGAAGTCAGGTCAATCTTGCAGGCTCCGGCCCCACCTCTTCCACCTCCCAACCATCAGGCCTAGCCTCTCTCCTGGGACCTTCACTAAGGCAGCCGATGAGCATGTCCCTCACCAAGTCCTTCAGTCTCAGTCTGAATGATTGTAAAGATCCAGGTAAGAGACAAACAGAACCTTCTCAATTGTTTAGCTTGCTAATATGTACGAAAACATTATATTTCATTTGTCCGTTGTTTTCTCCTCTCTTTCAGATGTGTCTCCAGTGGACACGCTTATTGTGTCTTCTCCACGGGATGAGGTGTGTGCACGCATACTGGTCCGGACTGGAGAGCAAGCAGAGGTAAACTGAACACCCTTCATAACCAGTAACCTTAATGACTTTAAATTGACCAGCTTGTCAATTGTGTGCTTTCTTTCTCCTTCCTCGTGTCTCTGTAGGACAGTAAACAGCAGCAGGAGTATTACTTGGGTTCAGTGGCAGTCAGTCCGAGGACTGACTGGGTCTGTCTTGACTCTCTTATAGCTAAGACATTCAAAGTAAGTCAATAATCTTCCTCTTTCACTGTGTAGACATTAGCAGGTCTAACACATAGTGTAGCTGCAATTTTATTTGAGCTGCACACATTTTTATCTGTGTTAATTTTACTGAATTAATTTTTCTCCTTTGTTCAGGAATACCTAACTCAAGTGGACCCAACAGGCAGCCTGGGTCTGTCCTGTGATTCGCTGCATGCATACCAGCTGAGCCAGGGTGTGCAGAGGGTGATAGGAGAAGACAGACCTCAGGCCTCTCCTTATCGGTGTCTCAGCAGTGGTTCAGCTCGAATATTTGTCACCTTAAAAGGTTAGTGAGTGTCCTCGACTGATGACAGACAACATGCATGAAGTTTTGCTAAAAACTTGCGATTATTGCTAAACATTTTGGTGGGTTATTTCCTAGCTTGTAAGCAGCCAGTTGTTTCGCGTTAATATCACTATGGTATAAAATCATCTTTGAGACATTATGTTGTCAAAATGTGGTCATCATTTCTTGACCATGCAGTTGCATGTAGCTTAGATTTAAGATGATCTGATGTCCAAGTGAGCCAACTATAGGCACACTCTGCACAGAGTATGTAAAACCACTGTGATGATGTTCTAATTATGCTTTAAACATTTAAACATATAAAAAAAATTAAAATTCTCATCCCTGTTCCCCTGTGTCGGCCTCTCTTTAGGTCTTAGAGAAAAAGGTGTTGACTCACTGGTTTTTGAGACTCTGATCCCAAAGCCCATGATGCTGCACTACATCAGCCTGCTGCTGAAGCACAGGCGTCTGGTTCTGTCTGGACCCAGTGGAACAGGAAAGACCTACCTAGCTCAGCGTCTGGCCCACTACCTCCTGCAGCGCAGCCAGACTGACTCATCTGAGTGTGACCAGGACCCCTGTTTCCTTGGCCGCAGTGCTGCTGTAACCTTTAACATGCACCGTCAGTCACAGAAGGTAACACATGACTAAGGGTTTTTCTCTGTCTATTTTCATTGACAGTTTCTTAATATGAATTCATACACACATGTATATTTACCTTTTTTGCTCTCACAGGAGTTGCAGTTGTATCTGTCCAACCTAGCAAATCAGATCGACAGAGAGAGTGGTGAGCTGCCGCTGGTTGTTATCATAGATGACATTAGTGATTCAGCAGCCATCACCGAACTAGTCAATGGAGCACTCACATGCAAGTATCATAAATGGTGAGTCAATTTTAAGAGTTACAGTGTTTCCTTCAAGAGTTAAACTAAGATATGCTTTGTGAAAGTACATAATTCCCTTTGTTTATGTTTAAGCCCTTACATCATTGGGACAACCAATCAGTCAGTGAAGATGACATCTAACCATGGACTGCACCTCAGCTTCAGGTGAGCAACAAAGCCAGGAAATGTTTACAATGCCTCCTTTGACTTGGAAACACAGTTAAATACAAAACAAGGCAAGCAAAATGTAACATTTCTGGCATATGGTCACAGGATGGTGACGTTCTCCAACAATGTGGAACCGGCAAATGGGTTCCTGCTGAGGTATCTGCACCGTAAAGCCGTGGAGTCTTACCAGGAGGAGGAGCACGACTCATCGCGCCACCAAGCTCTCCTCCGTGTACTCGACTGGGTCCCTCAGCTCTGGTACCACCTGCACACTTTCCTGGAGAAACACAGCACTTCAGACTTCCTTATAGGTGAGGACCCAGGGTCAGTTAAGGTAGAAAGCAGGGGACCAATGTGGGATAATTGGCTCTGTATCAATAAGGAAAGCAGTTAAAGGGATTTTTTGCCTCCTGTCAGGTCCCTGCTTCTTCCTTTCGTGCCCGGTATCAGTGGCAGAGTTCAGGCAGTGGTTTATTGATCTGTGGAATCACTCCATCATACCGTACCTGCAAGAGGGAGCCAAAGACGGCATCAAGGTGAACACACACATTGACACCTAACATCAATGGTAACATCAAAAATTTTATCCAGTCCAATTTTATTTGTATAGTGCCAATTTAGAACATCTCAAGACACTTTCCAGAGTAAGTCAAGACCTTACACTGTCAGAGGGAGAAAACATTTGAAAGCATTTGGTGACAGTGTTTCTTCGCATGTTGTTTTACATACATTCCGATCTGCTCCCTCAGGTCCACGGGCAGAAGGCAGTATGGGAAGATCCAGTGGAGTGGGTGAGAGGCACCCTCCCTTGGCCCAATGCACAGCAAGACCAGTCTCGACTCTTTCACCTACCTCCCCCCAGCATAGGTGCACACAGTGAGGAGAAGAAGCCCCCCAAAGATACACCTCCACCCAGCACACTGGAGTCAGACCCGCTGGTGAGTTTTTCTTGAGATGGGAGACGAGTTCAGGGGGGGATGTCAGTTATTCAGTCCTTCAAAAGAAAACTCATTGAGAGGGAGTTTTGAGAGTTGACTAAGAGGACTGTAGGCACTAAAACCATCAAATTGTTTCGTTTACTGAAAGACTGCCGGTTTTGCATGGGTTAAATAAAAGAAAAGCACAACCTACTGAAAATTGCTTGTTTGAGCTCAGTATATGTTGTATCTCCTGTTTTCTGCATTTCAAGAAATATTTCATCCATGCCAAACCAAATCCAACCCTAGAAAACAAAACATGTCTGTTAATCTGCAGTTTGACTCACTCTGCTTCTCTGTCTCCACCAGATGGCCATGCTGCTGAAGCTCCAGGAGTCGGCAAACTACATAGAGTCTCCAGAGCGAGAGGGCAGTCTGGATCCCACTCTTCAAACTACACTCTGAGGATAAAATATGACTTATGTCAGTCAAGCTATGGAACTATAGACTCTTTTTGTATGGCTGATGCAGCAAGTGCAGTCCCAATGTGACTTTAAAGACTGAATAATAAACTTTACTGTGTGCTCAGTGAGCAGTTACAAAGGTAAATGTAAATGTAAAGGACCTGCAGAGAGAGTGATTATAGACAAAGAGTTTGCTCCGCCCGAGTATAAACACATTGGAAAGACAATTAAACCAGTTTCATAGGAAACTGTGATGGTCGTGTCAGGGAAAGATACTGATTATTTTCTTCTCTGCCCCCCAATTTGTCCGAAATGTTGTTGAATCTGCAAGTGCATGGTAACCAGAATAGTATAATGCAAAATATGACCTATAATCCTACTGATGAAGACCCATTTGCTCCCTTTTGTTTTTGTTTGACTGCCACAACTACTGGTGCTGGTTTCCTGTGAAGGCAATGCTTCGTTTCAGAAAGAAATTCACCTCAGAAGTAAAAATGTCCGATTTCCCAGAAAACAGGACCATCACTCCACAACAGCCAAAAATGCACTTTATTTTCTACTTGTGGTAATTGGATTTGAGGTGGCTGTGTCAGTGACTGTGTGTTAAACACAGGGGGCTATCAGTTTGGCCAACCATGCAGTTCAATAATTACTCCTCTAGATGGCAGCCTCTATTCATTTCTGCCTTAGTTCCCTCCTGGTGTACTGTTTCTCTAATTGACGGTGCTCAGTAGACAGTAACACACCCTCCAAACACGCACACACACACACTCAATGACACAACTACAAAAATGGCCTTGTTTTTGTTTTCAGTTCAGCCATTGCTTAATTCATGGAATAAATATCAGATTTGTGAAGGTGTAAAAGAAACATGCATGGATGAATAATAAATTGAAAAATAATTTTTAGGGTTGGCCTGTACAGAAAATGTCATTGTCAGTGGACTCAGTAGCCAGTGGTTTACTCTAGTAATGTACCAATCAGAATCACAGACATTAACCCTGTACTCAACATACTGTATTGTAAACACACAGGGGAAAAAACCAAACTGCTTGTTTATCTAGTCTGCCAAAATGGCCTATCACTTATGGCTATGCTTGCTTATATTCTGTATTTAGATATGAGTTTTAAAACACAAACTTCTCTTGTGATAGATGAGGATACAGCTTTGAAAATCTTGATTTTTTAGGATTTTTTATACTGAATCACCTTAAATGAACATCTGTATACAGTAGTTCATCACCCACCCAGTATGTATGACAAACATGCCATTATTGAAAGCAGCAGACAGCCAAGCCCTCTGTTTCGATCATTTCTCATTTGTTATTTGACAGGAGTGGTGGAGGCATGAGTTTTATTTAAAGATCTCCTGCCAAGCAACGAGAATTTGTACAAAAACATTTCCTTCCTCACCGCATTTGCTCTTTATATATTTGATAACATTTTTCAAACTGCAGAAGTTGCTTCCTTTTCTCCCATGTTGTTTTTGAGAGTTACAGTAAGAGGAAGGGCTGGTGTTAAGAATGTTTGAATCTCATTATTTAAGTGGCTTCCTCCCATTCCTTTCTTCTTTGCACATAATATATGTTAGCGAGTAATAGAGTACTAAGAGTATTTATTGCTTTCATCTTGACTGTTCTTGTAGTGAAAGATGACAGCATAAAATGATTAAAAAGGAGGAAACTGCAGGTAGTAGAGATACACTTTAACCTCTAAGCTCTTTGCCCCTTGACCCTGAAGTACTGTACCTCAGACTGCCATATTCTGTCCAGATGTTCCTCTACTTTCCAAACAGCAAGGTGCTGTGGGGAAGGAGAGACATGATGCCTAAATCTATCTGTGCCTGAAACACAGCTTGGCCTGAAGCTGCTTTTGAGCTGCTTTAATTTACCACACAGAGGCCTCGATTGTAGAGGAATCATCTTCACTTCCTCTTGCCTACTCTGATGTCACTTTAATGTTGTCACCTTGATGCCCAGCTTTGGGTGGAGAGTGGGTTATCGATATTTGGGCCTATGGCTGGTAGTTAAGGTAATGTGTGTGTCTGTTAACTCTGCTGCAGATGAGTGTGTGTATCACCACTGGGCTTTCTGTGTGTGAAAGACTGGAAATCTTCAAGGAAATGCCTGATTGTGGGAAGGAGTATTAAGAACAGATATTAGCCCTGAAGATGTAATGTCGACGCATGTATCCCCAATGTGTTCCCAAAGTCGTGTTTCATTGGACCTACCACACTTAAACCTTACCACGGGAGGGATTTTTAATAACTGGATATCTTCCTTTTTCGCATTGTTTTTAAGAGCAGACTTTTTTTTCTTATGCAAATTTTTGTAAAGGTTCCTTTCTCTTTTGTACATGACATCGCTATTGTAAACACTGTAAATAATCAAGTGCATCTGCGACAACAATCACAAAAAAATGTGAGATCTAAGAGAAGGCATGGCTCCTGTATGCAGAAAATTGGCTCCCTCTGTTGTTTTATTGTCTTCTTCCAGGAGGAGGGAGCACTTGGGTTAAAAGGGGGACCTAGCAGTGGTTGTCTGGCATGTCTCTATAACCACCTCAAATCCCATATGTCTAACATTGAGCAATGGACACAATAAAGTCATGCCATTCTTCACTATATTTCTTGGTTATCTGCTCTCATTGTCCTCTAGGGGGCGCCAATATTTCTGTCTATGATAATTTATTAGGCTGTATGATCATTTCAATGGTATGTGGTCCTCAAAATTGAATTTTAATAATGATCAATTTAATATTCGTAAATTTTGAAAAATATTATTGTGCTTATAAGAAACCAGAGTTTATCCTGTGTGCGTCACTCCATGGATCCTATAACAGAAATGAAGATGCAACTGAATGGGGAGGGGTTGCATCAGAATCAGGGAATGGGGTGGAGTTTGGTACAAGCCCACCAACCCTCACACTATATATATTACCTAAGGCCCTCCTGGCTACTTCATCCACAGGACTGGCCATCTGTGATAGCGCGATGCCAGGCAAACCTGCGCCCATCAAGAAGTCCCCGGCCAAGAAGGCTGTGGCGAAGACACCCGCGCCCGCCCCGGAGCCCGAACCCGCCCCGGCTGAGACTCCACCTGCGGAAACACCTGCAGAGCCTGTACCTGTGGAAACTGCTCCCCCGGAGGCTGCTGCTGCTGCTCCCCCTGCCCAGGAAGAGGCAGCCCCCGCCGCCCCAGCTGAGGACAGCCCGGCTGCGGAGGGAAGCGCTCCAGGTGCTGTAGCCTACCATGGAGTGGACTGCTCTGAGTGGAGTGGAAGTTCATATTACTCATCTTAGTTAGATGATACAGAGTCCCTAATGACCCAAAAGGTGATATTTTTTTTAATCTTGTGTGCTCAAGATTTTAAAAAATCATGAAATTATCTTGTTCCCACAAGATAATTTTCCCAGTGATCAAGATTACTTCTGCATGCAAGTTATACCTTTTGGAGCTCTGTTCCTTACCGTAAACATCAGCCACGATGAAATGGAGAGGACTGAAATAACCAAGTTTAATTTTGAACTCGAAACTCGAAATGGTGAAATTCTTACTCCACTTGCTCTAAGCGCGAGATTGACATGAGTAGGAATTGGCTGCGCATATTGCAGGACGAACTCAGCCGACGAAAGTATCATTGTGCGCAAGTTATTTATAAATGATGGGTAAAGTGCAGGACCCCACCAGTGATAACTGTTTCTACATCACCACCCAGATACTGGAAGTGGCAGAGATGAACAGAAATCCCCTTTCAGTGTCACTCACCAGACCTTGGTGGGGGAGTACATAAATGGTGAATGTAAACAGCTCCCGCTGGGGGTAAACACACACCACAGGGGGTCCATGCTCACGAGCTGTATGCATGATGTCTGTTTGTGTGTGTGTTTGTATGTGTGTGTGTGTGTGTGTGTGTGGGGGGGGGTGTCCCACTATGCAGGAAGCATGCTGTGTTTCTTGCCCTGCTCTGTGCAGGTGTCTTTCACTGCTCAGGAATCAGTTTTGGGGTCACAAACCCACCCATCCTTGTCACTGTGAATACAGAACGCCTCGCCTTCGCCATGCTGCTTTTTCCTCCTGCTTGCTTCACCAGAAGATATCTTGATCAAATTATCTTGAAATTAACAATATCCTGCATGATGATAATGCCATAATGCAAGTCACTTATTTGCTTCCCTAATGGCATTTCAATGTTAGCTGCTGCTCCTGCTGCAGAAGACAGTGCCGCTGCTCCCGCTGTAGATGCCCCCGCAGATGGTAAACACAACACCACCACACAGACAACAACGTTAGTCCTAATGCTACCCTATAACCTATACTGCAATATAACACATAAAATGTATTCAAACAGCTATCCATCATGTATTTCACTCGCTGAACTTCCTAGCATCTCTTCCAGTGGAAGAGATGTGGAAAGCCCACAGTGATTGGACATGCAGTAGTACATTCCGATTTAAAATCTAATGGTGAATGATGATGTTCCAGCCAGAAGTTTCACTGTGGTAAAGATGGTCTGTGCTCTGACATGCATCAGGTCCCTCTTTACTGGTGTTTGTTTCTGAAATAATAAACTCCCAACTTGTTTAATGCTAGTTGCTCAAGCAGAAGCTGTTGCCGTTGTGGAGCCACCCAAGGCCCCCACACCCCCCCCTCCTTCAGGTAATACATGTATGCACTGCTGTTAACTTGGTCCTGCTTTGAACACCTAATTCAAGTGAATGAGAGATGTTGTGACAAGGACGAACCGAAAAATCTCTTCCAAAAGGAGATAGCTGTTATCTGAAGTCTGCCAATAACAGTTTTACAGATATATTGAATGAGTTATTGTTTTACATGACTGATTAATCTGCTGATTATTTTCTCAGTTCATAGTTTTGTCTATAAAATGTGAGAAAATAGTGGAAAAAGTATCCATTATGATTTTCACAGCCTGAAGTTGTGCCTCATGGTTTTATCTGAACAAGAGCCAAAATCCTGTTTTGTGTCACAAACGAAAAGCATCAAGTATGACCATGTGTGATTATTCCATAATGAATCATTGTCATTCCAGTGCATCTATCCAATGACAAATTTGTTCTGTTTCAACCTCCCTCAGTACCCACCAGTGCTCCTCTGGAAGTATCAGTGGATGATGTGAACGATTCCAGCCTCACCATTAAATGGAAGACGCCAGTGACCATCGGTGACTCCGGCCTGGACGGATACGTCATTGAGTACTGCAAGGATGGAAGTAAGTAATGTGTATGTGTGTGTGTGTGTATGTATGTGAGACGCAAGGTTGCACCTGTCTACGGAGTGTCAGAGGGCAGATAGAATCATAGCTGGGTCCAGGCCGTATACGGCAGAAAGAATTTCAACGTCTGTCACAGTATCTCCTGACGCCACTTTTAGAAGTGCTCGTTTGCCCAGATGACAGCATGCCTTCTGAGATTTCCTCATGGTGGCCAAAGGGTCCCGCTTATGGGCAGGTTGTTTGTAAACTTGTGTCGACAGGTGATAAACCACACGCAATGTCCATTAAGGGAGGTTTTACACTTTGAGGAGTGAAAAAACCTTGGGCACAATGACATGTACACTTGTCTTTATGTGCAACCAAAGTGAAAAGTGCACTAAAAGCCAGATACTAACACTGCCCTGGATTTCCCTGCAGCAACAGCCTGGGTTGTAAGTAATGAGGAGCTGACCCCAGCAAATCGCTACTGCATCAAGAATCTGACAGCCGGTGATGTGCTGCAAGTTCGTGTGGTAGCTGTAAACTCCGGTGGCCGCAGTGAGCCTGGCACACTTGCCGAGCCGGTGCCGATCCGTGAGATTGTTGGTGAGTAGCTGCCAAATGTCAATTCTCAAATTGCACCACACGACACACGTGTGCTGTGTCCTTTAAGTGTCCACTTAAAGGGAAATTCCACTCCACTGAAAAAATGCAGAGAAGAACAGAACAGCCCAGTGCTGTAATTATACAGTTAGCCTAGAAGCTGCAGAACCATCTTGCAGCTGCGACCTCCAAATATTCTTCTAATTCATTCAAAATTTACAGTTTATATTTTAGGTGTAAAGACAACTTTTAAGAACCTCTTTATCAGGTGCCCTGTGATAGTTGTAACTTATGACCTATCCTTAAAATACTCATGTTGCAACCAGGGGGGTAGAGGTGGCATTAACTCCCAGGGCCTCAGATCTACTGCACAGATGTATGTACATAAATCCTGCAGGTGCTGACAAGGGTTTTCATTAGCTGTAAATCATGTTCTCACTTATATGTGCACACATCTTCAGCATTTACTGCAGGTTTAGCATTACAAACAAGAAGGTCACACGCTCAAAAATATTTTTCTTTCATTAAATTAATAGCCACTCTCTATGGACTTTGGAGCTTGCTGATAAGACAACAAAGGACTAAAAGATGTAAGAATGATAAATCATAATGAAGTTTATATATTCAAATATTTATACTAAAAAAAATCAACAAAAAGTTATTTCAAAAGATCTTGTGTAAAAGAAATAAAGAAACAGAATTCGAATCAAGTGAACTTTTGATTAAATACCAAGAGCAAAATGAGGGCAAAAGAACTTAGCAAATACTAATCAACATCTACGATATATTCAGTAGTTTCTGATTTCAGTCATATTTTTCCCATTCTTATGCCTCCATGCTCTCAATGATAGTGCTAATAAGCTAATGCTTGTTCATTGTTCACCAAGTTAACCATCATAGTTCAGCATGCTGACATATGCTAATTGGCACTAAACACAGTATAAAGGCTGATAGAAAAACATTTAACCGTAAATGCGAGAAAGTGACACGAGGAAGCACTCACCAGGTCGAGCAAAGAATATGGCTGCTATATGACTCATTAACCTTTGCCTGTGTGAGTCAGGCATTAAATCATATTATATCATAAAATTTTATGGGACTTTCCTAAATAATGTACCAATTCAAAATAATCTAAGTAATTAAAGTAACAAAGGTGACCAGGTGTTTAATGTCAGCATTCAGTTATAGTAAATACTGAGATTCAATGCCCAGTACTACTCCATAATAACTGTTTTCCATCTTATTTTTAATTGTCTGAATTAGAAGTTTTGACATTTTGACCTTTTACTTAATGTTACCTAATTTATTCCTTGAATTAACTTTCTCTTGAATGTGAGTTTAAATATATGCTCCTATTGCAGTTAAACTCATTTGCATGAAAAATTGTGACTTCAAAATATCCTGTGCATAGATGCTTATTTCCTCTCATCTACCTATCTGTAATATAAGCTAAAGATGCCCAGAAAAGAAACATAAACAAAAATGGATTACTGACATCACACCGTCGGCCTCTGCTTTGTTTATTTGAACCAAACAGTCAGCACCCACACGAGTCACAATGACGTAATGTGGGCTACATGAGCTGACATACCCCAGTTATCCACTTTCAGAGGCGCAGCTTACTGTCTCTGAGCGAATTTCCTGGTCTGGGTTCGAGCCACTGTGAGCAAACAGGAAACTTGAACAGAGAAATACGATCATGCAACCACAACTGCTGGTCAACTGAGGTGAGCGAAATGTGAGCCTAATTGATGGATTCTGAGTTGCTTGTTGGGGGGTAAATTCAGTGTGTCAGTCACACTTTGTCCCAACAAAGCACCCATCTACATGCACAGGCTTCTGCTAAAGTCCCGCATATGCTGAAAGCCCCCACAAAGACACATTATCCAGGGACAGATTATAGATTGTTTGCAGGAGGACTTGCTGGCTGCTGGATGCTGCCATGCCTGCAGCACTTCTGGGCATTGCTGGGAAGTGTTCTGATTAGTGGGGATTAGTGTTTGAGCCAAATATGATGGCAGACCTGATCTTCATGAACGAATGATAGCTCCAGGAGCCAGATCCCAGATTCCGGCCTGTGCAACGGCGTTATGGAGACAAATGTTAGGCAAGGGAGGATGAGACATTCTGGGCAAAAAAACAAGTGAGATGCAGAGCAACAGAGGGAGAAAGTGTGACAGCGTGACAGTTAGACAAAGGAGAACAGGCTGATGGAGTGTGGAGATTAGAGGACATTTGGAATGGATGAGGAGAAATGGGTGGCAGCAGGGTGAGGGGGGTGACAGAGGGCAGCAGCTTGGTGGTTTTATGTGTCCCATAAGCCCAGAGAGCTTTTCAGACATTTGCTGCTCATGCGGAAACATGCAGGAGATGCTGTTGCTGATACTTAGCACCAAGCCTGAACAAATCCATCCAGAGTAGTGACTGGGAAAATGCCTTACGAAGTCCCATCCACGATGCATCCATATCATCTTACCTGCATCCAAAGCACACTAGCAGTTATTTCAGCTGATTTGGGTGTCAGTTGTTGAGTGCAGTTTTCCCACTGTACTGCACTGTTTCTAGCTTTGATGATAGTCAACTCCAGTGAGTAGAAAGCAATGACATCTTCCTGCTTCTCTTTTGTGCGTGACATCAGGGAACACATGTGACCACTTCTCATCACCAAAGCTATTTTAGGAGTTGCTCGTTCAGGGGTGTCTTCCTCTTTTGCCTCTCTCTACCCAGATACGGTAGTTTCTCACACACACACACACACACACACACACACTGAAGTTTTAGCCAGCTGCATTTCCTGTGTTTTTTATGACTAATCATAATCGTCAATAAAACAGGGCCGCAAATTTATTTTGACTTTAACAACCACACAGATGGTGGACTGCACAGTGTGATGATCATCATCTCAATGTATCTCCAAAAGGGCAGATGGTCTATTCAGATGACTAATAAATGTTTTTGTTTGTTTTGCTTTTTGCAGAAGGTGCACTACTAATGATATTTATTGTTACTAAGATAATAGGGCTGCTGAATTGTTTTGTCTAACAAATATCAACATATTTGAGCTATTATTTAGATGACAGTGAAACGCAAAATCATCACATTTTAAAAGATGGAACCAAAAAATGTTTGGAATGTTTGCTAGAAAAAGCAATACTGATGCCAATTACATTTATGGTGACCAATTAACCAACTGACTGATCATTGCAGCTCTAAATCATACATTAATACCTGTCTTTTTCAGCATACATGACTCCAGTGGGAAGTATACTCCGCACAGTTTGTCATGTCTGCACCGATAGCTGGTAATACTAAGCTAATGCTGTCAAGAAGATGATTGTTTGAGATGTTGGGTTATGTTTGTTTGTTCATAATTTACCACCAACTTGACTTGACTTTTTGTTTTTCAGACCGTCCCAAAGATTCGCATACCCCGCATTCTCAGATCCCGTTACATTAGGCAGGTCGGAGAGCAGATCAACCTGGTTTTCCCTTTCCTTGTAAGACAACTAACTCACATTTTAATGTTTAATATTCCTAAATTGACTTATAAAGTTGGCCACAATAAACTTTACAGTCATTACACTTTATCTTGCCTCTTCTTGTGTCTCACCACTGCCCTCAGGGGAAGCCCAATCCTGTTGTATCCTGGCTTAAGGATGGTCAGCCCCTGGATACAAAGAGGGTCAACATTAGGAACAGTGACAAGGACAGCATCATGTTTATCCGCACAGCTCAGAGGGAGGATTCCGGTGTGTACGAGATCACTGTTAAAGTGGACAGTTTTGAAGACAAAGCCACCCTCGTCCTTCAGATTGTCGGTGAGGTGCACATGGCACGATTATTTTTGCACACAACATAAGCAAGCGTGTACAGTACATACAGTATGCACCCATGGAAACAGGTGCCCATGCGATGTGTTAATGTCCGGCTTATTTCAGACCCCCTCGATGAATCTGCTCAGGCGACTGTGTGGCTGACTTTTTCCCCTTTTCAAAGCACTAGCCAACATAGGCAGACATCACACCGATAACAGTGATGCCCCTTGACCCCCTAGATGGGGCCTGCCATCAGCTGCTGTTGTTAAATGTGTGGTCAGACATTGGAGGAGCTGCCAAACAAACATATGAGTTGCACACATCACATATCTTTGATGTTATGGTTGATAGTAACGTGTCTCCTCAGAGCTGCCTGGTCCTCCTGCCACTGTGAAGCTGGTGGACACCTGGGGTTTCAATGCTGCTATTGAATGGACTCCTCCCAAGGATACCGGCAACACAGATGTCACTGGATATACTGTTCAGAAGGCCGACAGGAAGACTGGGGTAAGGCAGGTGTTGGCGCACAAATACCCATTTTTTCATTTGAACTAATTGTCATCAGGTGTCAGAGACTTGTCTCAGTGAAAACACAAGCGGTACTTGCTGAACAGTCACAGGGTGTGCAGATTTTACATGGTATCTCTATTGCATCAATAGTGTAGTAATGCAGTAACATGTTTGAGGAGGTACGGCCTACCCCCTTTACACAGAGGTAGAAGCTTAAAATCTACATAGGTTTACAATTATAAAGCAGGAAAATTTGATTTGAAAAACACTTTCAAATTACCTGGCAAGGAGGACAGTTATTATATTTGAACCTGATTAGATTGCTCTGTCTCTTTTCTCTCTTTAATTTATAATCTATCAAAATGTGACTATTCTTGTGACTCTGGCATCTGGCAGACATTTATAGTGAGTACTGCTGCCAGGGCGTTTGGAAAATATTAAAGCAACTAAAATGGCCTAAAGTAAACCCCTAGTTTATACAAATTCTATTGTAGACCATCTCTTGCTATCTTTCTGGTGGTGTAGGGAGATTATTGCTATTATTATTGTTATTATTATTATTATTATCAATAAATCATTATAAACCTGTGAGTATTTCTCAGCAAATGTCTGAGGTAGATGGACAGAAAGAGAGAGGGGAACTATGCAAGTGATGGGTTTAAAAAAAAAAAAAGGAGTCAGCATACACAGGTGCAACGAGAGGGAAAACTGATGGAGACAATAAAAAAACAAGAGAGGATCAAGAGGATGGATTGGGTAGAGGTAGATCATATTGGCTGTAAAAATGAATTGAAGATATCAGGTTAAATCAGCAATGATTGATAGCACACTGGTAATAACTGAGCAAGGACACGTCACAGTATAGTTTCCTCTGTGTGATGTATTGAACTTGTCGTCTGCTGTGTCTCCACCTGCAGGAGTGGTTCACAGTGTTGGAGCACTACCACAGGCTAAGTGCCACCGTCTCAGATCTCATCATGGGCAACTCGTATGCCTTCAGGGTGTTCGCCGAGAACTGTGTCGGCATGAGTGAGACAAGCGGTGTCACCAAGGAGGTGGCCACCATCCAGAAGACAGGTGACCTTTTTACATACAGGACTTCTTTAATTCTTCTGGTGTCATAGTTAGTGTGTGTGTGTGTGTGTGTGTGTGTGTGTGTGTGTGTGTGTGTGTGTGTGTGTTTGTGTGTGTTATGGGTAGAAATGGCTTTGGTACCGCTTTAGTCATAGCTGTCCTGGCCAGTGTTCAGCTGCTAATACTACTGAAATAAATTTTAAGAGGCTCAGACAACATTAAGACAGCTGTCAGAGCATATATTACTGGTGTGTGTGGATGTCTACCTGTGAGTATTAGTCCAGTAAATCTCTGTGGTGTGTTTTGGAATTTAGGAATGCCTGTGCACACGTTTGTGTTTCCCCTTCAATCATTTGATATTTTACGTTTGAGACAGTAATTATACCTTTATGGCTCTTCTCTTTTTGTGTTACAGTAACATTTAAAACATTTATAGCCATCATGGCCATTATTCATTAAATGTTACATAATCCTTACTCTTGACAATTTAGCCTCTGGTTGAAAAGCAGTCCTCCTGTTTATGTCATGTTACTGCAGCTACTTCGCTTTAAAAACTTTCGACTGCTGTCAATATTGTTTTCAAATGAAAAACGCATTTTATTAGTTACCATTTTAAAAACACTGGAATTGAAAACGTTATTGGAGTTGAAAAAGATTTTTACAAGCAACACCCAGATGTAGCTGCTGTCTTCAACTCATGTGTCCACAGGTATTGTCTACAAGTCTCCGCAGTACCCAGAGCATGACTTCAGTGAGGCACCTAAGTTCACCACACTCCTCAGTGATCGCGCTGCTACTGTGGGATACACCACCAAGCTGCTGTGCTCTGTTCGTGGATGCCCCAAGGTCAGACATGCAATTGTACTGTCACTGTCTAACAGTATACTGTTTGATACAGGGTATCTGCAGGTCTTTAAAAATCTTAAAAGCACAACAAATTAAATTTTATTTGCCGCATCATCGTGGCCGACTGGATACAATATGTTTTTGTATTTGATTGAGGGATTTTCAGTCAGCATGATCAGATTTGTAGCAAGCTGCTAGATACAGTGGCTTTAGGAAGCTAAACAACTAATAAGGCACAATTGTCAATCTCAGCAAAAAACTTGACTTAACTTAAAAGAGTTAATTTATTGGCTGATCAATTTATCCATTTTCTGCTGCTTATCCGGGTCCAGGTGGTGTTACACACTCGGGGGAAGTCCTGAAAAATAACTATATGAAGTAATAATGAATTGCATCACTTCTCCCTCAACTGTAATACATTTTTGTGTTTCTTGTCCAGGATCAATGCAGTGTTTCTATTCTGTGTCACTTATATCTAATGCCAGCTGCTGACTGGCTACTAATTTTAAACCTGATTGGATGTTTTGAGCCCATGCTCATAGTAAGGAGAGCCCAGGAAACATTTGGTAATTATATTAAGAAATGAAAGCTCTGTTCTCTCAAGATTCTAATTATTTCTCATATTTTGTGAAGCTTGAATTCAGTTTTATTAGACATCTCTTATTCTAAATTTCAACCATTTGTTCTTACCAGAAACCCTCAATAAATTATCTGAGTCTGTGGTACACTGTCATAAAGATCCACTGTAGAAATGGGGCAGGGTTTGTAGTGGTATGTCAATGTGAAATTGCAGCCTGTCTCTTACTGTTCTTGGCAGCCGCTGCTCTGGTTAAACATATCTTTACAGTTGTCTGGCTGACTCAGATGGCTTAGGTGGCCAGCCATGGTGGAAATGCATTTGATTATGCGTCCTAGCTGTCCTTGGCTTGTCACCAAGGACAGCAGCGTTTGGACAGTGTATATGCCAGTGTAGTTGAGACCAATCAAACAAGTTATGCTTGCTCAAACTGCACTCAACATGCCTGAGAACTAAGAAAAATGGGACTGATGGGTCATTGATTCAATTTCTATTCTATTTCTAACATTTCTTTGTTTCTCCTGAAGTTAGCATGCTAACCAGCTAGCCCCAGGCCAACCAGCCCATCTTGTCATTATTGGATAGTGAGTCACTGTAGCCAGCCCAGACTACCATGAAGAAGTAGCACAGCTCAGAAGGGGTATTATAGCCTCTTTTAACCAATCAATAGCCCTGTTCATATGAAACTGCTATCACAGGTTGATTTTAATTATTACCATTATAAGCCACATAATTACATAGAATCAAGTTTCTTGTTTCAAACACTTACTCTGTCTTGCCCAATCTCCACTTATGTGTTCTGTAAGTGTGTTTATTGAGCCACTTTCTCCTCTCTGGCTCAGACTCCAGAGCCCATTTAGTCCTGCTAAGGAGGTCCAGCAGAAAGGCATGCAGTGTGATAAGTTGTATGCTGCCTCTGATAAAGAGCTGTCACATTTAGAGGCAGAGAGCATGTTGGGAAAGATAAGTGTTAAGACAAAGAACAGACGGTGATAAAATGTATAGCCTACTGTCCTCTCATGGCTGATTGAAACGTTGCTGTATCGCAGAAGAAGGTACTATTTTTGCCACCCGTCCAGACTGCAGCTCTGTTATCAGTGTGACTGAGTATCCCTGTAACAGGCACACTCATGGATACCCAAACACAGAAACATGATGGGACAGAGGAAGATAAAATAGTAAGAGTAGGAGACAAGTAGATGGATTTATGTATTCTTTGTTTAGCTTGTTATCTCAATGTCAATTAAACACTAATGAAGTGGACCCAAGAAATGTTTTGTCCATTGCCAAGAGATGATGTATTTTAACGTAAAAGCTAATAACAATTTAAATGAACTGAAGAGCAATTTAAATATTAAAGAAAGGGAGGGAGGCCATTGTCCTGGCTACCATGAATCAATATACAAAATTTCATGGCTATGCATCCAGTCGTTGTTCACATTGCCAGTTTGACTAGCAATGTATTTCAACACATCAAAACACATCAAAATTCTCTCCTTTTCCTGAATCATCAAGCGTTGGTTTTTTAAAGGATTGCATTTGTTTTCATTTTTAAGTGTTTGGCCAGCGAAGTTCACCATAGGATGACCTACATGTCATGGCCTTATTTACCTTTTAAACTAATACATCCATACCTCCCTAAAATAGAAGAAATATCTATGTTCAAAACATACATCAGCTGAAGTGTAATTCGATAACCAGAATCATCTTGCTTGAAGCTGGACTGTGAGGAAATCCATGCAGGGAAAGTGTCACTGAAACCCAGAGCAGTACATGTCTGGACTCAGGGAATGGTTTATGTTACTTACTTTCTACCCAACTATCATGCTCAGCACAGACTGTCTGAGCTAACTGGAAGTTGACAAAAAAGAAAAAGAAACGTCCCATCTACACATATGCTTGTGTCAAAGCACATGTAAATACATGTTGACCAAAAATGAAACAAATCTCCATATCATAGCACAGTAGAAAGAGGTTTATGTTTTTGTTTAAAGTAAATCTGTAATTTAAAGCTTTAAAAGAGCAAAATGATTATTTTCCCCATCTACCCATTTTAGTATTTAAGTATTTTTTATAATCAAACCAACTGATTCCACCCTCCATGGACCAACATCACCAGCATGAATGAAAAACCAGAAGATTTGAGAAATTTTAAAAGGTATCAGCCTGAGCTGAGAGAAAATGTGGGTCTTGGGCATTACAAAATGGGGAATGTATCTGAGGTACAGATGCATTTGTAAGTGACCTTGTCTTCTCTCCTCCAACCAGCCAAAGATCGAATGGCTGAAAAATCAGATGGTCATTGGTGATGACCCCAAGTTTCGTCAGATCTCCAACCAGGGTATCTGCTCCCTCGAGATCCGTAAGCCCTGCAGCTTTGATGGTGGCGTGTACACCTGCAGAGCCAAAAACGCCCAGGGAGAAGCCACTGTCTCCTGCAAGCTGGAGGTCAAACGTACGTATGGTATCGCCGGACAAAGTTACTCGTCAAAGCATGAAGCTGATCTATGGATTTTGGATGACAAAGGTTTTCTTATATTTTTAAAAAAGTCTTTAAAACAAGTGCACTCTAGGGTTTTTAGCAAATGTTACTCAAACTACATTTGTTGGTTCTATTCTCAGCCCTGGATTTGGTGGCTGAGAGAATATTTACAGAAAAATAACGGTGTATGGTCGACTGAAAATAGACTGCAGGCCGCTTTTAGAGAGTAATAAAACAACAATTGACTCTTTATCTAATAACTAGGCAACTAACTTATTTATGTGACAGCAGCAAAGGTCCGTTTGCACAGAGGATTAAGCCGTATTTATACTCAGAATACATAGACAACGCCTGTCAATCAGTTCTTTGTTGTTGTTTTTCTAATGGAATTTGTTTACAGAAAAGACAAATGTAGATTATATCCCTATAATCTAAATGTTAGGAATTTGAATAACCTATTATTTGTCCCAATTAATTTCTCTAATTAACTGTGCCATTGCTATAATATACCAGCATTTAAATTTATCATCAAACTACTTCTATCCCAACAGAGGTTATTCTTCCAGAGGCTGACAAGGAGAAGGGCAAATAAACAAGCATGGGAATTTCCAGAGGTAAGGAACTAAGACAAACTGTGTGTGTATGTATCAGTAGCAGTATAATTAAAGGTATATCCGGCTTGAAAAAAACACTGCTTTGACACATAAACCTTGTATATGAGATGATGATACAGTTCATTGTGACGGGCTGGTAATGCTTCTGTGCCTGTCAACCCTCCATGAATTTGCAGTGTACAGTGTACAACAGCTCTGTACATCTTATACATCACCACCCTGCTTTTGGATGTGGTAATGTGGCAAAGATTAATGTCGGTCCAATAGCAATACCAAATTTTATGTTTATATAGCTTTCCTATTTCTATTTATAACCACACTATTAGACAGTCACATTCATGTTTTGGTATTGGCACTTTCATTTAAGCTTTTTAGATGCTTGAGTGGTGTAGCCTTTCAGTGAGTGCCAGGAGGCTTTGCTGACAGTGTCATTTCTACTACTGACAAGAAAATCCCCATCTAAGTATTTAAAATAAATGCTTGAAGTGGTGAGAGCGTAGCAAGATATTTTTAAAAAAAGAGGAGTGAATGAACTAACAGATGATTCAACATATTTGTAAGAGATGCACAGGATACCTGAAGGTTGTAAAAGAAATCGAAAGTAAGGAGTAATCTTATCTGCCTGTAGTGGGATTTCCATAGCCATTTGGTTATTAACTCTGGCAATGTTGATTAAAAATTGGAAAAAAACCTTACAAATTTAGGAATTTTTGGCCTTTCCAGTTATTCATTCTGCTGACTGTCATTCAAGTACCTTTCTTCTCCTCACATTTCTACGCAGTTCTTCACATGTTAACATTAGCAAGTTGCTCCTTCCAGTGAAACTGAAAACTTTCCAGCGATGATTAAATGACAAGGCAGTTTTTCTTATATCTTTTGGCTGAGGATACTGTGGGTGAGCAGCCTCGGTAGTAGATATTTTCAGTACACGTTACTTTTGTCTTACATTTTAAAGTGCCTCTAAATGTGGAACTACTAATACTGCACACCCAGGTATTGTCTACATGTTGAATATATGATTTATACACAACACCTCAGACTACATCTCAAAGTGACAAATTGTGATCAAATGTTGCTCCCCACCACCACATTTGATTTTGTCACTGAAAAGAGTGCTTAACCTTGAAGACAGGGCCTCAATTGCTTGTCTTACTTGTTTGACACAAGCAAATAAACTGAATGCAGTTGCTGTGCTACAGGCACTCCACAAGTTTGTCCTTCACTATGGTCAGGGACACTTGTGTTCATACTATACGGCAAATGGGGTCACATGCCTCCCTGACCACCACCCCCACCCCCCGTGGCTCGACTGATCAGATCTTACTACATCCTCAGTGTTTTTGGATGCATTCACACCTGTATTTACAGTTATCCACTTGTGATCACATTACCAAAAGAAGTGCAAACTGCGCCCTACAGATTATGTGATCATACTTACGAGTCTGAACAGAGTGTCAGGATGCCGTCCCATAAGGCTATACATGTGAGGTTCCCTCAAGGGGAAAACGAGAGATTAGACAGGGAGTGCCTTTGGGCGGGGGGGGGTGATGTCAGCATGGCACTCCACAACTTCTAAAAATGACTCCAGATGATCTGACACACAGCCAAACTCTTCACATTACCATGAGTAAACAGGTGGAGTGGGGTGTTGTGAGAAGAAGGGAGAGCGGGCGAAGAGGGGCAAAAGTGGAGCCTGATAATTCCTGATGGAAAATTAAAATACACACATGCAACATCTCAAGCAAATCCACCCCCTTGTGCATACACACACACTCTCTCCCGGAACATTCCTGGCTGAACTGCGGCTGATTATGATCATGATCTCATTTGACCCTCTCTTTATTTTAATTAGCTCACCAACAGCACGTTCATGTGTTATGTTTTAAGTTGTGTGTGTGTGTCTTTGTGTCTGCGTGTACTTGTGTATTAGCCCACAAATAATAAATCCATCTAATCTTCTCTGTACATTTCTCTTAACTTGTCCAGAGTGTTTGAAGATGTGAAAGAAGCCATGGTTGGCTGTGCAGCAATGTGTACATAATGAAGAAAGGGACAAAACAACATACTAGCATCTCAAAATCTGTTTCCACCAACACATCCTGACTCCCTCACTCCTTCCAGTATGCAGGGAGGACCCAAACCACCCCACCCGATCCATGAGAAATGTCTAGAAATGTTATGTTAGTTTAGTTGGTGACATATATGTTTTTTTCTGCCCATGTCCACTTGCTGTTTATTATAATATATTCATGTACTGCTCAATAAAACAATGAATCCTTAAACATGCTAATGAAATGACTGAATGGATGTTTAATGAAATTGTATTTTACCGCGATATGTCGAAAAAATGCGAAAAATGTCAAAATTTCAAAATGCAAGAAAGCATCAAAGAACACTGTTTTAATAGCATATTAGGTGTTAAAAATGCAAGAAGAAGGTCATATTTTATCATGTCAGAAAAAATGAAAAAAACGACATACGGCGGAATGTCGAAAAAATGCGAAAAATGTCAAAATTTCCTCAAAATGCAAGAAAACATCAACGAACACTGTTTTATGAACACTGGATAGCATATTAGGTGTTAAAAATGCAAAAAGGGTCATATTTTAGCATGCCAGAAAAAATGAAAGAAACGACATACGGCGGTATGTCGAAAAAATGCGAAAAATGTCAAAATTTCAAAATGCCTCAAAATGCAAGAAAACATCAAAGAACACTGTTTTATGAACATGAGATAGCATATTAGGTGTTAAAAATGCAAAAAAGGTAATATCTTAGCATGTCGGAAAAAATGAAAAAAATGGGAAAAATATCAAAATTTCAAAATGCCCCAAAATGCCTCAAAATGCAAGAAAAGATCAAAGAACACTGTTTTATGAACACTGGATAGCATATTAGGTGTTAAAAATGCAAAAAAGGTCATATTTTAGCATGCCAGAAAAAATGAAAAAAACGACATACGGCGGTATGTCGAAAAAATGTGAAAAATTTCAAAATTTCAAAATGTCCAAAATGCCTCAAAATGCAAGAAAACATCAAAGAACACTGTTTTATGAACACTGGATAGCATATTAGGTGTTAAAAATGCAAAAAAGGTCATATTTTAGTATGCCAGAAAAAATTTTAAGGATGCGAAAAATGTCAAAATTTTAGAATGCCTCAAACTGCAAGAAAACATAAAAGAACACTGTTTTATGAACACTGGATAGCATATTAGGTGTTAAAAATGCAAAAAAGGTCATATTTTAGCATGTCAGAAAAAATGAAAAAAACGACATACGGCGGTATGTCGAAAAAATGCAAAAAATGTCAAAATTTCAAAATGCCCCAAAATGCCTCAAAATGCAAGAAAACATCAAAGAACACTGTTTTATGAACATGAGATAGCATATTAGGTGTTAAAAATGCAAAAAAAGGTCATATTTTAGCATGTCAGAAAAAATGAAAAAAATGCGAAAAATGTCAAAATTTCAAAATGCCCCAAAATGCCTCAAAATGCAAGAAAACATCAAAGAACACTGTTTTATGAACACTGGATAGCATATTAGGTGTTAAAAATGAAAAAAAAGGTCATATTTTAGCATGCCAGAAAAAATGAAAAAAAAAACGACATACGGCGGTATGTCGAAAAAAAATAAAAAAAAATGTCAAAATTTCAAAATGCCCCAAAATGCCTCAAAATGCAAGAAAACATCAAAGAACACTGTTTTATGAACACTGAGATAGCATATTAGGTGTAAAAAATGCAAAAAAAGGTCATATTTTAGCATGTCAGAAAAAAAAAAAAAAATGTCGAAAAATGTCAAAATTCAAAATTTCAGAATGCCTCAAACTGCAAGAAAACATCAAAGAACACTGTTTTATGAACACGAGATAGCATATTAGGTGTTAAAAATGAAAAAAGGTCATATTTTAGCATGTCAGAAAAAATGAAAAAAACGACATACGGCGGTATGTCGAAAAAATGTGAAAAATGTCAAAATTTCAAAATGCCCCAAATGCCTCAAAATGCAAGAAAACATCAAAGAACACTGTTTTATGAACATGAGATAGCATATTAGGTGTTAAAAATGCAAAAAAGGTCATATTTTAGCATGTCAGAAAAAAAAAAAAAAAAAACGAATACGGCGGAATAAATCGAAAAAAATGAAAAAATGTCAAAATTTCAAAATGCCTCAAATGCCTCAAAATGCAAGAAAACATCAAAGAACACTGTTTTATGAACACTGAGATAGCATATTAGGTGTTAAAAATGCAAAAAAGGTCATATTTTAGCATGTCAGAAAAATGAAAAAAACGAAATATGTCGAAAAAATGCGAAAAATTTCAAAATTTCTAAATGCCCCAAAATGCCTCAAACTACAAGACAACATCAAAGAACACTGTTTTATGAACACTAGTTAGCATATTAGGTGTTGAAAATGCAAAAAAGGACATATTTTAGCATGTCAGAAAAAATGAAAAAAAAACGACATACGGCGGTATGTCGAAAAAAAATGAAAAATGTCAAAATTTCAAAATGCCCCAAAATGCCTCAAAATGCAAGAAAACATCAAAGAACACTGTTTTATGAACATGAGAAAGCATATTAGGTGTTAAAAATGCAAAAAAGGTCATATTTTAGCATGTCAGAAAAAATGAAAAAAATGTGAAAAATGTCAAAATTTCAAAATGCCCCAAAATGCCTCAAAATGCAAGAAAAGATCAAAGAACACTGTTTTGTGAACACTGGATAGCATATTAGGTGTTAAAAATGCAAAAAAAGGTCATATTTTAGCATGTCAGAAAAAAAATGTCAAAAAAAACGACATACTGGCGGTATGTCAAAAAAAATGTCGAAAAATGTCAAAATTTCAAAATGCCTCAAAATGCAAGAAAACATCAAAGAACACTGTTTTATGAACATGAGATAGCATATTAGGTGTTAAAAATGCAAAAAAAGGTCATATTTTAGCATGTCAGAAAAAAATGAAAAAAAATGCGAAAAATGTCGAAAAAATGCGAAAAAATGTCAAAATCAAAATTCAAAATGCCTCAAAATGCAAGAAAACATCAAAAGAACACTGTTTTATGAACACGAGATAGCATATTAGGTGTTAAAAATGAAAAAAAAGGTCATATTTTAGCATGTCAGAAAAAATGAAAAAAAAAAATGACATATGGCGGTATGTCGAAAAAATGAAAAATGTCAAAATTTCAAATGCCCCCAAAATGCCTCAAAATGCAAGAAAACATCAAAGAACACTGTTTTATGAACACTGAGATAGCATATTAGGTGTTAAAAATGCAAAAAAAAGGTCATATTTTAGCATGTCAGAAAAAATGAAAAAAAAACGACATACGGCGGTATGTCGAAAAAATGCGAAAAATGTCAAAATTTCAAAATGCCCCAAAATGCCTCAAAATGCAAGAAAACATCAAAGAACACTGTTTTATGAACATGAGATAGCATATTAGGTGTTAAAAATGCAAAAAAGGTCATATTTTAGCATGTCGGAAAAAAAAAAAAAAAAACGAAAAATTTCAAAATTTCAAAATGCCCCAAAATGCCTCAAAATGCAAGAAAACATCAAAGAACACTGTTTTATGAACACTGAGATAGCATATTAGGTGTTAAAAATGCAAAAAAGGTCATATTTTAGCATGTCAGAAAAAATGAAAAAAATGCGAAAAATGTCAAAATTTCAAAATGCCCCAAAATGCCTCAAAATGCAAGAAAACATCAAAGAACACTGTTTTATGAACACTGAGATAGCATATTAGGTGTTAAAAATGCAAAAAAAGGTCATATTTTAGCATGTCAGAAAAAAATGAAAAAAAACGACAAACATGTCGAAAAAATGTCAAAATTTCAAAATGCCCCAAAATGCCTCAAAATGCAAGAAAACATCAAAGAACACTGTTTTATGAACACTGGATAGCATATTAGGTGTTAAAAATGCAAAAAAGGTCATATTTTAGCATGTCAGAAAAAAAAAAAAAAAAAAACGACAACGGCGGTATGTCGAAAAAATCGAAAAATGTCAAAATTTCAAAATGCCTCAAAATGCAAGAAAACATCAAAGAACACTGTTTTATGAACACTGGATAGCATATTAGGTGTTAAAAATGCAAAAAAAGGTCATATTTTAGCATGTCAGAAAAAATGAAAAAAACGACATACGGCGGTATGTGAAAAAAAAAATGTCAAAAATTTCAAAATTTCAAAATGCCTCAAAATGCAAGAAAACATCAAAGAACACTGTTTTATGAACACTGAGATAGCATATTAGGTGTTAAAAATGCAAAAAAAGGTCATATTTTAGCATGTCAGAAAAAATGAAAAAAATGACATCCGGCGGTATGTCGAAAAAATGCGAAAAATGTCAAAATTTCAAAATGCCCCAAAATGCCTCAAAATGCAAGAAAACATCAAAGAACACTGTTTTATGAACACTAGATAGCATATTAGGTGTTAAAAATGCAAAAAAAGGTCATATTTTAGCATGTCAGAAAAAAAAAAAAACGACAAAATGGCGGTATGTCGAAAAAATGAAAAATGTCAAAATTTCAAAAATGCAAAATGCCTCAAAATGCAAGAAAACATCAAAGAACACTGTTTTATGAACACTGAGAGATAGCATATTAGGTGTTAAAAATGCAAAAAAGGTCATATTTTAGCATGTCAGAAAAAAAAAAAAAAAAAACGACATACGGCGGTATGTCGAAAAAATGCGAAAAATGTCAAAATTTCAAAATGCCTCAAAATGCCTCAAAATGCAAGAAAACATCAAAGAACACTGTTTTATGAACACTGAGATAGCATATTAGGTGTTAAAAATGCAAAAAAAAAGGTCATATTTTAGCATGTCAGAAAAAAATGAAAAAAAAAAATACGGCGGTATGTGAAAAAAATGCGAAAAATGTCAAAATTTCAAAATGCCTCAAAATGCAAGAAAACATCAAAGAACACTGTTTTATGAACACTGAGATAGCATATTAGGTGTTAAAAAAAAAAAAAAGGTCATATTTTAGCATGTCAGAAAAAAAAAAAACATAAAAAATGTCGAAAAAAAAATGTCAAAATTTCAAAATGCCCCAAAATGCCTCAAACTGCAAGAAAACATCAAAGGACACTGTTTTATGAACACGAGATAGCATATTAGGTGTTAAAAATGCAAAAAAGGTCATATTTTAGCATGTCAGAAAAATGAAAAAAAACGACACAACGGCGGTATGTCGAAAAAAAAATGTCAAAATTTCAAAATTTCAAAATGCCTCAAACTGCAAGAGAACATCAAAGTACACTGTTTTATGAACACTAGATAGCATATTAGGTGTTGAAAATGCAAAAAAGGACATATTTTAGCATGTCAGAAAAAATGAAAAAAAACGACAACGGCGGTATGTCGAAAAAAATGCGAAAAAATGTCAAAATTTCAAAATGCCCCAAAATGCCTCAAAATGCAAGAAAACATCAAAGAACACTGTTTTATGAACACTAGATAGCATATTAGGTGTTAAAAAAAAAAAAAGGTCATATTTTAGCATGTCAGAAAAAATGAAAAAAACGACATACGGCGGTATGTCGAAAAAAATGAAAAATGTCAAAATTTCAAAATGCCTCAAAATGCAAAAAAGAAAACATCAAAGAACACTGTTTTATGAACATGAGATAGCATATTAGGTGTTAAAAATGCAAAAAAAAAGGTCATATTTTAGCATGTCAGAAAAAAATGAAAAAAAAAAAAAAACGAATGCAAGGCAAAGGTAATGATAAAAATGTGAAAAATGTCAAAATTTCAAAATGCCTCAAAATGCCTCAAGAAAACATCAAAGAACACTGTTTTATGAACACTGGATAGCATATTAGGTGTTAAAAATGCAAAAAAAGGTCATATTTTAGCATGTCAGAAAAAATGAAAAAAAAACGACATAATGCGGCGGTATGTCGAAAAAAAATGTGAAAAAATGTCAAAATTTCAAAATGCCCCAAAATGCCTCAAAATGCAAGAAAACATCAAAGAAAGAACACTGTTTTATGAACACTAAAGATAGCATATTAGGTGTTAAAAATGCAAAAAAAGGTCATATTTTAGCATGTCAGAAAAAAATGAAAAAAAAACGACATACGGTATATGTCAAAAAAAAATGAAAAAAATGTCAAAATTTCAAAATCAAAATTTCAAAATGCCTCAAAATGCAAGAAAACATCAAAGAACACTGTTTTATGAACACTAGATAGCATATTAGGTGTTAAAAATGCAAAAAAGGTCATATTTTAGCATGTCAGAAAAAAATGAACATAATGTCGAAAAAAATCTGAAAAATGTCAAAATTTCAAAATGCCTCAAAATGCAAGAAAACATCAAAGAACACTGTTTTATGAACATGAGATAGCATATTAGGTGTTAAAATGCAAAAAAGGTCATATTTTAGCATGTCAAAAAAAAAAAAAAAAAACGACATACGGCGGTATGTCGAAAAAAATGTGAAAAATGTCAAAATTTTTCAAAATGCCTCAAAATGCAAGAAAACATCAAAGAACACTGTTTTATGAACACTGAGATAGCATATTAGGTGTTAAAAATGCAAAAAAAGGTCATATTTTAGCATGTCAGAAAAAAAATGAAAAAAAAACGACAATACGGTATGGTATGTCGAAAAAAATGCGAAAAAATGTCAAAATTTCAAAATTTCAAAATGCCTCAAAATGCAAGAAAACATCAAAGAACACTGTTTTATGAACACTAGATAGCATATTAGGTGTTAAAAATGCAAAAAAAGGTCATATTTAGCATGTCAGAAAAAAAAAATGAAAAAAAACGACATACGGCGGTATGTCGAAAAAAAATGTGAAAAATGTCAAAATTTTCAAAAAAAAAAATCAAAAAATTTCAAAATGCAAATGCCTCAAAATGCAAGAAAACATCAAAGAACACTGTTTTATGAACACTAGATAGCATATTAGGTGTTAAAAATGCAAAAAAAGGTCATATTTTAGCATGTCAGAAAAAAATGAAAAAAAAACGACATATAGGCGGTATGTCGAAAAAAATGCGAAAAATGTCAAAATTTCAAAATTTCAAAATGCCTCAAAATGCAAGAAAACATCAAAGAACACTGTTTTATGAACACTAGATAGCATATTAGGTGTTAAAAATGCAAAAAAGGTCATATTTTAGCATGTCAGAAAAATGAAAAAAAACAACGGCGGTATGTCGAAAAAAAAAATGTCAAAATTTCAAAATTTCAAAATGCCTCAAAATGCAAGAAAACATCAAAGAACACTGTTTTATGAACATGAGATAGCATATTAGGTGTTAAAATGCAAAAAAAGGTCATATTTTAGCATGTCAGAAAAAAATGAAAAAAAAACAACATATCTGCGGTATGTCAAAAAAAAAATGCGAAAAATGTCAAAATTTCAAAATGCCCCAAAATGCCTCAAAATGCAAGAAAACATCAAAGAACACTGTTTTATGAACACTAGATAGCATATTAGGTGTTAAAAATGAAAAAAAAGGTCATATTTTAGCATGTCAGAAAAAAGAAAAAACGACATATAAAAAAGTATGTCGAAAAATGTCGAAAAATGTCAAAATTTCAAAATGCCCCAAAATGCCTCAAAATGCAAGAAAACATCAAAGAACACTGTTTTATGAACACGAGATAGCATATTAGGTGTTAAAAATGCAAAAAAGGTCATATTTTAGCATGTCAGAAAAAATGAAAAAAACGACATACGGCGGTATGTCGAAAAAATGTAAAAAATGTCAAAATTTCAAAATGCCCCAAAATGCCTCAAAATGCAAGAAAACATCAAAGAACACTGTTTTATGAACACTGAGATAGCATATTAGGTGTTAAAAATGCAAAAAAGGTCATATTTTAGCATGTCAGAAAAATGAAAAAAACATAAAAAAAAAAATCGAAAAATGTCAAAATTTCAAAATGCCCCAAAATGCCTCAAAATGCAAGAAAACATCAAAGAACACTGTTTTATGAACACTGGATAGCATATTAGGTGTTAAAAATGCAAAAAAGGTCATATTTTAGCATGCCAGAAAAATTTCAAAAATGCGAAAAAATGAAAAATGTCAAAATTTTGCCCTCAAATGCCTCAAACTGCAAGAAAACATCAAAGAACACTGTTTTATGAACACGAGATAGCATATTAGGTGTTAAAAATGCAAAAAAGGTCATATTTTAGCATGTCAGAAAAATGAAAAAAATGACATACGGCGGTATGTCGAAAAAATGCGAAAAATGTCAAAATTTCAAAATGCTCCAAAATGCCTCAAAATGCAAGAAAACATCAAAGAACACTGTTTTATGAACACTAGATAGCATATTAGGTGTTAAAAATGCAAAAAAGGCCATATCTTTAGCATGTCAGAAAAAATTAAAAAAACGACATACGGCGGTATGTCGAAAAAATGTGAAAAATGTCAAAATTTCTAACTGCCCCAAAATGCCTCAAAAATGCAAGAAAACATCAAAGAACACTGTTTTATGAACATGAGATAGCATATTAGGTGTTAAAAATGCAAAAAAGGTCATATTTTAGCATGTCAGAAAAAATGAAAAAAACGCGAAAAATGTCAAAATTTCAAAATGCACCAAA
Organism: Psettodes erumei; assembly: GCA_016785225.1. NCBI lineage: Eukaryota > Metazoa > Chordata > Actinopteri > Pleuronectiformes > Psettodidae > Psettodes > Psettodes erumei. The sequence continues at coordinate 1,717,782 of JAFBJZ010000941.1, forward strand.
ATGCCTCAAAATGCAAGAAAACATCAACGAACACTGTTTTATGAACACTAGACAGCATATTAGGTTTTAAAAATGGATAAAAGGACATAATTTAGCATGTCAGAAAAAATGAAAGAAACAACATACGGCGGTATGTCGAAAAAATGCAAAAAATGTCAAAATTTCAAAATGCCCCGAATGCCTCAAAATGCAAGAAAACATCAAAGAACACTGTTTTATGAACATGAGATAGCATATTAGGTTTTAAAAATGCAAAAAAGGTCATATTTTAGCATGTCGGAAAAAATGAAAAAAATGCGAAAAATGTTAGGATACAACAATATCTTTAATAATTTTTGCCATATGACATTTGATTTTTTAAAATTTTTTATGACATGCAGTTTTTATTTTTTATCACTTTTTGACATTTTTTTGACATAGTAAGGCATTTTTTGTGTTTTCATGTCATACCGTAGAATTACCTTTTTAATGCATTTTCGACTCTTTTCATGTGATGGAATGATTATAAAACAATATTCTGTGATGCTTTTTTTAAAAAACTTTTTGACCTTTTTATGCATTTCTAATAGGAATTATACCATGGAGGGTTAATAAACCACTATTCTTTGATGTTTTGGTGCATTTTTAGAATATACAACAAACATTCTTTTACAACGTATTATTGTATGGACTGTTTTGGATTTTCATGACATACTACACTCTTTTGCATTTTTTCACCAGAATTATACTGTGTAAGGTTCACAAAACACTGTTCTCTGATGTTTTGATTAGTTTTTAGGCCATGTTAAATTTTACATAATATACCATAATATGACGTCTTTCCCATTTTTTGACATTATATAACATATTATACTAGTTTGTTTTTGTTTTTTTTTAGGTTTGATTGGCAATGAAAATAAATTTCCTGTGTTATACTGCCACCTTTTGGTGGATTGTGATGATATAAAAATACTTGCACATGAACAGCAATGTGTCATTTGTCATAGCTCATATGAAAGTCATATTTTACCACACAGTGTAGTTTGAATCACAATTAATAACAACATGTGGGTTCCATTATGTATAAAAATAATATCTTTAAGAGAAAAGAAAATATGTCCACTGATAGATCGCAATATTAAAACCACCTGTCCAATAATGTAGCAGTCCCCCTCTTGCTGTCAAAAAGAGCTCTGACCTATCTGGACATCAACGTGTCCTCAAAGGGAGTCCTCTCGTGTATTGCACTGAAATGTCAGAAGTGGTTACTTTGGGTCCAATTGGTTTTGGGGTGGGTCCTACATGGACTGACTTGTTCCAATGCTTCCCCTGAATGCTCATTTGGACCAGGCCTGGTATGAGCAATTTTTGCTGTGTGGGAGTGCACTGTCCTGCTAGCAGAGGTTGTTGCCTACCTGACTGGGGTTCTTGGTCTTCAAGATTTTGTGAGTGGGTGGTAAATGTCAAAGTAACATTTAGATGAATGACATGATCCACGGTTTCCCAGCAGAGCCTGTCATTGTTACAAGATGATCAATGTCCTTCACTTCACCTGTCAGTGCTTTTATTGTTGTATCTGATTGCAGTAACTTTCTGTGTGAGTTTCAGGGGGAATAAAGTTAACATGCTTTACATTTGGATGTCTACAGAGTGACTAAGTTGAAGACAAAAGGATGTGGTGTTTTTGGTTGATAGGGCGGGTTCACAGAAGTTTGGGGGAAAAAAAGGCTGCAGTTTACACTCATCCTAGCTTGCATGAAAGCAAATCATGTCACACCTAAATTTTCAAAAACATCTGCTGTGAAACTTTACTGAGATGAAATTACAATGAAACTACAGCTGTCGAGAGAATTTTGTTTTTTAATTCTACTTACTTTTAACTCTGTTGAGAATCAGTTAAATAACTCAGATAAAGGCATGCGCCATTGTAAAACATAAATCAATGGTACAATATTTTAGACAAGCTTGACACACTAAATATTTCAAATTGGAAGGGGAAATGCACTCAGTGTCTGTTTGGTATAAAACAAAATAGCAAGGCTTAACATCCCTGCAAACTGTTTCAATTCCCTAAACTCTCAGGCCCTTTCAGCAGAAATCAGCAGTTAGACAACAAAACTGTTTGTGGCTGAAACACATTTCCTGTTGCTTAAAAAAGCAGATGTCAGAGACAGGAAAGGTGCTGCCCTGTGGTGAGTTTAGAAATGAATTTGCCACACACCTCCACATAATCAGTTTCAGCTTCATCTGTTTCATTTGAGCTTCACTACATAACGAATAGATTACTCAACTCAGCAGCACACCTTGTGCTGCTCAGTGGAAGATGTGGGTCATCAAGGTCTTCAGCGCCATATGTGAGTTTTAATACAATTTGTGATTTGTATTCAAAGAATATTTTCACCAGCATTCAAAAAAGATTTTTAATGAATATTCAACATCATTTGATTTGACAGCTTTCACTGTTCTTTGTGCAACTAGTGATCCTCTAAATGGTAAGACATGTGCTTGACAATTTAATTTAATTTAATTTAATTTAAGTTTTTATTTTCAAAGTAGCTGTACAAAATTATCTATGATATTACCAGTAGATTATTATATGTCCCTGTTCTCAAGTTAACTGATGTGATTGTATATGAAAAAAAAATGATATCCACATTGTTATGCTAAACATTTTAACAGTCTGTATTGAGTCAGCATATCATTTAGGAAGTAGAGGGTAAACATGAGGAACATGAAGTACTCGTTTTCTTGACAGTTCCTACAATTAGACTTCTACTGATGCCAGTTCATATTTCAGTATCCTGTTGTGCCTTTGTTTTTTCATGATGTTATGTTTTCTGAACTGTTTTGTCCACTAAATGTCCATGCTTCAATGCATGTGGTTAATAAAATAACACCTGATAATATACTGTTTAACCTGCATTTAATGCTGCCAACAATTATTTTTAATTACCAATTCATTTGCAGATTATTTTCCCAATGAAAAGACTGGTCGTTCTGTCTCAAAAATTTAAGGAAATAATGAAAAGTGTAATTTTTAATTTCCCACAACTCAACTTTATTCAAATTGCTTATTTCATTTAATCAACAGTCCCAGTTGCTGTCTTATATATGACAAAGAAAAGTAACAAATCCTCACAAATGAGAACAGGAACCAGTGAATATTTAGTATTTTTGCTTGGGAAAAAAAATCATTGTTGCAAATTTTTAGCTTTGCATTACATGTAAATAAAGCACAAATGTTAGTTTTTCTGTCTGTTTTCTATACCTCTCCTTAATATAATATGGTGTGAACTGCATTCTGTTTCAGAAAACACAACAAAACCAACACTGAGCAAGCACCCTGATTTTAACTCAATGTATGTTGGAGAAACGGTGACCTTCACTTGTGAAGTTAATATGTCCTCTGGCTGGAACTATCAGTGGTACATAGATGGAAATGAATTCACATCTGTTCCCAGCAAAACCATTAGCATCCATCTCAGCCTTTCTAATAGGGGAAAGTACTCGTGTAAAGCAAGCAGAGATGAAACGTCGACAAGCAGCAGTGAAGAAATACAACAAGATGTTTATGGTAGGTAAAAACAGCAAACTAATATTGTGTTTCAGAAAAGGTCACATTGTTTGCTGTAAATGTGTAAAAAAGTCATAAGCAATTACATGTAAATGGAATTTTATCACGTTTCATGAAAACAGTTCAGTGAAACAACATTTTGAGAGCATCTTGCTTCCACTATTTAATGCATATTGTTCATTTTCCGCTTAAACAGGATGTTGTGGTGTAGCATAGTGGGGGGGCAGCTCAAGACGGTTCACAGTATGTAGCACTGAAAGGGTAAGGTAGACGTGCTACTGTTGCTCTTACTTTTGCTACTGACGTGCCACTAAAGGAGAGTTGAGAAAAGTCAGCATTACTCATTTAAAGGGTTCATGCATACCAGTTGTTTGTTTAAAACTTGTTCTTAGTTTTCAGAGGACAAATAAGATAACCTATGACCTCACACCACAGATTCACACATTTATTTATTTACTGCGTCTGTTAAGAAACTGGTCCTCGCTTCCTTTATGGTAATACTCAACACTTGGAAGACTATTTTTTTGCTGTTTCTTGTCCATTATTGGGTTGAGTTGAAGTCATCATCATCATCATCATTGAAAAGTTATATCTCTAAGGAGATGTTAAATGGCTAATCTCTCTCTCTCTCTCTCTCTCTCTCTCTCTCTCGCTCTCTCTCGTTAGAAATTCCTGTTCCATCTTTGAGGAAAATGACCAAGTGGCTGGATGTGTTCCCCACTGAGAGTGTGAAATTGAGCTGTGGGATGGAGGGCAGCTCTGACTGGTCATATACATGGTACAAAGATGAACAGAAGGTCCAGGCTGATAATACTGTGTCTTTTGACTCAAGTGGAGCTACTCTCTCCATCAGTTCTGCTTCAGTTAAACACAGAGGACAATATAAGTGTAAAGGACACATCCAGGGCAGGTCTGTTAACAGCAACTTTAGTTCTGAACTGACCCTCACAGTATATGGTGAGTTTTCTTTTCAATTGATATAAAAATGAAAATATCTATTTGGAGGAAATCTATGATAGGGAATGTTCTTTCCTTTTGGGCAAAGTTAAACATCTTTGGGGGCCTAGCCATGGGGTTGTGATAAATATTGGATAAATGCATGCCTCATATCATCGATTCACATTGGATGCAGTGTAATTTTACACACTGATGGCAACATGTCTATC